>JAHLJT010003656.1:93144485-93523015 GCA_031308135.1 Acheta domesticus
GTCGGCGGTGGGCGGGCGTTGCCGAACATAGTCGGTGGCTACGAAGCGGATCGACTGACAGAACGAGGTCTAGGGCTGGTAAGGAGGCTGCAGAGAGCTGAATTCACTGAAAAAAATATATAGTCTCTTGAAAGAACTTACCAGAGCGAAGTAGGTTCAGAGTTATCCTGGTTTTTGCTATACAACGTGGCCCAAAAAGGACACCCTATCAATGCATCCATGCGTATAAGAGTAACTAAAAAGATAGCAAACAATAATACGAATAGAGGTGCTCTAATACTTCTAATTTTTTTGCCATCAATGTAACGCACGTCTGCTCTGTCCATGAAGCCGTTAGCGAACAGGTAGCTACTGTGACACCCCCTGTGCACACGTTTGATCAGAATATCTTTTGAAGGGAAATGCAGGAAACGTTTGTACCACATCCGATAATTAGCTATTTCCAATTTCCTGATACTTTTCCTCATAATCAAGATTCTTAATTTTTGTAAACATTGTTTTTTGTATTCCAGCATAGTAAACTACCTTCTCTGTTGCAATAAATCGTTCATAATTGGGCGTTTTACGGCAAAAATGACGACGTATTAGATTTTACGGCACGAATGATTGCATCATCACACATTCAGCCAATCACAGCGAGAGAATCGGGAGGGAGGTAGAGGTAAACCGAAATAGCCGACCACCGTTTTCTCGCACGGATGTTAAGTACTTCATAAACTAATTTCATAAACTACTATTATTATTCATTAACCACCTACGTTGATAGTTTTGCATACTAAACTGCGCCTTTCGTAGGACAAATAGGCATTCGAACACATTAAGTCCAAAGAGGTTTTTGCAAACATTGAAGAATTTTACAAGTTAAATAGATATAATTTAGGTTACCGACATTATACTATGTTTTCGCTTATAGCTACAACATTTCAGGAACAATAAAATAATGTCCTAATGGTTTCCCTGGATTTCCAACAACTGACAACAATTATTTCTTTGGATATCTTAATATTTAAATGATAAATTTAGTCCTTGAATGATTTAGTCCTCAAATATAAAATGTTAAATTAAATCAGTACACATGTTTATTCCAATTCTGTAATACTACGACCTTTTCAGTTACTTTCTCTAATATGATTATGCAGACCAGACAATGAAGTAGTTAGTCATCTGACCCGGAAATCGATGAAAGTACACTAAGCACATTCTCGATGCAAGTTTTTTTTTATAAGTGTGAAAAAAAGTGTTCATTAATACAGTTAGTGGCTACTGGGCATCGAGTATAGTTTACCCCTCTGGCAAGGGATACTGCTGAGGTAGATTTTCTGAAAATGATTTTCTACACTGTTGTGCATTATTCTCGTCCCTCGAGCTAGGTTCGTGACGCAGGATCCCTATCAAAGGCCTGCAACCGCTGAAAGACCTTTAGCTGCGCTCCCGGGTGTGTTCACAACAATGGAATAGACGCATTCGGTAGTATACATTACGGTGATGGTCATGAAAACGACAATAGACGAGAAGGTAGTGCGAGCGGTAGAAGCCCCTCTCTGATGCTGACATCGATACGCGGCTGTTGGCAAGGTGAGTAGTGACTGCGGCAGCAATGATGACCGCCACGCGAATAGCCGGAATATTATCGCCGGTGCTCGTACAACAGATACGGCTGCAGCGACTGAAAGTGCTTATGGCTGCCGGAGACGGCCCACGGAAGTAAACAAGCAGTACGAACCGCAGTGGAAGGCAAGTGGTGGTTGCGGCTTAACGCGGTTCCGTCTTCAACTAAATTCTCTTACTAAATAGAATGCCCGGATGATGATAAATTAATTCAAAAATTGTATTTTGCATATTTTCAGTAACTGTAGTCACCAATCTCAGCACCTCCTCCAAGTTTGGCGAAAACACAATAATTGCCCCATCTATATAAAAAAAATTGTGCTTTGTACAAGCTAGAAATTATTGCTTATGTATGTAAGCAATACATTATTTTCTTTAAAAAAAACATCTGAATACTTTAATATACACAGGTGTCACGGGAGGGCAAGTATGGAAGTCAAAGATGATCACATTTTCCTAACAAACACATGGTGGGATATTCATTAAACGAATTTACAAATTGACAACTTCACCTTCATTGGCAGGCAATCCCTCATGCGTTGATGTTCGGCGGTCCACGTTCTAATCCAAAGAGCTTTCGTGCACCCGCCAAACACCAATGCATGGTGGGGCAAGGCAAGCGGGCATGGCAAGCGGGCGGGCAAGCGGGCGGGCAAGCGGGCGGGTAAGCGGGCGGGCAAGCGGGCGGGCAAGCGGGCGGGCAAGCGGGCGACCAAGTGGCGGGCAAGTGGGCGGGCAAGCGGGCGGGGCAAGCGGGCGGGCAAGCGGCGGGCAAGCGGGCGGGCAAGCGGGAGGGCAAGCGGGCGGGCAAGTGAACGGGCAAGCGGGCGGGCAAGCGGGCGGGCAAGCGGGCGGGCAAGCGGGCGGGCAAGTGAACGGGCAAGCGGGCGGGCAAGCGGGCGGGCAAGCGGGCGGGCAAGCGGGCGGGCAAGCGAGCGGGCAAGAGGGTATGCGGGCGGGCAAGTGAGCGGGCAAGCGGGCGGGCGGCGCGGCGCGGCGCGGCGCAGCGCCCGTGAGCGACGGCCGACAGGGACTGGGCCGCGCTGGCGCGCGCGGGTTGCGGACGTGCAGGCATCGCGGCGCGCGCGTCCGGAAGCGCTTATGCGCGCGCGCAGGAAGCGGCGCCGGGGCAATCTGCTCGCGGGGCCCATTGTGCGCGCGTTGGCAGGGCGCGTGACGGATAGGGCGCGCGCCGCAGCCGCCCGCCTGCGCGGACGACACGTCGCGATGCGACGTGACGCGCTGGTACGCCGCCCATTGTGAACGCGGATCCGCCCGCGCCCGCAGACCTCCGCCCGCGCCAGCACGTTCGCTCTTACCCGCGGCCATCCACGCCCACACACACACACGTCCACTCAAACCCACTCTCCTTCCCACGCCTGCCTTCATCTTGACCCCGCTCCTCTACGCCCGCGCATGCCTACTCTTCCACGCACACCCACGTTCCCGCACGGCCACCCCACGCATGCTCGTCTACAGCCACCCCTCCCAGCACACTCCAGCCCTCACCCACCCGAGCCCACTCACCCAAGCCTTCCTTCATCTTGACCTGGCTCACCTACGCCCGTGCGCACACGCACACACGCACGCACACACCCACAGCCACGCCCACGCCCGTCCATACCCGTCCAAACACCGACGTCCGCCCACCCACCCCAGCCCGGTCTTCTTTGCCCACTCACGCCCGCTCTCCGGCCCGCCACCGCACGCCTGCTTTCTAGTAACTTATCTTTGCTTGCCTACACCCACCCTCCCGCTTAAGTTCCCCCCGTCGCCTCCTCGCCTCTCGGTCATAGTCCCGCCGGTCTCCGCTCGCCTCGGCCCCACTCGTTCCCACTCGCCCCTACTCGTCCTCACTCGCTTGCTTCCTTCCTTCCTACTCTTCAACACCCGCCCCGACTCTCAATGCTCGCGCCTGCTTCCACACTCGGCCAGAGTGTGGAGAACGCGGGCAAAGTAGTGGAGTGAGGAGGGTCACAGCCAGCAGAAGGTGAGCAGGGGAGGCGGAGGGGGTGGTGAAAGACACCTTCGCGCCGGAGAATAGGAGGAGGAGGCGGAGTGGGGAAGAGGAAACGTGAAGGAACGCCGAGGGGAGGCAGGTACAAGAGAGACGGGATCCGGCAGAGAATGGAGTTAGTTGAAATTCATAGAGGCGAAATGAAATGCACTAAATGAAGGAGCGCCGTGGCGGGGCGGGGGCGGTGGGCGGCGGGAGCGACGTGCTAGGATGCGGACCGAGAGGCTATTATAAGGAGGACGGTGTCGTAGCTACGATTTATGAAGTACCGCTTCTAAAGGCAGTTTGTAACCTCTTGTTCAAACGCTTAAAGTGACTGTTAAACATTGTAAATGTCAGTGAATTTAAGGCAGGGAGACGTTTTTCAATAGTGTTCAGATCCTATTTTTAATTGAAGTTGATATTTTATGTGATGTTATACAGCGCTGTCTGAAATAATAGAATGAGTTTTAATTGTGAGCTTTTGATTCATTTTCAAGGGAGCACCTTCAGTCCTAACGCACGTGAGAAATAATTATTCAAGAACTGAGTAGGCACATAAAATAAAACAAATTGTCAGACAGACCCGAAGACTTGACCAATGTTTCTCTATGAATGTCAACGCGCTAAAACCGAATATAAAATCAGAATTGTGTTATCATCCTCCAGTTTTTTGCGATTTAAAAAAACTGGAAGGTGGTGGCGCAATTCTGACTTCAGATTCAGTGCGTTGACATACTATTTAGAGAAACATGTGTTAAATCTTGAGTCTCGCAACGTTTGGCTTCTGTAGAGTAGAATGCTCCAAGAGAACAAAATCTAGTATTCGCACAAAATTGGAGGGTCGTGGCTCAATTCTGGCTTTGGTTTTGGATTCAGCGCGTCGACATACATAGAGAAACATGTGCCAATTCTTTAAGTCTGACAACAACACCCGAAAACAACAAATTCAATTTCACGTTTTTTCGCGATTTAGAAATACTGGACGCTAATAGTTCAATTTCGACCTTAGATTCGGAATGAGCTCGTCGACATACATATTGAAACGTGTCAAGTCTTTGGGTCTGACATTTTTTTTTATTTTGTGTGCCTGTATTATCATAGGCGTTCAGAGCATAAAACAAGAGGGGGTCCCCTTTTCTACTAAACCTTTTATTTAAAAATATTTTATTTTACTAGAAAATAAATTAAAAGATAGAACTAGGATAATAATTTTAATGATTCAATGAATAAATACAATTTGTTTTATGTTCAACCATTTACAGGATTGCCAGATGGTTTGGAGAGCATCATTCCCAAATATCAGTTTGAAAAAGGAATAAGATCAGGAATATTATTTTTATGAAAATACAATGTTTTATTACGTAGTACTAGGGGGGGCCTCTCAAAATGTTGAGGGGATATGGCCCCCCCTGCCGCCCGCCTATAATGTAAATTACGTAAGCAACTTAATTAATTTGCCAATTTCCATTTCTGAAAATTAATCAATTTATTCATGCAAGTTACAAAAGGTTTTATAGTTGTGACTATTCGTAAACTATTCAAAGCTAAAAAGATTAAATGATTGGCAGAAAAGATGACAAAATTGCTGGATTTCTGTGAACTAACGCGTATAACCAATTAAATGCGTTGATAATACTTATTACGATGCTAAGCTGTATAAATTACAGTTAATAATAACAGACTGAAATTATTTGAACAGAATCTATTTTTTGAAAGACCTCCGTCGCATAAGGAACATAACATATTGAGACAACATTCTTCTATAACCATGATATTAACATTATTTTAATAAACATGTTTTCACGGAGAACCTTCTTTAATCGTGTGCAGGGTACGTATTACAATGAGCACGCCTTGCTATTCATTTCAGTTCCGCGCAGTAGGTGGAGCGAGAGATATTTACGACCATCTCTACGCGTCACTCCGTACACGGAGGTGTAACAATTTATAGCTGTCACCGATTAAACGGTTAACGTGAGTTACACCTGTCATGTAATTACCCTGATTCTGTTTAAATTAGGCGATTATTAGCAATGCCACTGTCATAATGATCGAAATCATAATGACGTAGTAATTTTAGTTGTATTTGCATAAATAAATAACAATCTATAAATCAAACTTCCACTAATTCGTTTCTTTTGGGTCATCACTCGTTAATAAGGAAACCTGACAGGGATATTGTTATGGCTAAATTAAAATATGCATGTTACTACCATTTTAAAAACGTGATATCATGACGAATATCAATTACATTTTTCAAGATAAATCTTTCATTGAACTCAGCTCTGAAAAATTTACCAAATACGTATATTTATAGAAGCATGTCGTTTCTCATAATTTGAAACAGAAATAATAAAAATCATCCAAGAATACAAAGCTCTTCTGATATCAATAACGCAAATCGTAATCCTCGGAAACACATCATGATATAATTTTCCTCGTGTCACCAAGTTCTGGCGAAAATGATTCCACGACTTTGGGAACTTCCCATAAAACACGTCCCGTCCGCTCTCACCACTCACAGATGCTACAGTTGATGGTGACGCATATAACGGCGCACGCCGCAATATCCGTCAATTTATAGATTAAAACTAATTTATCGATTCGAATCAATGTGTCTGGAGCGTGTATAAAGCACCTACCCGCACACTGGTGATAGTGCGATGGAAAAGATAGGAGTCATGCGGAATATACTGTGGCGTTTAAGCCCGATATATCAGTCGGCGAACGCGGTCGCGCCGCATTTTCGTGCGCTGCGCTTCGACACGAAGAGTTGAAATTGTGTCCGACATCAAAGGCCCCTGCGGCAGGCGGGAAAGCCGTGTAGCTCACTGGCGCGCGAGCCAGCCGTTCCGCACGTGCGGCGGGCAAGCGCGCCAGGGACAGTTTCCGGCAACTCGCAAGTCGCATGCACAAAGTGAATGAGCGACACAATGCTGCCGCTAGGTTTTCGTCTCGTTCACAAGGCAGCATTCCTGCTTTTATTGTCTGAATGAGTTTGATAATGGATGTGAAATCACTTAAAAACGAATTGAAGCCTTGCAAAGTCAACGGAGCTGAGGGTCAAAAGGGTTTCATTCGGGAAATTAATAAAAAAATGTATGAATTCGTTAGGCTATAAAATAAAATCATTAAAAATTGTAGAAGTATATAATTATTTGGACGATGTTTGGAACACAGCTCTTTTAAATCTGTTCTGGCGCCGATTTATATAACATTTAGATGTCAAAACATCCTATCGGAAATGTTGGTACTTAGCTTCTTTGACTTTGCAAGGACTCAGTTAGTGGCCTTCGTGAAATTACAGCATGGGTTTTTTGGAACAACAGTTGTATATAAAGAGGAATATTTTATAAATTCATTTTAAAATATTAAAATTTGATCACATTAATCCCATATTGCTGAATTTGAATTCCTAGAAATACGAAAACAAACGTACATATCTTAATAAATAATGTTCCAAGATTTTGTAAATTAGTCTGAAATTAAATAATAATTAAAGGAGGGATGAAAATAAACAAGCGGATCGAAGTATTAAACATACCATTAAGATGATGTTCTAATAATCACTTACTTGCTGACATTTTGAAAATATAGATGTGATCTCTTCAAATCAAGATGAAATTACTACAATATTTTTTTCTTGTATGAAATATTAACAAGAATATATTATAACTGAAGAAATGAATTTTGCATTTGGTCGATTGATTTAGCATAGTAACTGGTTGTTACAAACCATCGTAAGTCTAGCAACTATTAAATTAACTGCTATACAGTGAATATAACACTATGTGTATAGGCAAAGAACATCAAAAATACAATCCCTCAATAACTAAAATAATATTTTTTATCGATCGAACGTTTACAAATTACATACGTTTATAGAACATGATTAAAGTTAGTTTTTTGTAAAACAAGTTACTATCTTATTTTCATATATATATATATATATATATATATATATATATATATATATATATATATATATATATATATCTTCAAAATATGTTTCCACATAAGCTTTTTAAATCATACCACACGAACAAATCATGCCCAAACTGAAGACATTTTTGGAAATGCTTTGAGGTCTAGATTACTTCTTAAACAAAAGAGACTAATGTCAATACATGCATTAGAAGTAAAACTAAAACTTCTAATATATAAAAATTTGAAATTTATATGGTAAAGGATTCTTTGCATAATTCCTTTCACAAAGCTGCTCTCTGGTGTGGAAAAGACTGTCAGTCTCTCTTTCATTTCCCAGGATCCATCTTAAGGTAATATAATAAGAAATTTCAGCCAAAAATTCTCGTTCTTACGCTTAAATATAGTGCGGTAATTTTGATCCACATTACCGTAAAATTATTTTCATTTGTGTGTTTGTTTTTTGCGTTAGTGAATGGGAGGAACAAATGATTAACTTTGTTCTGACGTGTTCACCTTTCCCAGTGGCCATAAACCAATATACAATATACCAGAAATATCTTCCAGAAATGGGAATGCCTGACTTGGTTGAAGTCCGCAAGCTCTACTCTCTCTTTCACGTGGCAGCCCTTTGGTACTCTCTGGTGTGAGAAATAAAAGCAGGTGTAATGATATTAGGACAGATGCAAGTCTCCGGAGCCTTGAAACGGAAGCATTTAGATGAGGGAAGGGAAAAAAACATTCAAAAAACGTTTTGTAGAGAACTCTGGCAGGGCGAAGCCTACTCTATAGTAGTATTCCCAACACAAATCGACCTGTTACATTGCGGGGTGAGGAGGAATTCCTAAATATTGATTGATTGATTCTGGGCACGACAACTGCTATGGTCATTAGTCCCACTTGTGTAATGAATGATTTTTCCAAAGATGAAGTTAATTCCTTCCCATCTGGAATGATGCGATCTGATCTCATCATTCCAGTCGGGAAGAAATGACCACCATCTTCCGGTGCTGATCTACACGTAGTCTTGGGGGCTTATCCACCAGATATCTCCCTCAGCGGAGTACCATTCCTGCCGGGACAACTTCTCAGATTCGACTAGTCTCCTGATATGTCTGTGGTATGATAAGTGTAAGTGTCTTTGTAAGGGGAGAAGATAGTACAAGATAGTGGAAGTACTGATCGCGAGTGGAAGTAATGATCGCAAGATAAGTGGCCCGTTTGTTAGGGTACTGCTCCATCATTCGTCTGGAATTAATCAGAGAAATAACAGAACAGCCGGCCGCTAGAATTCTCCTCCAGATAGCTGTTGAAATCTGTGTAGCTATGCAGCTGGTGTCGAAAATCCCCCACCGTCGGGACTCAAATTCTGACCTCCTGTTCAAAGTCACTGCAGAAACAGCTGAAATCCCCAAAGGGTAAGGAAAGGATAACCCTAACGGAAAATCACGATGTAGGTTTTCAGAATAAACCTTCGGCAAACCCTGTTTCGCCAAGTCGTGGGAATTGGGACAAGTCCAGAACCGTTTTCACAAAAAATGAGAGACCGCAAACTGCTTTCAAAGCTGAATATTGTAATAAGTTGTATATAAACATAACGCAAACATAAATACAAAGACAGGAACCAAGATCCACCCCGAGTTGTAGCCTTGTATGAAGAAAGCGAGTGTATAACTTCGGCAACGACAGCTCAGGTCATTCATCTTGAAAAAGTGGTACATATAATATCCCATGAGGTAACAGTATTCTTTCCCCGCTAGAACGAGAAATCCTACGCCCACCTACACGTGGGCTAGAAGGCTTTTGCCTTCCACGTGCCCCTCGGAGGGCACTGCCTCAGGCAGGATAAACTCTAAGCTCGCAACTAATGGCCCAAGAAACGTGGTAATGTTGCGCATGTAAGAGTAATGAGGCACCAGAATAAGGAATAAAAGATATACGTGGCCAGATCATGCGTCTGTAAAGGAAATTGCCCCGGCGTTTTTCTGGTATAGATTGGAGAAATTAACACCTTACTGATCATAGCAGCCGGCCGTGAGAAATCTCCAGACAGCTTAATGCTATTACATGTCAGGGTAAAAAAAAGAGGCATCGTTGCTGTGCAAGCGCAACCGGTCATAACAAAGAAGTGAGTGGGTGGGGTGACTTACGTCCACGTGGATGCCGGGCAGCGCGAAGACGCGCGTGGGTGGCGACTCCTTGGGCACGTAGCGGTAGAACTCCTGGTCGCCGCGGTACCACTTGATGGAGTAGAGCGCCGCCTCCTCCAGGTCGTAGTCGCACGCCAGCTTGACGGCGTGGCCCGAGCGCACGGCCTCGGGCACCCACAGCCGCACCTCGCGCAGCGCCGTCGCGCACCCTGCGGCACACCGCACACCCTCGCTCAGCTTCGCTTCGCTCACCATCACTCGAACCCCCAAACTCAGGGGCCCCCAAACTCGTGGGCCCCCAAACTCGGGGGCCCCCAAACTCGGGGGCCCCCAAACTCGGGGGCCCCCAAACTCGGGGGCCCCCAAACTCGGGGGCCCCCAAACTCGGGGGCCCCCAAACTCGGGGGCCCCCAAACTCGGGGGCCCCCAAACTCGGGCCCCCAAACTCGGGCCCCCAAACTCGGGCCCCTAAACTCGGGCCCCCAAACTCAGGCCCCCACTCAGCTTCGCTAGTACCCTCGCTCAGTAGCTCGCCTCCCGTTTCCTTAGCCTCACTGACCCTAGCTCAGTCTCGTTCAGCTTCACTCAGCCCCTCTCACTCTTACTCATTCTCGTGCTGCCTTACTCATCCTACCTCAGCCTCGCTCGGATTCGCATCGCTCTGCCTTTCTGACTTTTACTCACCCTTTCTCAGCCTTGTTCACACTCGCTCAGCCTCGCTCAATGACGTTCAGTCTCACTTATTTCGCTCAGTCTCGCTCAGCGGCTGCGCGCAGGATTAGGGTTAGTAGTGAAAAATGTTAGTCAATGCAATACTTGATCCCGCCGAGATCTCCCTTAGGACCTCCTGTTATGCAGATAGAGGATGTCATTTGACACTAACTCAGATGCTGACAAGAACATAGCGATTTACAACAAGGGTCCGCGCAAGCGGAATTGCATTGAATTTGTGACCTCTACATTTTCAGGCGGGTTGACGCTTCGTTACGCGTGTCATATTTCAAGGCAATGCTCCGGCCATTACCTTGTCACATTTGTATTATGTATAACATGTTTTACTCCGTCTCCTGCATAACTTCCAACACATTTTCTTCAAAAGTACTTTTTTGTCGAACACTTAAAGCGCTGCGGATTCTTCACTATAAATGTCAAAATTCATGACAAGACTCTGGCCTTCAGCCTAAGTGGTTAACATAAAATATCTTGAGTTCGTCCAATGCATAATTTCCTACTTTTTATGCCAAAGTACTATTTCAATTAATTAAAACGCGCTGTTCTCATATGAACAAAATCCCCGTTCCGTGCCTTGCTCACCATTTGCGCGACCTCGGAGTCGATTCGTAACGATAAGGGATAAGACCCTGCTTGCGCTGCAAACACTGGATGGAAATGCAAATTCAGAAAAAAACAAAATGGTCTGGAAAGGGTAAGTCTCTGTTTAGCTACAAATATTTTCTTAAATGCAAGAAGATATTTTTATAATACTCAATTTCCCCCTAATACTCAGTATTAACATAATAATACAATATTTCACATTTCTGTTAGACATGCCGTGATAAAACATCTACCACAATTGGATGCTTCCACTGCACTTGTGTTCAAATATGACAGTCGTAACCATAAATCATCAATCGCTCAATTAATTCTACATTTGCATTTAAAACAAAGAGACAAAACTTGACCAAAATCTACTTAAATGTTCACACTGAAAAAAAAAACTTGACATCAAAACAAATAATATCGATTAACGCACCCAGATGTCCACTGACTTGTACACTCCTACTGATCGTTCTATCAGGGCCGACGTTTTTGGAGTGCCAAGCGACCGCTTCACGTAGTCGTTCGGGGGATTCGGTTGTCCCTTGCTTTAAAAAAACTAATGGTCTCTTCCTGATTTAGATTTTGTATTTTCCGAAAATTTACAGTGTTCAAATAAAAATGATATATATGTCATTTAAGTCTAACAATGGAAAAATTTAAAGAAAAATTTGGAGCCTTTTTTTAGACTAAAAATAATTGTATTCACTTCAAGTAAAACTTACTCAAAAACTACTTTTTTCAAAACAATTGTGTATGACCTTTTTTAAAGATTTGATTTTGTACAGCATATTTCAATTACTAAGACAAAAATCTCTATATTCAATACTGTACTTTTGCAATGATAGTTTTCTGCAATTTTGGAAAATACAGAGCTCGCAGAAAATGGAACCAGCATCATTTTCTATACACATAAGGCGAGAAACACAAAAGGGGAAAATTGCTTGTATGTTTACCCAAAAGGAGAAAACGCAGAATTTCAAAAGCGTGTTCATGACCTTATTTCCACATCTATGCGTCGTATTAAGAAAAATCTATCTTCAATATCCGTAGCAAGGTGTTAAACATTCTAATTTCTACAATTTTCGAAAAATTAGTATTTCAACAAAAATGGTAACAACAACATTCCTTTCAGCTTTCTTCATGCTATCCGAGAACGAGGTTGAATCAAAAAATTTTGAGTCGTTTTTGAGAGAACTTTAAATGAAGCATCAGCAACATTTTCAAAGTACCTACAAAAATCAAAATAAGCGTTTCAAATTTGCAGGGCCTTGAGTTCGTTTAAATCCGGTGAGGAATAGCAATTCTGGAGAAAATGAGCTGAACGATTTGGGCACAATCGTTGACCACAGAAGTTTGCCGGCAATCGATATTTTACTTAGGGCCCACAAAACGATGATTCTCACGACACAACGTGTTAGAGGAAGTAATTTATTACGTACATAGCAACAAGATTTATCCAGTTTTTCATTATCTAGGTCCGACAATAATTTTTCTATCAAATAATTGCCGATTTTCTTTGCACAATTACCATACTTCTCTGTACTACGTACGCAGTCAGTCGAAAAAGTAAAAAGTATCTTAGCAGAAGATACGCGGAATTATTTTTCTCAACTTTTTAATAGATTTTCAGAGACGCAAATGCACTGTGTGAATGTTATGTTTGTTTGGTAAGATCTTCGAAATGACATCTTGCACCTTGTTTCAGCATATTTCATTCACTACATCATGACCTTTGAGAACAAGCCGCTCATTCTGATTATTGATGACGTCTGACAGAATTGTGTTTATACATTTTTTCTACATCAAGTCCCCAATTTTAGGTTTGCTAACGGTTTTAACTTGTACACTACATTTCAATTAATTTTTGTTATTCATTTCTGACCGTACTATTTGTTTTCTTAACTTCCAGTCATTTTATGAATGATGCATTACATGGACGGCCACATGCGTGCCCGACACATAATTCTCAACGTTGAACTATTATACATTCATGAACATTAAATTTGGGGATCACCTTAAAAAGATTCCAATGCTAAGGATGCTGTGAATATGTACAGATGCGATTTTATCATAAATTGTTTACTTATGTCTGTAAACAAACACGTTAAAACATGTCCTGAAAGTCAGCTTTGCGTTGCAATAATCTCAAAACTGAAACACACTTTTATCATACAATACGCCGCAACAACAGCGGCAACGAACGAAACATACAAAGGACGATAAATATTATATTATTATTGCATGCACAGCACAAACTATGAAGTTCCCTGCGGCATGAACGCTCTCTGTACGTCATCCCACTAAAAACAACTATAAACCCTCCTGCGAGAGCATCTAGCGGCACGCGAAGTGGGGTAATGTCCAGGACGACACCAGCGCCGCCATTCTCCCTGGTGAATGAGACGGGCGTAATCGCCGGCAGAGCTCGCCAACGGTCGTCTTGTGTGTTCGGGGTCGCCGGCGCACGCGGCCGCCAGCCAGCTGCCCTCGTCGTGACCGGCGGCGGCGCACTCGCCTTGCATACCATTATGACCCACGAGTTCCCTCATCGTCGATGTAGGCCAATGAACAAAGGACATCTAACAAGTTACGGGCTTCCAAATCGTTTGTTCATCGTTTCGTTCCGAACACTTTCAAATCAACAAGGAGTGAACTTATTTGGAAAAATAATTGTGTTTGATCTATTTCAGATCTGACAGCTCAGAACTAACAATTTTACTTTATGGAAAACCTAACCAGACGGTTGAAAATTATAATAATAATAATAATAATAATAATAATAATAATAATAATAATTTTGCTTGGAGTACCAGGTTACTAATACACAGCAGAAAGGAAGCAGAAGAAACCAGAAGTATTCAGATCAACAGGGGTATTTTTTGAGGAGACTCACCATCTCCTCTGCTGTTTTGCATTAGTTTGATCCCACTATCCAAGACACTTGTCGTAAGCTGATTTTAGTTACAAGATCCATGGTGATGAAAGGCCAGTGTCACATTTGTTTTACATGCATGATCTCAAAGTGTTTGCAAGGAGTGAAGCGATTCTCTCCCAAATGCTGTCCGTCATCAATGATTTTAGCAATGACATCTGTATGAAGTTTGGTCTTGACAAGTGTGCAAGAACCAACTTAAAAAGAGGCAAAGTGACAACGTCAGAGAACATTGAAGTTGATACGCACACTGTGATTCAAGATCTTGAGGCAGGTAAAACTGACAAATATCTGGGAATTGACGAATGTGAGACCATCTCGAACGACACAATGAAAAAGAGAATTCACAAGAAGTATTACAGAACAGTGAGACTGGTCCTGCAGTCCGCTCTGAATTCCAGAAATAAAATATCAGCAATAGGTTGTTTGGCGGTGCCTGCAGCCGAATACAGTTTCGGACTAGTGGACTGAACTGAGCAAGAAATTCGCATCATTGATCCAAAAACCGGAAAACTGCTTACAATGCATCATGTTTCCCACCCTCGAGCTGATATACATAGACTTTATGTAACTTCTCGGCTGTCCGGGTGACGCCGCGTGGTTGGCAGAGAGGCCGACGTTTCGCCTACCATGTCGCAGGCTTCCTCAGGGCAGTGACATGACATTGTATGCGTCCAGTATTACATGCTGTTCTGCCTGGGCGCTCGGTTGGGGCAGGTGCGCCGTGATTGGCGGAGAGGTCCCTCCGATTGGCTGGCGGATGGGGCCAACCCAGGCCCCTTGACAGTCCCGAATGGATGGTAGAAGCGACTTCCAGACGTAGTTTAGATTGAGGCCTGCATCCGCGTTGAAGTTGTGCGGCCTTCTATTAATTTCTAGAGCTTCTTTTATCCGTCTATGCCAGTACCGGTTTTCCTTATGCAGGCGCCGGGTCTTGTCAAAGTCGGTAGCGTGTCCCGTGGTCTCAGAATGGTGCGCTATAGCCGAACGGTTGGTATAGTTCCGGTTATAGTGGGCGATATGTTCTCTAAGACGTTCAAACACAGTGCGCCCGGTCTCACCGATGTACATCCTCCCGCAGCTGCAGGGAACTTCATATACGCCTGCCGACTGGAGAGGTGGTAACGCGTCTTTAATGCGTACCAAGGCGTTGTACAACTTGTCGGGAGCTGTGAACACTGTGCGGATGTTGTTCTTCCGCAATAATTTTCCCACTCGATCCGTGACGCTGCGGACGTAGGGAAGCACGGCTAATCGAGTGCGATCACTTTCCTTTGTCTCCGAAGAAGCGTGGTGACCTTCGCCGTTGCCGCAGCCCTCGGAGACACCGCGACCGTCGGCATTGCCGCAACCTTAGGGGTGGCCCGTAGCCCATGAAAGTGCTTTTTTGATCGCTGTTCGGGAATAGCCGTTGGTTTTGAACATATGTTCAAGGTTCTGGAGTTCTCTGGGAAGAGAGCGCTCGTCGCATACCTTGACAGCTCTGGTGGTCAGTGTCTTTAATACACCTAGTTTTATGGACGGATGGTGAAGGGAATTCCGCGTGCAGGTATCTGTGTGTGCAGAATTTCTACGGTTCCTCAACAATATCCATCACAACATCAAATTTACTATGGAGACGGAAGTGAACAACTGTCTGCCTTTCTTAGATGTTCTCGTCAGCAAACGAGATGATGGCACCTTGGGACACTCAGTCTACCGAAAACCGACCCACACAGACAGATACCTGCACGCGGATTCGCATCACCATCCGTCTATAAAACTAGGTGTATTAAAGACACTGACCACCAGGAAACAGAGGCATTTTTAGTGTAGCAAGAAGCAAGAAGCATTGCAAAGAAAACTATGCAAGACACGCCGAATAACACAGACACTGAACTTCTGATGCTACTAAACATGAAATGTGAGACACAAAAAATGTTAAAGAACTCGTGGAGAGACAAACTACTCCACGGATAATACTTGAAACGAATGGGCAGAGCACAGATCAATAAAGGTCAATTATTTATGTAGCTTAAAAGGGAATAATGAAGCACTTGTAATAGCTACCCAAGATCAAGCCTTGAGAACATTTTATGATAAAGCGATTCTCAAAATTTCCCAAGACGATAAATGCCGCATTTGCCAGGAACACGTAGAAACGATTGATCATATTGTCTCAGCTTGTCCAATCCTAGCAAAGACCGAATAAATAAAAAGACACGACCGGGTGTGTAGCTACCTCCACTGGCAGATCTGTACCGACCTCAAAGTTCCAAACACATGGCCCAAGTGGTACAAACACACACCAAAGCCGGTGACGTCTGTTGAATTGTGTACGATATTGTACGACCAACAAATTCAAACTGATTGCACGATAGCGGCAAACAAACCGGATAGAGTTATCCAAGATTTGCAGAAAAAATCGTGTTTACTTGTCGATGTTGCTGCACCTTGGGATCAAAACGTCGTTACCAAGGAGGCAGAGAAACGTCTTAAATACAAGAGTTTGGAAATCGAGATCAGCCGAATGTGGGGCGTAAAAGCACAGGTCGTCCCGATAGTTATCGGAGCTCTGGTATTTGTTCCGCAAAATTTGTGTAAAAACTTGTGTAAACTCCCAGACAATTCAAAAGACTGGGAAGTGCAAGCTATCGCATTATTTGGAACAACCCACATTTTGCGCAAAGTATTGTAGAGGCACCGACAGTCACCGGATCTGCTCCTTAGGTAGCTGGTTGCAACCTGGATTAGATTTTATATTCAGCCAACACAACATCTTTAGTCGCGAACACTCACCAAAACCTGACATCTGTTGGACTCTAAACAATATTGTACGACCAACAAATTCAAACGGATCGCACTATAATGGCAAACAAATCGGATATTGTTATCCGGGATTCGGAGAAAAAACGTATCTACTTGTAGATGTTGCTGTGCCATGATATCAAAATGTAACTAAGGAGGCAGAGAAACGTCTTAAATACAAGAGTTTGGAAATCGATATTAGCCAAATGTTGTGTGTAAAAGCACAGGTCGTACGGAGAGTCATCGGGGCTCTGGGATTTGTTCCGCAAAATTTGTGTAACAACTTTTGCAAGGAATTGCAACAACTGCAAGAAATTGCTTTATTTGGAACAGCCCACATTTTTCACATAATATTGTAGAGGCATCGACAGTCTCTAGATCTACCCCTTAGGTAGCAGGTTGCAACTTGGAGTATATTTTATATCCAGCCGAATCATAACAGCTTTAGTTGTGATGTAGAGGAATAACAATAATAGGTAATTAAATAATAATGAATTTTTAATGTAATACAATATTAATACATATTTTTCTTTATTCTCTTTTTTTCACCATTAGAGATATTGAGAAGTGTTCGGTCAATAATTCGTATTTTAAGGCTCTTCTCGGGCATTCGCCAGGAAGTAATCAGGGAAACCTTTGATCAGAGCTGTCAAACTTAAAAGTCGATTGCGGCAGGCGCCACGGTCTCAGCGATGTTTAATACGAGTACATTTCTGCTGGGGACTGAGGATATTGTATCTGTGATCTCCCAAATCACTTGTACTCTGTGGCCTTGACGCTAGCCATTCCCGGTATTGTTATATGTAATATTAATATTTTTATACTATCTACTCTAAAACATCATTATAAAACGAAATAAATGAAAAGTCAGTTCTAGTTTTCCACATTCCATACTTTAAATTTTTACTTTTCAAAATTATGTAAGCATTTGGCATTCTAGGGTCGGCTGAATCCGATTTTTTTCAACTAGCGGTGTTCCCAGGTCTGGCACTGTTTTTGGTATCCACGGCTGGCTTTTCTTTCGTCATATAGCTATAGAAACTGAGACAAATGAATGGAAAGCAACAGATATATTTTTGCCCCAACCATGAATCGAACCCGAGAGTGAGCCGTGATAAGCTAGCACGCGAGCCACGAGCCACCCGATGGGCTTCAAGACATGAAAAAGTCTAAATTCTCGTCGTTGACTTGGCGAAATACTAGCAATGATATAGTACAAACCTACTCATCAAAAATTATAAAATGTTTACATCAACTATACTTTCATCCAATTTTATTATAATAATATCAGCATTCATCAAAAGATGTTGTCAGAAAGATGACAATCTGAAAAACAAACCCAGAGTTCTATTTTGTGGAAAGTTGCTTTCTGGGTGAGCTGGGTCATTGGGGAAACCACCTTATATCTTGGCGGCCGCTCCGAACCGCCCGGCGAAATATTTCACGCGGCGCGAAACACACCCACTTTTTTCGTTCGGGCCTCAGCTCGTCTCTGTGGAGCGCAGCGGCGGAGGCGGCTGGAAGGGGATTGAGGGAGGAAGAGGAGCAGGAGGAGGAGGGCTGGGGGAAGGGGAAGTACCTCCGCGAGTGGCGCAGCCGCCAGTTCGTTAGCACGCGGTTTTCCGCGAGAGCTAATTCCCGGGCGAGCTGACCTTTCCGCCGACGCGAACCCGGCCGCGCCCCCACCCACGGCCCCCGCCCTCAACGTTCACACCTTCCCCTCCTCACAACCCCCCCCGCCAATATGGTCCCCGACCCTTCCCTTTCCTCTTACTCTCGCAACCCGCACGCTCCCCGCCCGCACGCTCCCCGCCCGCACGCTCCCCGCCCCCGCACGCTCCCCGCCCCCGCACGCTTCCCGCCCCCGCACGCTTCCCGCCCCCGCACGCTTCCCGCCCCCGCACGCTCCCCGCCGGGCCGCGCCCCCCGCCCCCGCACGCCCCCCGCCCTCGCACGCTCCCCGCCCCCGCACGCTCCCGCCCATACGCTCCCTTTCCTTAGCTCCTTCCCACCCACTCTTCCCGTCCTCATCGTCGCAGTTCATAACTTCCTCTCATCGCAGCTTACCCGCCAATACGCTCCCTGTCAACTCCCTTCTGTCCTACTCACCGCGCCCACTCTCTCTCCGCCCTGTAGCCTATCCCCACCCACACCTCCCGCCCTCATCGTCCCCATTCACACCTTCCCCTCCTCACAACCTACCCGCCAGTATAGTCCCTGTCTACCCCGTTCTCGTCTACTCACCCTGTCTACACGCTCTCCATCCAACCGCAACCGTCCAGCCACATCTCCCGCCCACGTTATTTCTGTTCAGATCCCGCCCTATGACCCGTCTTCGGCGACCCCGTCTACGCCCGTATCTCCGTACACAACCCGCATACACATGCGGCATACCCACCCCTCTTGCTCATATATCTATCTATCTGCTTACATCCTCTGCGTCTTCGCAACCCTCACACTCCCCGCTCACAACCGTCCCGACACACTATCCCCACCCATTGCACAATCCACCTTTGCAGTGACACCTTATACACCCAGAGATGCTGTAAAGACACTTAGACATACACAAACACTAATGCAATTGACATCGTAGACTCTATACACGCACATAGACCCCACACATTCAAACAAACGAACACACACACACACACATTCAAACAAACGAACACCCACACACACACATTCAAACAAACGAACACCCGCACACACATTCAAACAAACGAACACCCGCTCACACATTCAAACAAACGAACACCCGCTCACACATTCAAACAAACGAACACCCGCACACACATTCAAACAAGTGAACACCCACACACACATTCAAACAAACGAACACACACATTCAAACAAACATACACACATTCAAACAAACATACACACATTCAAACAAACATACACACATTCAAACAAACATACACACATTCAAACAAACATACACACATTCAAACAAACATACACACATTCAAACAAACACACACACATTCAAACAAACACACACATTCAAACAAACACACACATTCAAACAAACACACACATTCAAACAAACATACACACATTCAAACAAACACACACATTCAAACAAACACACACATTCAAACAAACACAACATCCAAACAAACACAGGCATTCAAACAAACACACATTCAAACAAACGAACAGACAGAAACACAGACACAAACACACAAACTCAAAAACACACAAACACAAACACACAAACACACATCTGAATTCTCGAATCTTCACTTTACTGCATTGCACCCGCTTCATACTGAGCTTCTTCCCAAACATTTTCTCACCAAAGGCCCCCTCTCTGCCGAAAATGCATTAGCTCATCACTCAACGCAGTTCCATATCCGTTTCCTCTGTCACTGCGTTAGTTGTCTCCATAGCTCACGCAATCCACCTGCAGTCTCGCGGTCCAATCACGCAGGCGCCCTCCCCCCCCTTCCCGCCAGCGTTGTCCCACTCGGTCGCACCTGGGCTCCACCCGCTTCTGCACGTGATCGACGATTGCAGGCTGAGACTAGACCGCCTTGCGTCGGAACTTCACTTCGCCAGTGAGGAGTCTGGGCAGGAAACTATGGGAGAATAAACTTCTCTCACTCCCATTTGACCGTTTTAGCGTTTAGCTTCGGAGATTTCGTCTCAAAAGTACAATTAATTGAGGCGTCCAGTCGGAGAGGAAACTAACCCACAAAATTCAAAATATTAATTTATTGACATATTTTAATGAGTTCGTAATGGAGTGCGTTCATAAATCGATATTTTTAATTATGTGGGTTAGCTTTTGCTCTCACTGGACACCTTAATTGTTTCTTAACATTCTTCAAAGGTGAAGTAAATAACATGAATTGCATTTTTTGGCACTAAATTGACTCTTATAAAGCGTTATAACGAAGCAGTAATTTATTATCATCACCGGAACAATTACGTAATACTTTTGTAACGTCATTGACACACATTTCATTTTCACTTAGCTTGTCGTCAGTAGTTACCTATCAGTATTCCTCAGAAGTTGGATAAAAGTGTCTTCAATTAGTTGCAGTTACTAAGTCTTCTTTGACTACATACGGATATCTTCATATTTTAAAATAATTCCTCCACGAGAAATGACTAAGATAGCTGAAGTCCAACGAAAATCGAAACTCCAAGATAAAATATACTATTTTATCTTCGTATTGTGACGATCCATCAGACACGTCAAGAAAGAAAAGATTAATTAGTAAATAAGAAAATATTTTAGTACGAATGAACGGTATCGGAACAGGCTAGTAGGCCGTGACGGGGAAACGGAATGTAATGAATACAGAAGACATTTAAATTTTGATAATATTCCGACGGAGTGCAGACAAATAAATTGAGGACATTATTTAATAAAGTCTAACATTAATTGTGGAAACATTAACATTAGACAGTTGGTAGTTCTAATGCCGTAAAAGGGTTAAATATAGTGATTGCTAAGGACACTAAATAATGAAAGACAATTGAGTGCGATTTAAATGGAGTGTTAAGTAAAAATATTCTCAACTTTTTTGAAACAAGTTTGAATCGAACGTAATGAGAAATATTGTCCACAAAACTTGATAATGAAATGTAGAATGAATTTAGCAAAGTGAACGGACACGAACTGTGGTTCAATTACATAGTAAAGTAATATTGTGTCTTGTGAAGATATCGACGTTTATCTTTTGTTGGGTCTGCGCTGAGGCGAGATCACTAACAATGCTTTTGGTCAGTGGGTTTTAAGACTGGGTGAAGAGTAGTTGGCTCGCGAAATTTTTGAACTTCGTGAATTTGGAAAGTTATGTTTTTATTAAGAAATGTCGGCGAACTGGTAACAGATAATGGAATGATATGGTAATTGGAGGAGCTCTTTCCGATGATTCTGCAGCGGCTACACGTCCGGCAGTTTTCCAGGGAAGTAAAAAAAATGAACTTTCTTCAATTAATTACAGAATAAATTATAACATGTCGCAAGGCCAAGATTTGTGCTTATAAATGAGTATTTGAGATGGCCATTTGCAGAATGTTCAAAGAGCACAGTAAGAATGAAATGTTTTGATGTATGAATGTGATTCGAAGCGTTACATGATAAATGTGTTGTTTTGAAGTAGATATCTTGTGTTTTGTTTTTATGTTAATTGGATTGACATACGTGTTTCGTTGCTGCAATAAATACGCACAGCAGTGATAAAAGGGGATTTATAGCAATAAATCTAGCCAACAGTGTTGGTATTAGAATTTTAGTATGACTAATTATGTTAGAAATAGGATACGACCTAATAAAATGTCCCATATCAGCAATACTAGTGTTAATCGCGTACCTGAATGGAAGTGACTTCGCGACCCGAATTTTGATATCCGTAGAGGAATATTAGCGACAGGAATATGTCAATAATATCAATAAATTTTAGAAGCATATAGAATAACATTGTTGTTAGTTTGTGTCATAAATTTCAATTAAATGAACATTCCGGAGAGCATTTACGATTCTCTAAAGTTAGCTCCACGAACATGAACAAAGTTATCTTGCATTCGCAAACAATAATAGAACTAGTGGTGCTACAGAATGGCACAGACTTTCCCGTATTAGTTTTCTATTTCCTTGGGTCTTCGCTAGCTATTCCGAATTGCCACACACTCTCTCTTGCCAGCTACCATCTATCACTGCCAAAAGTACACTTTTTTTATCATTTTCTTAATTTTTTCAGTTTCCTATTGGTAGAACGAAAATATTAATTTTAGAATATTAAAGAATACAAAAACCTAGCACAAAATGGCAATTTTTTTAAAAAATTATGTGCCGTTTTAAAGAAAATTGCGTTTTAGCGCTACTAAAAATACGAAATTTCAAGTTCATTTTCACAGAAATTTTTTGAGATTTCAAAATACTTTATTTGAAGTTACTTGAAGCATTTACACTCACATATATAATAATGTTTACAAAAGCTGGTAATGTTAGATGTAAGATTAAAGATGTGAGAGATCCTTTAAAAAAATTACATATGTGTAAAACAAAACAATTCCTCAAAATAAACATTACGTCATATTAAAGAGTGCAATAAGCACTATCCGTTCGAAAAGTTTGAAGAAACTAGTGGTGCTACAGAATGGCACAGACTTTCCCGTATTAGTTTTCTATTTCCTTCCCAAGCTACTCGGAATTGCCACAAACTCTTTCTTTCCAGCTGTCATCTATCACTGCCAAAAGTACATTTTTTATCATTTTCTTAATTTTTTCAGTTTCCTATTAGTAGAACGAAAATATTAATTTTATAATATTAAAAAACACAAAAATCTAGTCATAAATGATAATTTTCTTTTAAAAATTGTGTGCCGTTTAAGAGAAAATGGCGTTTCATCGCTACTAAAAATGCGGAATTTGAAGCTCATTTTCACAGAAAATTCAAAATACTTTATTTGAAGCACTCACACTCACAAATATAATAATGTTTACAAATTGCTGGTAATGTGCATATTAAAGATGTGAGAGATCTTAAAAAAAATACAATTATGTAATTTTTGAAAAAAAACTCAAAATAAACTTTACGTTATACTAAAGAGTGTAATTAATACTATCTGTTACAAAAGTTTGCAGAAATAATTTGCAGCCATATATGAGAAAACCGCGTTTGAGCGTTTCTGAAAATGCAAAATTTTGAGTTACTTTTCACAGAAAACGGTTGTGTTTTCGAGAAACTTTACTTGACATTATTTAAAGCATATATACTCGTAAATATAATAATGTGAAAAAATTGCCGATTATGTAAATATTAACGACGTATTTTCTACATTAGCATCAAAGCTGAGTCCTATGCCTGTATGACGTTTATATACTGTAAAATATACACCTCCGTTTTGTTGAAATAATAACAGTCTAATTTCGTAATTACGAGCTAATTAAAGACTAATTGCAAACACACAATTTGGTCCCATAACCGACCACCAGAAAACTGTAGATAAACAGTAGGGATGCTAACTTGACACCATATCATACATCCGCTGTAGAAAACTAATTACCACATATTTTTGAACTAAATGAAAACTATTTATATATGTACCCTCATATTTTAATAAGAACACTTCGGACTAAACAGCTAGAAATTGCCGTGCCTTCCCTGTCACGTAGCAAGCCTCACTAGTACGCGGGTTTCTGGTCAGTGTACATGGAAAGAGTGCATTGAATATTGGTATCTTCAATTTCACTTCGATAGCGCACAGTCGAATTGCCGTGTACTTCTTCTTATGAAGGGAAATAAACAAACATCCAGTAAATATTGTTTAAATGCAACCCTACAAGATACAAAATTTCCTTCGTAGAATTAATGTTTTATTAAAAATTTATTTAAATGGATTAATAGAAACTGATGAATTCATTGAGCCCAATAAGGGAGATTCTATTGCTCGCGCAAATTTTCTTGATACACGTGCTCCCTAGTCCTTGCTCAGCGTTGAATAGCATGGCCCGTTGAGATACATTGGTCCGGTTTGGTACTGTACGTACCAATTTACAAAGCTGCTAACAACCAACTCGTGCATTCAAAATAATCTTAGTATTCATCTCTTCGGTCCAGTACGTTCATCCCAAAACCTTTTACACCGTGACATAACCAGATCCACCACTCCTCGTACACCTCGCTTTGTGGAAAATAAATAACATTTGTACATATGGTAAAGACTATATGATAGCGGCAAATGTGAAGTAAATGGTGATGGAGAAATGGTGAAATGAAGGGACGGAGAAACGGAAGAACGTCGAGAAAATTTACCGAGCGTTCGTTTTATCCAACACATGAATTGGTCGGGGATCGAAACCGCGTCCCAGCGGTGAAACGCGTATGCGGTAGACATTATTTAACAAGTCCAAATGTAAATTCAGTCCATTTAGTACATCCACTCATATACTATACATTCACTGCGTACTAATTTGCTGTAAAATCAGAAGCTGTTCTCTCAACTTCCCACTCCTACAGGGCAGCGACCAGACCTGTAGAGATGAGGGCGCCCGATCCTCTCCCAGGGGTTCACCTGCTCGGTCCACTTTCCCCACAGGGCGTTCCGCACCTCTCGCCTCCCCCTGGGACCCCCCCCCCACTCCCATCGCCCACCCACCGTCCTCCAGTAGTCTGCGCTCGCGCCGCCCGACGGGTAAACGATTTATGGGCCGCTCCGTGGCCCCCAGCACCGCAACTTTGGCGACTACCTCCCCCCACGCACACCTCGCACCCCCGCCACCAGCACTAGCTTCCACCGCCTCCGTTGCAGCCTCGGCCGTTCCGCGATAACGTCGGGTATTGAATTCGTTATGAATGTTTATGAAATGCTAATTGATAAATGTGCTATTTTCAATATTGCGGAACCAATACTAGCGACTCCATTTCCACTGAAGGTAGTAGATTGAAAATACGCCAAACTCCAAGGTCGTTTAATTCATAATTTAAATAGATGAATGCGTGCAATCTTCGGAATTTTGTGGTTTTCTGTGACTCACTTTTAATTACGCTCTTTGTCAGTTTTATGACATGGAGTAATTTCTTTAACGTCTTTATCATAAGCGGGCGTTTTTCATCTCAAAAGGACTGCTTGCACGGTAATTATCTAATAAATTATGAAGTTTCGTGTAGTAATTTTGCGTGGTAAACATTACTTATTATTAAAAAAGCACTCTGAATTTATTTACTAAGCGCAAACTAGCCAGAAATTTCCCACACTTTTAATCTTCAAGGAGAATCTGAGATCTCAGTAAAAAGCTTAAAATTATGGTTTAACTCTCTTCTGAAATAGCCCGAAAAACAACACTGTCCACGATTTTACTACACACACGTAGGTATTAATATAAATGTGTCCATCTCCTGCCCAGAATCATTCTCCTAACGCACTGATTAGTTATAAGTAACTACATCGGAATATCTCGCTTTCTCATTGGCTTTAATAACAAATGATACCCAGCCTCTTCTACTTTCCATCAAAATTGGTCTTAAATGTTTCAACAAATTTGATTGATACAATTTGATTGATAAAATTTGTTGCGTGTTCCAATAACTTTCCTTACCTCCAATTCTGCTCCACTGTGTAAGCATACCAATTATTACACTGGTCAACACTCATTTTTTGCCAAACAATTTAAAGCCATTTTAGGGTATGTTTAATGCACAGATTCCAAATAAGGCATTGGTTTTGGTAGACTGGCTCTACTTTTTGAGATAATAAAAATCACATGGAAAAATATTATTTTATTTCATTGAGTACAGGCTATTCGTAAATTACATAAAACTTGAACTAAAAGTCCTGTAAAAGCAACATAATTGCATTTCTTCCAAATAAAATACATTTCTTCGTATCCTGAAAACATTCACATTTAAACCTGGAATGAATAAATCTGTTTTGTTAAGATTTAATTTCCGAATTGTTGGTTTTATTCATCATCTATTTATATCGAAGGGATAAAAATATAACGGTGATGTTCTTCACATTACCATTAGCCCACTTAAATAACTTCCTGGCTAATTTAATAGATTACTGTCAGAACTGAAGGCTAGCTTTTAGTAAGAATAATATAGTTGTCCTCCCCCTCATTACGTCTCAAGGTCCCTTTCCATAAACGTTGCAAAGCGAAGAAATGCTATTCAGCACTTACATTGAAGACATCTTTGGAAGCATAAATGCGCATTGTTTTGTGATAGTAGGCACTGACCCCATTCGAAAATTAATACTATTATTATACTTACTGTTAATACTATTATAAACTTACTTGAGAAGCTTTACAAGTTTAGACTGAAAAGGGTGAATTGAATTCGTGTCATGTTTCAGGCATCCAGAAACAAAATTAATTTTTAAATTCTACGCTTTCTCTGAATTATAACACAAAAGAATGCAAAAAGTGCAGAGTAGCAGAGACATTAATTCACAGCAGTCTCTGAATTACATCTTCAAGTAAGAAAGAATAATTTTCTAAGAAAATCACACTGGACAATAAAATACCCAGCGTCAAATTTTAACTATTTACATTACATGAAAATACATCTTTTTAAGTTATATTTAGGTGTATTTTTATTTTTCTGAAGGAAACAGTATTTGGGCAAACAAATTTTAAACATTATAGCGCGTATGATTCTTCGTAAAAAGTAATTGGTAATATTTCTGAAAGGAGTGGGATTAGAAAAAAATACATGATACCATTTTTCAACCCTAGAACTCATACAACAGTTTTAAGTCACTAGAAAACAGTGATGTTTTGTGAGTGCGCGATTTGACATGGAATGTTTCAAATGTGTCCCACATACTTTAGGTAAAATAACCACTTTTTAGAGCACTGTACTATATTTCGTTGTACTATATTATACCTGCAACAATTCCCAAAGGTCTATGTGAAAAATGCATACACATGCCAGAATGAGGGAAAAGGAAAGTTGCATCAAATACATATTTTCGGTAAGTAATAGGAAAGTATAAAAACACATTAACGACAGAAAGATTATAAATCAGATGTGTAATGTTCATTCCAGTAATAAAATGGAAACTTGTTTAAGAACAAAATTACCAATTAGAACACAAACATTTGCAATTAACAAATTTTAAAGGTTATTAAACCATTAGAAAGGTCGAGTTTGTAGAACGAAATTACGAAATAGAAGTATGTGATAGAGGTGGATATAAAACTAAACAAGAGAATTATTCATAAAGACTACTTTGGAAGAAGATATGTTAATAGAAATATTAATTATTGAATTTATACAAGTTATCATGTATGTTGCCGTTGTTGACGTTTTTCATATTTTAATACATAAAGAATTATTTTAAATTGGTTAACATTTTAAACAGAATATTTTACTTCAAAACGCTCAATAATAAAAGATTTAACAAATACTTGTGTTGAGACACAAGTAAAAATAACTTCGGTGTTTCATACATCCTGATTTAGGACACACAATGTGATTTTATGAACAAATAACATCGATATAACTTTGTGTCACATAAGCGTACAAAAAAAGCGTCATTTAAGTAAATGAAAGCTTAATAGTATGTTTAAAGCGTTCGTAAAGCTACCAAGTTTAGAAATCGAAAAACATTGAAGGTGATTGCTAATTTTCTTTAACACTTAAAGTTTTGTGAACTAATAAATACAAAACCATATATTATAACAGCAAACGTTAGTCACCTGAATGCTTGAAGGGAATCGTGCTTGAAGGGAATCAGTCAAGCAATTTCAGTTATAAATGATTTCTTGTTTTCCTTTAGGCTAGAAATTCAAGAAAAAGAATGCCGGAAAATGGAGAACGAAAACAGTGAGAAGGGCACTGTGGGTGATAGTGTAAAACGTCGGAGGGGTGGTGTGGGAGGGGTGGCGCTGATCGGCGGGAAGGGATAGAATCCCTAGACAGAGAAGAGTAGCGCAACCGCTGCCATTTAATATTCTCTCACCCAATAGCCCCGCCAGACAGTAATCAGGAGCTAAGGGAAAATTATTACAATTGGTAACGTTACGGAGATTTTCAAAAATATTAATATCGGTTTTGGATAGATTCGTGGTTCTCAACTAACAAAATACCATACAGTTTCAATTCTCCTGACAACTGGATATAAAATGGCTAGATCGGTGGAACAATGGAATGCGCTACTCTTGTGTATCTAGTGACTCTAGGAAAGGGAGGGAGGTCGTTTGAGACGCCGCGGGTGGGCAACGGCCGCATGGGGTGGCAGACAAGCCATGACTCACCGCGGTAATGCGACGTCGCAGCGAGTAGGGTACAACAAGGACGAACCTCCCCCCACCAATCCCCTCCGTGCTCGCCGCTTTCGTCGTCACCCTGTTTTCGTCGAGATTTGTTCAATCCCTGCCATCTGGTTGAAATAGTAGTTCCGTAGTGTTTATCGTTCGACGAGGCAACGTTCTTGTTAACAATTCCAGCAGTGCTCTGTCTTCTTTCTCTCACTCCCCTTCGTTATTCTCTCTACTTGATTTTTCAGTTCTGTTCACATTCAGTTATCTTTTCTACTTTCTTATTTTCTTTAGATTTTTGCTAGCGTGTGTTGTGAGCCCCCGAACCGTTTTAATTCAATTTTATGAATCTTACACATTTTTCTTATCTAGCGTTTTCATTTTCACTTTTCATTTCACTTATCTTCTCTTACTCTTCTCTCTCACATTCGTCCTTAATTACGTTCTCTCTTGAAGAACCTTCATAGTCCCCTCACAAGTTATAAAATGAACCCTTCCTGTCCATTCATAGTCTCTCATACAACTAATTAACGATTCATCAATAGTATCCAATCAACATATCTCTTTGTTCCCCAAATATATGACCTTTTTATTATCTTTTTATCTTCTTCGTTGCTATTAACCTACATACCTAGCCATCTCTGCGCCCTGGCCCCAAAGAGCTGTCTGCCACCGATCGATTCCATACTTGAGCTATCTCTTCCAGAACGCCAGGCTTCGTTTCCATTCCTCTCCAGCTGCAGAGCACATACTTTAGCCAACCCCATCGAGCCACCAGGCTGCGCCACCCTCTCTCCATCATCCCCTCTTCGGAGCCACGCCACCGCAGTCCCCTCTGCCATCGCTGCATCGCATCAGCCCTTGCGGCCGCCATCTCCACCGCCGCTCACGGCTCCACATCCAACAGCCACCTCCATCCTCGACCTCCGCCTTGAGCCACCACCTCAGCCACCGCTTCCGGCCATCGTTATCGCCTCCAACAACTGACTGCCGCCTCCATCCTCCACCACCCCGACCACCCCCAGCTCTCCACCCTGCTGCCTTCGTTCTTGTCTTCAGACACTCCGCACATCTCACTCCGCCAAGCAATGACTCCATCTCTGCCCCAGGCATCATACCGGCTCCTGCTCCGAGTCGGTCACCGCCCTCCGGTCACCGCCCTCCGGTCACCGCCCTCCGGTCACCGCCCTCCGGTCACCGCCCTCCGGTCACCGCCCTCCGGTCACCGCCCTCCGGTCACCGCCCTCCGGTCACCGCCCTCCGGTCACCGCCCTCCGGTCACCGCCCTCCGGTCACCGCCCTCCGGTCACCGCCCTCCGGTCACCGCCCTCCGGTCACCGCCCTCCGGTCACCGCCCTCCGGTCACCGCCCTCCGGTCACCGCCCTCCGGTCACCGCCCTCCGGTCACCGCCCTCCGGTCACCGCCCTCCGGTCACCGCCCTCCGGTCACCGCCCTCCGGTCACCGCCCTCCGGTCACCGCCCTCCGGTCACCGCCCTCCGGTCACCGCCCTCCGGTCACCGCCCTCCGGTCACCGCCCTCCGGTCACCGCCCTCCGGTCACCGCCCTCCGGTCACCGCCCTCCGGTCACCGCCCTCCGGTCACCGCCCTCCGGTCACCGCCCTCCGGTCACCGCTCTCCGGTCACCGCTCTCCGGTCACCGCTCTCCGGTCACCGCTCTCCGGTCATCGCTCTCCGGTCACCGCTCTCCGGTCACCGCTCTCCGGTCACCGCTCTCCGGTCACCGCTCTCCGGTCACCGCTCTCCGGTCACCGCTCTCCGGTCACCGCTCTCCGGTCACCGCTCTCCGGTCACCGCTCTCCGGTCACCGCTCTCCGGTCACCGCCCTCCAGTCATCGTCCCCAGTCATTGTCCACGACAGCTTCACCAGTCATCCGCCCCCCAGTCAGCCCCAAGTCACCGTCCCCGAGACACCGCTCCCCAGTCACCGCCTCGCTCATAGACACCAACCCCACTCTTCGCTCCCAGCCATCAACTTCACCACTGCCCTTATTATAGTCTGAATCACCACTCCTGCGGCAAACCCCCGTTCCCGTCCAAGTCACCATTCCCGCCCATGCCTCGAGCCCCTGCCCCCACGCTCTGTTGCCCCGCGCCACCGCAGAGTGCGGCGAACGAGCTGCCTCTGAAGGGGATCCACCTTTATCCCGCGCGCCGCGCGCTGTATATTTATCAGATGCCGCTGGGGAAGATAAAAGGTCCCGGCCTCCCCGCCCCCCACCGCCGCTATCTCCTCTCCCTCTCACCCCCCAAATAAAGTGGATTGAAGTTTCCGGGGCTGGAGCTCCGACGAAGGCGGCGGCGGCTTATGGGCAGACGCCAGGGCTCGATAAAATCAGCTAACATTTCTATTTCCGTGTTTGTTTGTCTCTCCGCCGTCATTTGTGAACTTTCCTCCGTCGGGAGGACGCGAGGAGAAGGGTCGTTCCGCCTGGAAGAGGAGTTTCCGATGCCATCGATATGAGGCGCGGGCCGGGGGCGCCGGGGCGGAGCGCAGAGAGTCAGCAATTTTGTATCGGATGCATCGCGGCACTGGCGACGTTTGCCCTGCGCGCAGCTGTCAGGCGGCTGCGCGGTGGCGGCGGCGGCGGCCGCGCGGATTCCGGGGGCGGTCGGGCTGGCGAAGCTGGAGGGAGCAGGATGAGAGTCTGTGGAGAGGGCAAGTGAAGCCGCAGATGTCATAGAACTGGCTGGAAAGGACTGTGGAGGTCGGAGAGAGCTGGATACGAATCAATGGAGAGAGTGGATGAAGCCGAAGAGAGCAGTGTGGGAGAGAGTGGGGAGTGAGGGTGAAGCTGGAGAGAGCAGAAAGGAAGTGATTGGAAAGGGCGGGAAATGACGGAAGAATCATGACGAGAGTCCGTGTAGATGGAAGGTAAAGCCGCAGAGGGCTTAGTAGAAGTGCCGGGAAAGGACTGTGGAAGCCGGAGAGAGCAGGGTAATGATCAGTGGGGAGAATGGGTGAAGACGGAGAGAGCAGAATCGCACTGTGTGGAGAACGAGGGTGAATCTGAAGAGCTGAACGGCAGTCATGGAAGTGGGTGGAGATGGCATATGAAGTCGAAGGCGGCAGAATAGAAAGGACTGGAAAGGACGGGGGAGCCAATAGAGCTAGTTAGAAGTCAGTGGAGAGCGAGAGTGAAGCCGGAGAGAGTAGAGTGGGAATGATTAGGAAGGGCGGGCGATTCCGGAGGAATCGTCCATCGATTGCATAATGATGTGAGGGGGAAGGGAGAGTGGGTGGAGAGGTGATTGTGGGTAGAGAGGTCAGGTAAAGTCGGTGAATAGAATAATTCGCCATTTTAATTCGGCGGAATAGAAGTGTCTGGGAAGGACGAGGGAGACCGGAGAGATCAGGATAAGAGTCAGTGGAGAGTGCGAGTGAAGACTGAGAAAGTAAGATGTAAGAGAATGGAGAGGAGGGGTGAAGCCGAACAGAAAAGGATGGAATTGAGTGAAGAGGATGGGTAAAGTCAGACAAAGCGGTGTGTGAGTGAGGGGAAAAAGTGGGCAAATCCAAATAAAGCACCAAGAGAAGGCAGTGGAAACTGTGTACGAGACCGGAGAAATGAATATGGGTGAGGGAGGGGAGAATCCGAGAGCGCGAGTGAAACGGAAGCAGATATGAAGTGATGGAGCGGTGACGGATTGCATAATGGTGTGAGGGGGAAGGGAGGGCGGGTGGAGAGGCGTTTGCCGTTTTCATGCGTACAGCCACTACATAGCGCTGGTGATGGTGGCGACAGCGGAGGCGAGACAGCAAGAACTGAGCGGAGAAACGCTGCGATCCTGATACGAAGGTTCGAAGTTGTTCTACTGTGATGGGTAAATTGTAAATTAGTAGCACCCAAATATCTCTTGAAGATTAAAATGGCAGCTTGGTGTCACTTTTAAAAACATTTTAAGAACTCTTTAAAGATCATTTTTGGTTATGTTTCAGGTCTTTAAAATCCGCCCCTACTCACGACAAAACGGTGAAAGCAAAAGCGATTGGGGCGGCGATGTGCTATAGATGGCAGTAACGTCCATGAAGTTGGCCCTTAAAGTGCACATATTGTACAAGAGCTCTTGTACATGTGCCTCTTCCCTCTTAGTTGAGGTTCTGCACCGTCAGCGCATCTCCCCACGCACAGGTAACAGAAGCGTAAGTGACGACTCGAGTTCTTTGTCAACTCATTAGGATTCTTTTGAGAACTTTCAGCATTATTGCGAATAGCGAAAGGAGTACGCTTCCGTCTCTGAAACTGCTTCATAGACTAGAGGATCTGGATTCTGTTGGCTGGTATTTTTTATAGTAAAGCGGTAGATAGAAGCGAGGCCGCCGACTGCCTGGATGAGAAAACTAAAGGCAAACTGCCATTATCGGTCGTTTGTACGATTCTCTTTATTAATTACTCGCCTGATACCTCAGCAGTACTTCATGCACTGGTCATGAAACTCACATAGTCATAATTTCCTCGCTCTGTTCCCCATTTTTAGGGCCAATTGATAATTTGACTCCAAGCTCCACGCAGTCCATTCCTAATCCTCTAGAATGTCGTTAGTGATACTGCCAGTACACGAATATCGAGCAAAAATTTGGCCTGAACTGCAGGGCCGTCAGAGGAAATATTTGCACAATGAAGCACTTATAAAATATTCGAATCATTAAAAGAAGTTTCATTTTAAGAATATGATGATATAAACAAAAATATGAGATGTCTGAGACGTACCCCACACAATCCATATTCCAGTTCTATCATCAGAGAAACGTATTTAGAACAATATCAAAAATTATTTGTTTTTCGGGACATTTTGGCACTCAAAGTCCGAAATGTGTTCCTGTACTGAATACATTTTAATTAAAATTATGTATCTACCAATTCAAATTACTGTAATAATCGCTCATCTTTGCTATTTCCAGACAATTATATTATTAGAGAAGTACTGTAGTCCTCCTTTCAGATCGCAATAATCTAAGTGCGTTACTTTGAATTCACATTCACAAGCTGCAGTTCCAACCAATAGGCGACGGAAATTGAACGCTTCACTAATAGTTCTGTAAAATACAGTAATTTAAAAATTGTAAGGATAATATCATTTCATCGTGTCTAAAATAGATATCAAGAGATCGAATCACACAGCAGTTCGATCAACAGCATCTACTACTAAAAACTTTATAAATGGCTTGTCTCAAATTTGATTATTTTGTCATTTAGTTTTATTGAAACGTTGCTGCACACAAAACATGAGTTTGTATGTATTGAAAAGTACAAACGAAAGACAAAACATCTCCAGTGCATTGACGCTTGTTCAAAACAATTGAAGACATGTTGTATAGAAACAAGACTTTTATTGGCCCAACTCCCTTTCACCCTTACGCTGCAGTTTTGACACTTTTAAAGGCGGGCACAGAGCTTTTTTTATTGAAAACGCACACCACGCTCATGGAATAACTATGTGTAACGTTCGATGGAGCTGGAAATTGAATTTGATCTGTCTGCCCAGTATTTTATCACGCTTCTACGACATCGTTTTGAATTTAACGATCCAGATTGCGTTGCACTGGAATGCTCGCGGAAATTGACAAACTGCCACTCCATGAAGCTTGGGAAATAAACTCTGTCGGAGAAAATGCGATTCTCTGAACCATGGTTTCACTTTAACAGTGGCAAGCCCGGGGCCTAAGGAAAAAGTGAACGTATTCGTTTAATCTCGTATTGAATACAGTGAAAATGTTAATGTTATTCAGAAATAACACCGCTGGTAGCTCCGAGAAAATTAGAACTGTTAATGCTCTAACGCTTAAAATCATTTCTAAATGACTAATCAAGAAGTTGAGGAATTTTGCCGAATATGTTCGACTTAAAAGTGAAATATCATGAATAGAGACCGGATTTACATACATAATTACATATTTTTTGTCTTTCTACTTACCGTTCTCAAAATTGTAATCTTGGCGAATCATAGCCCTCCTAACGCAATATCGAATTTTTTCGTTACATATTTTTACATATTTAGTCATTTATTACATATTACATATTTTGCTGTTTTCACAATATATTTTCTCATTTTATCAATTTTCTTCAATTTAATTCAATATTCTTTTATGAAAAAGATGTATTTTAAAAAATCAGCATTTTTCCTACATTATTGAGTATATTGTGGCGTAATACGGATGTATTAAAACACAGACGACGGTGGGTAGAATAATCAGTTGGTTTATTAATAAAAAAACACTGACCGAAGTCGTAAAACACCATAACACTGCCTTCTACTAACTAAATAAATAGAGCCCACCACAAGAAGTGATATTACAGTGCGGCTACCACACCGCCAAACAACAAACGTTTCCCCTCGGTGTGATGCACCGCTCTGCCGAGACAAACCTACATGTCTCACGACTGACGACAAACTAATGCCGGCTTCCCCTCCGCGTGCTAGACGCACAGCCTCCTGCTCACACAGCTCGAACAACAGAAAAGAAGGAGGGGGGGCGTTCGTCACCCGGCTTTTAAAGGCGCCCTGGCGTCTTCCCCCGCTACCGTTGCCGTCCCAGCACCTGAGAACGACGCTACGCGCTCGGAAAAACCGATGCGTCATTGCGCGTCACCACGCCAGATGTCCAGCCCTTTGTTCAGCTTCCGGTGAAATTCTACCGTCTGCGCGTTTGAGCGTGCTTGACGCTACAATATCTAGTGTCCAAAATATCATTGGCACCGCGTTTTGTGATCTGTAAACTTAATTCCCAAGAAAAATTTGCGATAGCCGACGTGTAATACTTTGATAAAGATGCTACAGTGCATGTTTTCTGGTCGTAGATCTCCCCAGTTTGTGCGATGGCTTCTATTGCGATTAGTCCAGATGCTAAACTGCAGTCCTGGATAACAATAGATGAAGCATTTACTACGGACGAGACAGTTGTATGATGTAAAGTGAGCAAGTTTTCTAAATGTAATTTCTTCCTACACTGAAAAAAATGGTCATTGACTCTCAACTACAAATCCATGGTTATGTGTCTTCCAGTTGTGACGATAAATTTATACATTGTGACAATAATCATCATAGATGACGTGCTGGTAGTTAATTGTCAAGCTAACCAACCGACGAGGGTTGGAAAATGCGCAAATCTTATAACCATCAGTTGTATTCATATAATGTTCTAATTGGTTCGCACAATAACGGGTTTCTCAACGCCTGCTCAACGCTTCGGGGATGGTAAATGCTTAGTTTAATGTGGTTGAGTTGACCAACCTTTGGCGTGAGGCGAACGTCATTTCAGGATAGATCGGAGCCATGCACAAGGCTTTGGTGCTCTGTGATCGGAGCAGTGTGAAATAATGCGTCTAGTGTTCACGTATTTTAAGTTTCCAAAAGACGAAATATTAAGATGAGTATCTGCTGAATTGATTCCATGAGAATGCTCACTGTCACTCAGTGGTAAGTGAAAAATTTTTCATGTGAGGTTACGTTCACATTACTCTCCTCGAGTAACAAGTATTTTTAACGTATAATTTATGATTCATTGCAGGTTTATCATTTGGCGGTACGCGAATGTGTATGAGTGGGAATCCAGAATTTAATTTGGAAAATGAGAGTATTTGGCAATAGTGCCGAATATTTAAAAGAAGAAAATTTTCTAATCTCTAAAATTCTGTTGAAACTTGATTATGTTGCTCATGATATTTCGTTGTTGATGAAAACACGCAGTAAATATGTTTATAAAAAGTGTTGAAATGTGTCAGAGAAGTTGTTAAGAACAGAATACCTTTCACATGCAAAATGTTTATTTAATGGGCACTGCAAAATGTTGTGCAACTTGATGTCGTTGAATGTGTGTTTATTGAAGGATGACTAAATGAAGGCAGTTTTTAAACAATCTAGTTATGATTCATGTGATTTGATTTGGAAATAACAGATCTGAAAACCTCAGTAAGCCCTATTTGATGTCAGCTCATGGTGTCATCCTGTGGTACTGTGCTTGTGAATTCTTGCAGTGTTAATTTGTTCCGTGCTCTGTTACATAGCAGCATTCGCATTAAAATGTAGTATACAGAAGTGAAAAAAGTTGACAACTGATTTATTTGCACTATCATGTACTGGAATGTTTTGATGCATTTGTAGTTCATCAAATATTTATCTTTGCTATGGTTCAGCAATTTAATTAAGAAAATTGCTCACATTTTATTTTATAACTGATGAAAATTGTGCAACTGCGAGCAATCTAATGTTCCTCAGAGATTTTAAATTCCATTGTCTCTTTTGTTTCCTTTAATAAATTAATGTAGTATTTTGATTAATCAGATTAGTTCCGTATTATTTTACTGCTTAAGTGTATATTTGTCAAATGAGAAAATGATATCTTCAGGACTCAAATACATGTAAGTAAAATCTAAACTAAGATTCTGGCCCATTTCCATGCTTTTTTATTGTTGGGTACAAATAGTATCTATGAATCTTAAAGATTATGCAAAGTGAAGTTTGACTACAAGCCTCTGTATACAAGATGGCAGGCACGCGAGTGAACCGAATGAATTGTTTTGGGGTCAAGCATTTGTAAAAAGTATTCTCGTAATTCTGAAGATTGCATGCATTGTTGGTCTCTTTAAAAAATTCATTAATTCATGTCATCTCTTTGTATCATAATTAATAAATTTATTTATTGATTTTAATTTTATTTGGTTATTTTCATTTTTAAATATAAATTCATAGCATCCTCTGCAAATAGAGGGAAGTGATTTCAGTGTACAATCGTATACTAAAAGAATCAATTACTCAAGTCCTTTATAGGAAGGGTTAATTTCTAGTTTTCAAATGTTGCGGGATTTATTTTTGCTCCCTTCATACTTGCATCAAATCAATAATTTCAGATATTTGATAATCGCTTCATTTCTAATTGAATATCAATAAGGTATAAATTTTAAAATTTGAACACAGGCTGCGACATACCAATTGTGACAATCTAGCAAAATTAGGTTTTGTTAATCAATTATGTTTTATTTTCATTTCATTTCTATTTTATTTACATGCAAATAACATATTACTAGTTACAAAGCATTGTACTGCCGTAATATTTTAAAGTTATTTTCTGTATTATTGTAATTATTTCATGTTTAGCATATAATTATTTTACATAAAACTTGTTCCACATAGCAAAGCAAAAATTATTCAATTGCATTTAGTCATATCTGTTCCCCATCATTTTTAAATTATTGATAATTTAAATATTTCAAGTGTATCACCTGACACCCAAAATAATTCGTTAACTTATTTTCAATTTCAGTATAAGAATTTTAATAATATTGTTGAAAGTCAATGCGTCATTGTGCCAATGACTACAGCAAAAGTGTTGCACAAATCCATGTTAAAAAGCATAATTTCTCAAACCTTACATTCCTAGATAAAATTAGTCAAATTTAAACAAAGTAACAGTGAACAGACTAAGATGTATTCGTTGTTTTCTCAGGTTTAGAATTGTATCTATACATTATGCACATACTTATTTGTAAAGCTACAAATGTTCATATAATTGCATATTTTTTGTTGCCGATATTTCTCAGAAACTTGAAATATGCCCTAGAGCAAAATATTAAGTCTGAGATAGAAAACTTTTTACATATAATGCATATTTTGTGTATTCCAGAATTTTGGGGCTTTTGTTTGTGTTTTTTGCACATTTTTCAATTCATTTGGGCACTCTTTATTTCAAAAGCTTTGACTTGTCCAAAAGGGTTTCGGCACTATAAAATGACAGTTATTATCGAAAGAGTGACGAGAATGATGGGACCGTGCTGCATTTATAAGAACATTAATATAAAATTCAATTTATAATTCAATAATATTATATATTCATGCTTTAAGCATATTTATTAGGTTCAACGGAGTACTGAATGTCAATTTAGATCAATGATACACACTACCGCCAATTTATAAACGAAGACCAAAAGAAAGATTCGAATTGAACGTGATGAAATCGCAGTTCCAATTAAGAAAGAAGAGGTTTTGCTGAAAGCGTTGCGTTCTTACAGCGTTAACACAAGACAATGAACGGTATGCGATGACTCAGAGCAACATTGCTGTTGCGTGTACGGCGTCGCTCACCGTGAGGCTCAGCGATCAAGATTAAGTCCTGACTGTGGCCGATTTGTGACCCTAGCTATGTCGTACATGTCGCTACGTTGGTGTGTCTTATAAATAGGTGGTTGAATTCAATCAATATCTGGAGAACTCCAGCGGCCGGCTGCTCTGATCGGTAGTTTTCCGTGGTTTCTCCTATCAATTCTAGGCGAATGCCGGAGCAATACCCTAACCAACGGGCTGCTGAGTGCGATGCTTTCTTCCAAATCCTTACCCCACCTATCCCATTACACTAATTACCGTAGTTGACGAGTCCACAAACACTAAATCAATCAACGAGAAAATGACGCTGCTCGTAGAGAAGACATACTAATTTGGTCCAATATATAAATCAACACAGTGGTACGTTGTTCCTGATCAGCTACAAACTAAGGTTCCTTGGTTTGTAGACAACTTAGTGACTATTTTAGGTCTACTCGCGCTCTTAGCGTGCTTCTCGGCAGCAATCGCGAGCTGATGTGGAAGACGTCGGTGTTACCACATGTTGCACCCATCACTAGCTTAACATTTCCCAACCCTTTTCGTCATGTATAAGGATCTTTTAACGTTTAAGAGTAGAAACTTCTACTAAAGCATGAGTACATACTTATAAAAAAATTATCAACATGTTCCGGGCTGGTCAATTTAAAAAAGAAAGATATCAGTCACCAAGCACAACTCAGCAGAACACGTGCGTAAACCTGACATTATGTGATAATTTATGTGATTAACTCATTTCTCCAAAGCTTACATAAAAGGACATTCAGGCGGCGGTAGGGTCGTAATACATTATTCCAATGACTTCTTACCGATAATGTGTCATAATAGCACGCAACTAGTAAATCTCCAATATCGGAACTTAATATGTTATTTGTTTAGCTTGATATGCATTTTATCTGAATATTTAGTACCCAAGAAAATTAAAAATAGAATACTTGTTTGAGTCAGTATTTATCTGTACTCGATGTTAATCTACATCTCAAAGTGTTCGCCTTGAGTTAAGTTTTGAAAAGGCTAAGATAAAATACGAAAATACAATTGAATATTCTGAACACTTTATTCTATGTTTTAAATACAATTAAACAATTCATTTGTAAAACAACATCAGCATTTAACGATGCTCTACCAAAATCACATAGATTCTTCTAAGTACTACGTCAAAACTGAGCGAGTAGTTTAAAAGCACGTAAAAAGAAAAACCTTGCACATACAAACATCGCGCTTCATATAAACTGAACTGCACTGCAGAATTAAGCAACTCCTACGTGACTCTGAATTCAATGCGACTGTCCGCAAAGGTTTATAAAATTTTACGGCGACTTGGCCACTTCCCCGATCGTGAAGTCTGGCAGTTGTGCAAGGCTGTAAGAAAGAAGAGGAGAAGGAAGGGGGAATCAGAAGCAGGAGGAGGGGTTGATAGTGCGATGGCGGCCGCTGTGGAACTGGGATGGAGGGGAGGGGCTGAAGCAGGTCAGGGAGGATACCGGACGGTGACGGAGCTGGCAGGGTAAGAAGGAAGAAGCAGACAGAACTGTGCACGGACGGGGGGGGGCGATCAGAAAGAAGCTAGGTGGGGGATGACAAGGCGGAGACGGGTGATAGTTGGGTGGACAGGAAAAGAGTAATGTGGAGGCGTGGTGCGGAGGGAGATATGGGATGGATTGGTATCGAAATTGGAAAGGAGCGATGTCAAGGCGGAGCGGGATCGGGACAGGGCGGAGCAGGGTCTCTATGGAGAGGATGTGGAGCGGAATGGGCGCGAAGTGGGTGTGGGACGAAATATGTGTGGAATGGGATAGACGTAGAGGAGTATGGTGTGGAGAGGGATTGGTGAGGTGAATCATCGGGGAGGAGGAGTAGGGTCCTAGCAGAGCGATGTCGGGTCGGAGATGAGAGCGGTCGCTTTGAAGTGGAATGGAGTTGGTGTAGAGCGGAGTGGCTATGGAGACGAGTCGGGAGTTGAGCGGAGTGGGAGTGGAGTTGAGCGGAGTGGGAGTGGAGTTGAGCGGAGTGGGGGTGGAGATGAGCGGAGTGGGAGTGGAGTTGAGCGGAGTGGGAGTGGAGTTGAGCGGAGTGGGAGTGGAGTTGAGCGGAGTGGGAGTGGAGTTGAGCGGAGTGGGAGTGGAGTTGAGCGGAGTGGGAGTGGAGTTGAGCGGAGTGGGAGTGGAGTTGAGCGGAGTGGGAGTGGAGTTGAGCGGAGTGGGAGTGGAGTTGAGCGGAGTGGGAGTGGAGTTGAGCGGAGTGGGAGTGGAGTTGAGCGGAGTGGGAGTGGTGTTGAGCGGAGTGGGAGTGGAGTTGAGCGGAGTGGGAGTGGTGTTGAGCGGAGTGGGAGTGGTGTTGAGCGGAGTGGGAGTGGAGTTGAGCGGAGTGGGAGCGGAATGGAGTGGGGGTGAAGCGGAGTGGGAGTGGAGCGGAGTGGGAGTGGAGCGGAGTGGGAGTGGAGCGGATTGGGTGAGGAGGGGAGTGAGTGTGGAGGAGAGTGGATGTGGGGGAGTGGACGTGGAGGGGAGTCGTAATGTAACGGGATCTGTGTGAAGAGAGGTCGGTGAGGAGGAGTGGGTGTGAAGAGGAGTCGGAGCGGTTTGATTCATTGACTGATCAGTGATTCCGAGAGCGTCAACTGCTATGGTTGTTAGTCCCGGAAGTGTAGTGTCTGTTTTATCGCGGTAGGTGGCGATTGTCTAACCCGCTGGATAGTGAGATCCGGCGCCGACATACACGTCGGCTTGCTGGGTTTTCCCAACCAGGTCCTTCCACCAGCAGTGCGCCGTCACAGTCGGGACAAGCTTCCGACATATGTGATGTAATTGTAAGTGCCTAGGTGTGAAGATAGGAGGAAGGAGAGGAAGGAATGATCGCGCGTGGTCCGATCAACACCAGGCAAATGCCAGATCATTACACTAACAAATAAGTTAGTGTAATGATCTGGCATTTGCCTGGTGTTGATCGGAGAAACCGCGAAAAACTACCAATCAGAGCAACCGGTCTCTAGAATTCTCCTCCAGACACCGGCTGAATTCGACTTATCTGTCTAGCTAGTGTCGAAAACCCTGCCACTGTCGGGACCCGCACCCAAGGCCTCCCGATCATAGGCACTGCAGAAACATCAATTGATGCCGTGAGCCGCCAATGCCGGGACGTTGGAGCGGAGCGTGATGGGTGCGGAGCGGGGTCAAGGTGGAGCGTGATCGACACGGTGCGGACGTAGAACGGAACGGGGCCGAGGAGGGGTAAGGCCGGAGCTGAACTGGGAAGAGGCGGAGCGGGGGCGGGGGCGGGGTAGAGCTATTAAGCCATTCCGCGGCGGAAACGGTCGAGCGGAGCCGCCCCCAAACGCCCGCCGCAATACGCAATATCCGCGGGCCCACCACCGCCGCAGCCGAGGCCGATGCGACCCTCAAATGGCGCTCCTGCATTAATCAAACGGTCGGCGGCGCGGGACGGCACGGGCGGTGTGCTTCAGCGGATGACCGCGCGCCCAAGGGCGGCGCTGTCGCCTCGCGGCGGGGACGGCCACGACACGTGCGCCTCCTTACGCCAAGGACTACATCCTGGGGCCGCAGGTGTTATGACAATGAGAAAATATTCCCTGAACCAGTGTGTCAAGGTCTTCTACTGGTGGGTGCGGCACGCGTCGTGGTACCTTAGCATGCCACGAGCTTCTCTGCGTAACGAGCGGAGGGAAAGGTAACTATTAGTAACCCCGCCGTTTTACAATAGTGATGGCGTTGTCTCTTGTGGCGGGGTGAACTGCGAAGGCGATTTCGTCGTGGCACTCGTGCCAACGGACTCCCGCTCGTGGCATCGACCTTGACAACACTGCCCTGAATAACCACGATGATCGACCGGGAGAGGTGGCACGGGGCATCAACTGATGTCACTGCAGTGCCTGTGACTAGGAGGTCCTAGCCTGCTACTACCGACGATGGCAGGTTTTTCGGCACTAGCTAGATAACTAGGCCGAGTACAGTCGCAAATGGAGGATAATATTCTAGCAGCCTGCTCCTCTGTTAGGTAGTTTTTCATGGTTTCTCCTATAAACACCAGGGTAATGACAGATCAATTCTCTTACAAACGGGTCACAGATAGCGTGCAATCTTTCCTTCCTCTCCCTTGTCTTATCCTTACCCCTTACACACATTCATACACCAACAATCATTATCGGACACATCGAGAGACCAGTTGGGAACTTAAAACTTGTTCCGGTTGGGGCGGTGCCCCACTGATGGGCGATGCCTGGTTCAGGAAAACCCCGCGAGCTGACGTGTATGTTGGCACCGGTTCTCCCTACCAAACAGGGGAAAATCACCGCCAACTCCCATGATAAAAATCATGCACTACACGTACAGTAAGAAAGCCCTTAGCAGTTAATGCATTTGGTATAATTAATCAATCGATGGATAGAGGTAATCAGGGTTATCATTGTATCATCCTGAAATTTCAGACACATAGAAAAATTGCACGAAAAACTCGAGCCTTTGCTGATTATTTCCTGCTGAATTCTTTTCTAGTTCTGAATTTCTTTAATAGTTTTCAAATGGAGGTGGTGCAAGTTCTACCTTGCCTAGTATTTGGATGCGCCTAATAGTATGACGAGCACGTTCTACTGCTTCGCACGCGTTGGCAGTGCATCACCAAAGAATTACGGCGAGTAACCTCGATTAGATGCATAAAAAGGTTTATTTTTTTACGAATAATTTTCCTTCTTCATCTCAGTAATTTAATGTTTCACGAATTGCAGTCTTATCTAAAAACAATCGTTCCACGACTTCGCAATTTTTTTATCCAATACATTTTCGATTGGATTGTTTCAAAGTAATATCAGTCTCAATCCATACAAATACACACATACATACGCACACTCACACGCCCACAATTTACCTATGAAATTTAGAATTAAATACAATATTGTCACAGTAGGATTGTTTCGCATTCTCAAATTAATTCCTGTCCTGTTCTTATCCGGATGGGAAACATCCAATGTTTAGATGGAAACTAAGCATGAGAGAAGAATAAGTGAATTCTCTTATCCAGGTTAATGTTCAAAAAAGAAAAAATATTAAACAGGAAACACATTCATGAGTGCATTCCTGTGCGTTGGTGCATGTTAAGAGCGCCACCGATCTCCTTGCGTTTGATCTTCGATGCATTCCGCATTTCAGGTTCCTAAGACTTTGATCCTTTCTTTCTTTCTTCTCTTCTATTGCTCCCGCGCGTAAGGTTTTGTTGAAATCAGACCATCACAATATTCTATATCTTTCTTCTCTTTCTTTTGAGGAGATTTACGACATATCTTCAGGACTGGATCAGTAAAGTCATATCGAACTTGTCAGAAACCAAACGTCACATCAGCCTACAATTTTCGGCGCAATTCGACGTGCGTACGAAGACAGACCTCGTCGACCCAATAAACTGACATACCTCAATGAATGTGGCATTGGAAAAAGTCTATCTTCTAAACTAAAGAAAATCTTATGAATTGTAAAATCATTTACGCAACATTAACCAACATATTCGCTTACACGGAACTTACAAGATCAAATATCAAGGACGGAACTGAACACCTATGTTTATAGGGTAAGGAGAATGAAAATAAATGTGTGAATTGCATCGGGATGCGGTGGCATATACAGTAGTTGCGAGACCGCGATTATTTAAGCTTCTGAGATTGAGGATCTAGGTTGAAATCTAGTGATAGGATTTTCGCAACCACTAAGAACCTAGATTGAAGTCTGACACTGCCTAGATGAGAACAAAATATCGTTTCCGTGAAGTCGTTTCCGTTATTTCCTTCAGTTAATTCCAGTCTACCACCGGGGGAGCACGGGTCATAAATTACATACCTCCTCCCTATAATTCTTAGAATCAAGTGAAACTCAAATATCACACACCCATTTGAACCATTCCCATGTAACAGAAAGTCAGCAGTGGGAGTACGTAATTCCAAGGCCAAATTCCAAGAGGGATATTGAGCTACAGAAAAAATATAATCCGGAGGACTGGATTGATGGAAAAGAAAAATGAGAGTTTTTCATAATAGAGGATTCAACGATTCATTAATAATGGGATCAAATGGCACTAAATCTATGTCGTCGTACAGTACACACGGGGATCTTCCTTTTACGAAGATCATTTACGCGTCCATCTCTGACTGTCGTCGGTCGGGCACAGAGCAGGCGGGTTGATCGTGGCGTAGGTCGCCCGGAGCCAGGGTGGAGGGTGGAAGGGAGGGGAGGGGGAGAGGGCTATTGCATGGCACTGAGGGTGGCGCGCTTGGGGAGCGTCGTGGAGGGGGAAGAGGGGGAGCGGAGGGGCGGAAATAGCAGGGGGCATAAACGGTAAACGGGTAAGGAGCGTGCTGACTGGGGGAAACGGACTGCAGCCACGGGAATGCGTACATGGATCAACGGGGGTAATAGATATAGGGTTGCCAGATGAATATTGACGTGAGCTGCTCCCTAAAGGGCGAACGCGTGGGGACTGAGTTCTGACTGATTAGTGATTCTGACCGCGTCAACTGTTATAGTCATTAATCCCTAAGTGAAGTGCATGCACAAATGAGAACAAAGTTGACGGTAATGGAAATGAACTTTCTTAGAAGATCAGCTGGCATCTCAAGAAAAGAGAAAATACGAAATGAAAGGATTAAAGAGATCATGGGTTTGAAGCAGGATTTACTGGTCGAAACTGAAAGGAAACAACTGTCATGGTTTGGACATGTGCAGATAATGCAGAGCAAAATAAGCAAAGAAGCTTTTAGATTGGCAACCGCAAGAAAGAAGGAAAAGAGGCCGGCCTCGACCTGGTTGGAGAGACAACATAGAGAAGACATTGACTGGATGGGAGATACCTCCTGGGACTTGGAACAATAGAGAATAGTGGAAGAAGTCAGGCCCCAAAAGACTCACATAAGGGTCAACCAAACGGCTAAGAAGAAGTATAGTGCATGCTTTTATAGCGGGAGGTGGCAGTAATTCTGCCCCGCTGGACGGTGAGATCCGTCGCGGACCTACACGGCATCTAGGGGGTTTTCCTCAACCAAGTATCAACCATCTGCACCCAGTGCATTGCTCCAGTCGGGACAAACCCTAAGCTTCCGACTGGTCACCCGACATGTGTGAAAGTGTAGGTGCAAGTGTATCTAAGGGTGAGGATAGAACAAAAAGAGGAAAAAAATCGTGCGCGATCCGAGGCACGTGTGTTAGGATACAGCTCTGGTATTCGCCTGGTGTTGATCCGAGAAACAGCGGAAAAGTACGTATCAGAGCAGCAGGCCGCTAGAATTCTCCTCCAGATGGCGAGTAAATTGGACCTATCTGGCCGGCTAGAGTCGAAAATCTAGCCATCGTCGGGACTCAAACCCTAGGACCGTCGGTTAGAGGCACTACAATGACATCAGTTGATGGCCGAGTTCTGAAATACATTACATTACTACATGCCACATCTACGGAGTTCTGAAATACATTACATTAATACATGCCACACCAGCACTACATTACTACATGCTACATCTTCGGAGCCGTTTTCAAAAGTAAGAACATTTATTAATATTCAGAAAGTATTAAAGAGAATGAGATTCATTCGGAAAGAATTCAACGAAATGTACAAATATGAATGGTTTCGAGAGAAGGTTGAAAGTATTAACCCCGTCTCTTTCGAAAGTAATATATTTCACTCTATATTACAGTCTTTGGAACACGTTATTGAGTGCAGAAAATATGAGTTAATATCACTGCAACCTTTGACATAGATAAAAACAAATTGCGAAAAGGTCATTAAAGGTGAGGAAAGCCATCACCATCTGCAGCACAAGAAAATGTCAGAAAAGTGTAAGCTTCATTGCATGAACGGCTTCATATGTAAAGTATTCTTCTGCATTTTACCGCAAAACATTATTTAGTTGTTCTTTCTTTTTTTTATTTGTAGTGCTCCCACGATTTTGAAAGGGAATTCATAGAATTTTCCAAAATCCTTGAACACTTTTTCGTTGCAAATTGGAAGCGTGGCTTCTACTACAAAAGATTCATTTTTCATCATATTATAACTACGTCTGTATTACATTGTAGTGAGGAATACTAAATATTTCTAATTAACAAGCAAGAAAATTAAGATTACTATACATTTGCACAATGAATTTTCAAATACTAATTTGTTCACATATTAAAACTCTTTGACGTTAATGTTGGAGTCATACAGGGCACAATTTATAAATACAACATTGTTTCCTGAAGCGAATTCAGAAATATATTTATATAAACCGATCGTTAAAAACAAATACTTTTCGAAGAGGCGCATATGAAAGCCTTAGCCTTAGCTTAGTTTACATGACATTAGTTTAACGGCTCAGTAACCCAGAATTTAATGCGACCAACAGCGCTTTCTTCACACACAAATACGAGTGGTTTGCTCAAAGATTGATAGAAATTACCGGCAAAAGTGGCTCAGGGCATTAACTGATGTCACTGGAATGCCTCGGATGGAGGTCCTTGGTTCGAGACCCTAATTCCAGTTGCCGACTGTTCTGTTCATCTGTTTTCCATGCTTTCTCCGATAAACACTAGCCGAAAGCCGGAGCAGTACCCTAAAAAACAGCGCGCGATCTTTCCTTCCTCTTCCTTGTTATATCCACACCCTCAAATACACACGCATCCTCAAATACACGATACGCACTACATTACTACATTTGTCGGGAGACCATATGAGTGCTTAGAGCTTGTCCGGGATGGGGTGGTGTCTCACTGATGAGAGATACCTTACTGAACATCCCCTCAGGCCGATGTAGATCGTCGCCAGATCTCGCCTTCCACGGGGGAAGATCACCACCACCTCCCGCGATAAAAACATTCACTACACTAACGGAACCAATGATGTTAACAGTTTGCGTGCCCAGAATCACTAAAAAATCAAGGTACTGGCGGTATCAGATTCACTAGCAAATGCACACTGGCTCTTTGTGCGTGAGTAAAGAGGGAGTTTACTTCACGAGGACGAGGCGGCGACGAAACCTCATGCACACGATGAGAACGAATTACAAGGACGACAACGTGAAGAGAAGTTCTTCTTGAAACAAGCACTTCCCGAGACAAGCACTTGAGATGAGTACGAGAACAATTAAGGACAAAGAAGAGAAAGACAGAGCAGGAGACTCAAGATGGTTGCTAAGTAATGGAGGCTGAAGGGAAATTCTTTAATCAGAGCACACAGGAAAAGTGAAACAATCACGTTTCCTGAAGTGAATTCAGAAGTATATTTATGTAAACCGATCGATAAGAACAAATACTTTTCGAAGAGGCGCAAATGAAATATTAGCTTAGTGTATGCAGAACAAGCAGCACTCAAATATGTCGGAACTACAATTGATTGATGGATGAATGAGGTTTTTCAAATTTTTGAACTAATAAAATTTGTTTTACTTATTTTTCACTATCGTTCACATTTTTTAAAAATCTGAAGAAGAAGAAGAAGAAGAAAAAGGAATTAGGGGAGGGGGGAAACTGAGACAGTAATCCAACGTTATCATGTCGAAAATCAATTTCAATTTTTTTCTATTTGAATTTGGCGTCAAAATGTTTTGACAAAAATGCCTTCAAATTCATCTATTTTTCTTAGTCTCTGCAACGTTTCAGCCTGATACATGCAATAGAAGCTGAGAACAAAAATAAAACATGAAAAATACGTTTCTCATTGTATCTCCGCAATAGGTTGCCCTAGGAGGCTGATTTTTGGGGGTCTACGACATTTTTTATTCTCTTTTATATGAGTATCGCGATTATCGATTTGGTGTGGAAGTACTTTTCATCCTCTTACCCGGCTATACCCTATCCTATCTCAAAACAAGATTCCAGAAATCCTTTCTATGTAATATTCCCAAAAGCAACACCAATTTTTACAATAAATCTTACTTAGTAGAAACGCCCAAAGATTGGAATATCCTTCTAGTAAATATTAGGATATGTAAAACATTGCGATCATTTAAAAACCTTTTAGATGCTCTTTTACTGAGCTGACATTGTATGGTGTGAAAGTGTGAACTAAATTTAATTCTCATTCTTCTTCTTCTGTAATATTTTATATCATATTTTTAACCTTTTTTTCTTGTACTTCTTAAGTTAGTTCTTAATTTAACAATAGTATAAACATATAATTAGTTTAAATTAAGTACATTTTGGAATTAGAAAGTATTTTTATTATCTACTTGTAACTTCTAATTAATTCCTGTTTACATTGTCCTCGGACCTAAGCAATCGTCAGGGTGGTTGTGTGCATTCTCATGTTTTTTTATGATTTCTTCAATGTATTGAGATTTTTGTTAACATTTGATGCGTATCGCTAGATTAATATTTTTCATAATTTATTTTCGGCCACGCCTGTAGTGTTTTTCTGTGTCAACAATGTGTTTTTAAAATAATTTTAAATATTTTATTTTGTTGCTCAATTTTTAACAGAATGCACACTTCCTTTGTTTTCCCTGGTTCTCCCCGGTTTTCTCCGGCCGCCTAAGGTAAATGCTGAGATGGTGTTTTTCTTTCGCTTTTGTGAGCTCAGGGGTGAGACATATCTAAGTCTTATTTTATTTTATTTACTAAACGTACTGTTGAATATTTATCTATACATTTATGTATTACGTGCTTATGCGGAAGAGCGGGCCTGATGGTCCGAGCCTCACCACATAAATAAAGTCATCGTCATCAGCAGCAGCAGCATCTTTAGCATCATCATCATTAGCATCATCATTATTATTATTATTATTATTATTATATTTCTCCGTATATAGTACGTATACAAGAAAGTAAAATGTTAGCATTTTTGCAAAACAGTACAGGAAGCGTTAATTAAAGTGTTAATCTTTATTTTCTATGACAAGTGATATGAAGAGCTGTTCATAGGCCTTGATTGTACACTGTTCAAAAGATAAGGGAAATTTTCAGACGCGTTCGATGAAATTTAATCGAGCCTTATATTCTATATTGCAGATATTCTCGAATGCCTATTCTTGGGGCAAAACATTTGTATTATCAATACTTTAGACTGTCTGTTAGAACACAATATTAATATTAAAATAAAAGTTCCAAGATGTTATGTCCCTCAGGAGAACCCCAACGAGCCACCTCATATCATCAGTGATGATTCCGCCTTGCAGGTCCAACTACCCGCTATCGATCGAAAGAACCCTCCTTGTCATTATTTCTTACGTAGTCGTTCTTCCGGCACTTCTGATATCCCCCCCATTTCGTCCTCCCCTCCCCCACCCCTTCCTTCCACCACCGCCTCTCTCAACACTCACAGCTCACCTCAACAGTCATGCCACTACGCTCTTCGGAGTAAGAGCTCCCGTTACCAGAAGGTGTTGAATTCAGCTCGTCGCAATATGTGATACTCAATTGTGAATATGGATCTTCTTTGCTGTGCACTTGCCATTTGTTTTAGGATTTAATACATTTTAATTCAGCTTTTAACATTACTCTATTTCAAAAACTATATTTTTATATTTATGACGCACATTTTAATTTTGAGTGTTTTTATTCTTCTCTTTTAGAGTTAACCTCAGTATGGTTGTTACTAATTCATTGTAGCGTTACCGAATATCAACTTCATTAAATTAGGATTAATTTCTAAATTTCCCTGGCAATAATCTGCGAAAGGCGCCTCCGTTGGCGCCGGGGAATTTTTGGCGGGACTCCCCCAGCTCTAATTCGACACGCGCGGCTGCGACTCCGCCGCCGCCGCTCCCGTTCTTTGTGCCCGACTACCCTCCGCGTGTTTGTCTTCCAGGAAGCGTTCCTTAAGAAAACGCACCCACCCCCTTCCAGCCCCTGGGCCGCCCGCCACCCAGTGGATGTCAACAAAAATTAGGATTGCCCTGGCCCACTTCTACGACGCATGTCTAGGCTTGCACGTGCGTCCAAGTAAACAATGCAAGACAGAGAGACTTGAGACAGAAGATACTGGAAGTTTTCCATTAAAGATCCCTGTTTCAAACGCCTTCAGCGGTTGGACGAAGCAATTTCAATGTGAAATTTCCTGTAGCCCATCGCCGAACGGGTTCGAAATTGTAGTAAAACATTCTCGAACTTTAGAGATTTTTTTGGAGGGGGACTGAGGCCGCGAGCAGAAGAAAGTAACATCCGAGGGGCATTCCGCTTGCGACTTTTAACTGAGTAGCATTCTGTTTTCGGCTTTTGGCTGAGTATCGCTCTGCTTTCGACTGAGGCGCTTGTTAATAAGACTTCGTGAAGGCACTCTGTGACTGCCCTTCGGGGTCTTCACTTGATTTATCTTGTGGCGATACTTTTCAAGAGAAAGTTTCTCTTTCGGACTTGATCAATTTTCTGAACCATAGTTTTATCGGTTCAAGTTATTTAATGTACCGTGCTTGGCCACAATTCGATGAACCAAAACAATTGATTTTGTTGAAGTAGACGTGATTATTAGTCTATCTTTGGCATAAGCACGCGGAAGTGACTGCGTTAATCGTCAAGATCGCCACCGCTTACGTCAATTCCCGTCGAAAGTGCTACCTGAAGGCGCCCTCTCGACCAGCTGAGGGCACCCTCCCTCGCAGCGCCGCGCAGAACCGCGCGGCCCAGACGACCTGACCGCCGCCACCCGCCACCACCTCCGCCGCCGCTCGGGCTCCCTTTCTGAGACGCCCCGCTGAATGGGGCAATGACCACGAAAATCTCCAGACGGTGATGTGTACGAGAGCTTCGCCGAAAGCGTTCAAATGCCCTTCAGGCGTTACGGAAATGAACTTTTGCAGTTAGCTCAAAACAAGCAGGGAAGGAAATATTTCAGGCCGCGCATTGGCCGTTAATAAAATTAGTCATAGATTTGTTTGGGTAATGCATTTTGTCTGTTGTTGACTGTAATAATTTAATTTTAATTTCTCTTGTTTCGCTTATTTTGGTTTGCATTACGGGGAAAACTCACGAGCTCGTGCATGGTAGTGTAAATCTAGGTTAATCTCTTTTTGAATCATTAAATTTTTTACGTTAACCTCATTCAGATATGTTCTTTCTTGCTGAAACAACGTCTACTCGCCATCCCAATTCTTTCAGGCCACCTTTCTGCCACCTGAGCTAGCTGGAAGGTAAGGCGACCCACCTGCACTGTCATTCGCGGAGACCGCGAGTGACGTGGCAATATCACACTCAGAACCATACATCGTGTCAATAAGCAACATCAGTTTTATTCAGCCAAGGCCTATGTTGTTTATTCATATGGTTCATTATGTAATTCTTATTCACCGTGAGGCCCGATGATGGAGGAAAACTGTCTTCCGAAACGTTGCCAAAACTGTATAATATTCATCTGTGTAATTATGTGATTTTATGATTAAATTGTATTGTTTTGACTGTCTATATCTTGGAACTTTTATTTTAATACAAAACATTTGTAGTTAACGCACGCCTTGATGTCATATTCTCTAAAATGTTGCTCTCTTTCGCAATTTCACGAGTCCCGTGTGTCGTTTAAAGCTTAGAGCCGACCCGTGGCGAACCCCAGCGGTCTGGAACAAGCAAACGGACAACTTCTGGAGGTTCCCCGGCGTGCCGATCCTGCTCCGCTCGGGGTTTACGAATGAGCCGCCGCCCGCCGCCCGCCGCCCGCCGCCCGCCGCCCGCCGCCCGGCCGCCCGCCGCCCGCCGCCCGCCGCCCGCCGCCCGCCCGCCCGCCGCCCGCCGCCCGCCGCCCGCCGCCCGCCGCCCGCCGCCCGCCGCCCGCCGCCCGCCGCCCGCCGCCCGCCGCCCGCCGCCCGCCGCCCGCCGCCCGCCGCCCGCCGCCCGCCGCCCGCCGCCCGCCGCCGCCGCCGCCCGCCCGCCCGCCGCCCGCCGCCCGCCGCGAGGTACGCAATAGAGAAGTCAAGGCGTAGTCACGGAGAGGCCCCACGCCACTGTCCGCGGCAGCCTGCAGTAGCAATTTCCTGAGCCAACTCGTCTCGGCAGCCGCGCCACCGGCACGGACCCCCTCCGGCCCGCCCCTGTGGCCACGCCCCTCTGCGGAGCGGCGATTCCGAGGCGGCACTCGCTCACTTCCCTCCGCCGCCCCCACACCCGCTCATCTCACCAGGTTCAGAGGCGGTGCCCGCTCACCTACCGCCTCGGTCCCACTCGCACCTTCGTCAGATTCAAGAGGTGGTGCCCGGTCACTAGTTGCCACCATTCCCGCTTGACACCATTGTCAGACGCGAGACGACACCCGCTCAACAACCAACTCTACCCCGTCACCGTCACCAGATTCAGAGGTGATGCCCGCTCACCTACAGCCTCTGCTCCCGCACCTTCGTCAGCCCGCTCATTAGTTGCCACTGTCCCGCTTACACCCTTGTCAGACACTGAGAAGACACCAGCTCACCAACCAACACTACCCCACCCCCACCGTCACCGTCACCAGATTCGGAGGTGGCAACGCTCATTCCCCACCATCTCCAGATTCAATTATATCGGATGATCTGTCGCCACTGCCCCACCCCCGCCCTCAGTTCAGTTCGTGGTGACAAACCCCTCACGTTCCTCTAGCGCAGCACCTGCACCTTCGACAAATTCGCAAACGGCATCCGGTCATCTGCCCCCACTCCACAACCCACCGCCGCGCCAAATTCATTTGTGGCACCCGCTCACTTGCCGTCACTACCCCCCCTACAATCGGCAGAGTCGGAGGTGGTACCCTTCCACCTGCCGCCAATGCCTCACCCTCACCACCTCCTCTATCTCCCTCTTCCGCACCATTCCCCTCCAACTCTCTCCAACGTCCGCTACCACCCCTCCAGTCCCCGCCTCCAGGTCCTCTACACCCCCGACTCCCCCCCTCCCCTGCTCATCGGAGATTCGGAAGCAGCACCCGCTCACCTGCCGCCACCCACCTCACCCCGGGCCACCCGCTCGCTAATGAATATTTACGTCTAACTTTGTAAACGAAGACAAAGAGACTCGCTAGTGAATGGGATGTTTATGGAAAGTGCGCACACAGACTCCTTGCTAATGCATATTTAAGCGCCTTGCCTTGCCTCGCCCCCTCCGCCGCCCCGCTGCCCGCGCGACTGCGCGACCGCGGGCCGAGGCGCGCGCGCGCCCGCCCGCCCGCCCGCCCGCCCGCCCTGCTCTTCCCGTTCGAGCCACCATTACGCTTACATGCGCCTGCCACCGCCGCCCCCGGCGCGTGCACGTGCCCTCATCCTAGGGCCCCTTCTTGGGCCCCTGCATCATTTGGTCCCTCCTTGGCTGCCGTTACCCTTCGTCTCCGCGTCCCTCCTTCCTCTCCGCGTCCTCCTTCCTCTCCCCGTCCTCCTTCCTCTCCCCGTCCTCCTTCCTCTCCCCGTCCTCCTTCCTCTCCCCGTCCTCCTTCCTCTCCCCGTCCTCCTTCCTCTCCTTGCCTTCCTCTTCCTCGTTAACTTCCGTCTTCTCCTTGCCCACCTACCTCTTCTTGTCGTTCTCCCACCCTTCAAATCAAACCACCCACCCTTCCCCACATATTTCCTTAGCGCCTAAACAATCTCAAAATCCGAATTCAATGTACTCCTGTAAGGCGAAATGATGTAACTGATAACACATCTGTACTTCTTAGATGTGAATTAAAAATTATTTCTTTGATATTATACGACAACATAATATGAGTCACGGTATTGACGGCAATAATAGCTCATTTTGTTTTATATTATAAAGGCAAATTCCATGAGTAATAGTAGAGGCGGATTCGCAACAGTGAATAGAATTCTTGCATTCCTTGCAATGGTGTACACTTATTTCAAAATTGTGTAGATTTATTTTGTTGTAATGGATTACGAATGTAGTTTTTGTCATCAGCAAGTCTCCCTGTGAAATAAGCATTAAGAGCTTTTGTGAGTATAAAAGCTTGAGCTTTTGGTAAAAAGAACATAATAATTTCCAGAGGAATAAACTAGCAGCGCTTTTTAAATATTACTGGGAATATAAAACAAAAAAATAATATGAATTGACAACATATGGGACAAAAACAGAATACAGAAAATTACACTAGCAGTCGTAAAATTTTCAATAAATTATTTCTATCAAAAAAAACGCTCACGACCTATCTTCCACATTTGCTGAACAAAACGACGCCGGTAAAGGTTGAAGAAATTCTACATTTTACGAATTAGAATCCGGATGGTAAAGGTTCTCGAAACTCCGAAATCTTACATTTTTCATAGTTCATGAAACAAATCGTTAACTTGCATTATAAGTTGTCTTAAGAAAATAATGTACGAAAAATATTACCTTAAGTCGTACATTGATTTTAATGCCATTTCTCACTTCTTATTCCAAAGATATTTCACATAGAGTGAGGTTATTGTTTGCGAATATACTTGAATAGAAGTTTAATGGACTAAGTTTAACTATTAAATCCAAAAAATATATAATCTTATATGACAACTAATCCACCATTTTGGTCTTCAATTCCAGGTTTTGAGAAGGGCAGCTTGTGGTAGACAAATAAAGCGTCTGGGAAATACGAGAATAACTTCTGCCTAAAAAGGCTAAATCGCGGAAGACCCAACCCGACCCAGGAAATGTTTTGAAAATACAATTCCTAGTAGAGTGGATTTAAGTAACAAATATATATTTCTTAAAAGTCAAGTATGAATAACCAAATACATGAAAAAACTTACATTTAAAAAATATTTGAACTGGAAAACAGCGTCGTGCTTCCAATTTTGCATCTCAGGGCTTTTCTTTTTTATTACCTTGAATGGTTTGAGGTCTAGAATGTTCATCTCTATTTACCTGAGCACCTCTCTACCTTCCTTGCGGCAGCAATTCTGTGGATTTGCCCCTATCTGTAGCACCTGCAGCGGTTTGCAATCTCTTCTCTACTTTACATCAGAATATTATTTCCGCAGAAACGACCCTGGAGTCCAAAATGACTACGTGGTAAATTTTCCGCTTCTGCTGATTCTTCACTCAAGATCCCAACCCACCGCATTCTCTAACAGTACCGCTCTTCCTCGAATCATCCCCAATTGCATCCGTTCGTCTAAATGGCATCAGTTGCCACGACGATCTAGTTAACCAAAACCCCCGCTCTAGTCGTCTCTTCGTTCATGACCGTCCCGATTTCTAATCTTCATCATCTTCATGCTATCTTCTCGCATTTCTTCAATAATTTTGGACAATAATACCAACAGCCGTTCTTTCCCTCTAATCCGTTCTTTTTTCTCATTCCTCCAGGTATTGTTTTAGCACCGTCTTTCCTTCCACGCTCTACACCTTTTCTATCATTACGGCCCTGTCCTCCCCTCAATTCGCAACTTTCGTACGTGTTCGCGAATAGGCCCGCGGCCTTCCACTTTCTTTTCTCGATTCCTTCAACCCTGCCTTCTCCTTACCATAGAGCACCGGGCAGAATCTCGCGTACATGATCTTTACCTGATATTGACCTCCAATACGTTTTCTTTATTCTTTGCCATACACGTGTACCGCAACCCCATTCTCATCTCCACTGCTCATTCATTTCCTCATACCTGAATCTCAAATGTTCCCCACTGAATGCCTGTCTTCCCCACCGCTCCTTCCCGTACCACTTCACTGCGACCTACACCATCCCCGCATGTCTCTCCGCATTCTTCGCGTCCTCAACCTTGCACCCCACATCTCACACCCCACACCTCTCACCCCACACCTCACACCCCACACCCCTCACCCCACACCTCTCACCCCACACCTCACACCTCTCACCCCACACCTCTCGCCCCACACCTCTCACCCCACATCCTTCACCCCACATCCTTCACCCCACACCTCTCACCCCACACCTCTCACCCCACACCTCTCACCCCACACCTCTCACCCCACACCTCTCACCCCACACCTCTCACCCCACACCTCTCACCCCACACCTCTCACCCCACACCTCTCACCCCACACCCCACACCCCACACCTCACTCCCCACGCCTCCAGCCCACACCTACACCTCACACCTCTATCTCACACCTCCACCCCACAGCCCTCAACCCTACCCCACCCCACCCTACATTCCCACCTCACAATCCCGCTTCACCTCCGCGTCTCACCTTCGGCCCCCTGGCTCCGCCTCTGCCTCCCCGCCCCACCCCGCTCCGCTCCACGGCGGTGCGGCGTGAGTTACGCGCGGCCTCGCAGCTGCGCGCGCCAGGGGAAGCGCTATCGCAGCCCTTGCAGGATGCGGAATAACTCCGCCATGCATCTTGCGCGCCATCTCTCCTCGCCTCGCCTCGCCTTCACAGAGGCCAAGTTATGCCTAATTTGCACATCAAAATAAAGATAATTGCGTGGGTTTCGCAGGCAAGCTAGTGGCGCGAATTCTGATTTTAATTTACGGGGTTGAGGAATTCAGGTTTTCTTGAATATTCTGTGAACCGTGATGAAAAGATAATTATATTAGAAGGCATTTCTTTCATTCGATGACAGCTTTTTCGATTTAAAATCGCATTGTACTGGGTTATCAAATATGTTAAAAAATTTGGCTTCTCTGAACATGTAAAGTAAGTCATCAGGAATTCTTCCATAAAGGTCCGATATTGAGTTTATATACTAATTATTGTTTTTCAATTATAAATTTCACTCTGTTTCTACACATAATATAATCCAAAATGTGATTCTGATGTTCCAAATGTAATTAATTATTCGTTTACTATACAGAAGATTGCATTTTAATGTATTGAAATTTAATGAAATATGATATTCTTTTAAGTAACATTGTTTTTGTTAAAGAGATATAACCAGATTTCTACCTAAAATGAAAATACCTTCACAAATAGTGTGCTTATACATCATTGAAGAACACGTAGCCGGATCATAATTATTATTAAGAGTTTTTCTCCATATCTTCCCAGTTCTCTGTATATCATAACTTTTCAATACTGATTGCCTAATAAATGCCACAAACCAGTGATGTTCACCCAGCACGACCAAAAACCTTTTGAAAATAAATAATTAACCATTATGATGTCACCGATGGTGCTTAAGTTTCAGAAGTTAAATTGTTTGGGAAAGGGCATCGTTAAGCATATAAACGAATGCGCGTTCGATACATTTGAGCTGAGGACTTCCCAGAAAAATCACCTAACTGTGGCTAAAATACTCGACAGCCCCATGAATACTGAAATTTGAATCGCAAAAACCAGTTTCAATGCATTACAATCGGATAAAAATGTAACAAAATGAACAGAACGCTTCCTGTAAACCAGCTTTGGAAAAAAATACTGATGAGAAAAAACTAAAAATGTATAAAACAAGTATTATTCTACGTTGCTTAATAAAAATCATCGCCTACCTCATAAGATGAAAGCGCGTGCAAAGAGTAATCCTGTGATTACTCCAAGAGCAAAGCACTTTATTTTGTCCGTCTAAGCTTAAAAAAGTGGCACGGTATTTAGATTAATCTGAGAGACTACGTAGAGGAACAAGGCAGCATCCACCTTTATTTAAATAAATGTGTATACGTACAAAGAAACATTCACAATACAAAACCACTACGTTGCCTCACGCACATTTTTATTTCAAAAAACTTCACACGCGAAAACAAAATTCAGCTGCTTGTTCTTAACCAAGGAACACAGAATATATGTGTATATTCCACGATAATACTCGTACTAGACACGGCGTTATTTGGGAATCAGTTGTGGCGACACGGACGTTTTTTCTGTTCTTTGCAATGAATATCTAGCTTATGTCGTATTAAGCAGTGCAATTAGCACTATCCCTTCGAAAGGGCGAAGAAAAAAGTTTAAACAATTTTGGAGAAAATGGTATTTGAGCGTTTCTGAAAATGCATAATATCGAGCTCATTTTCACAGATAGTTTTTGAGTATTCGACATATTTTATCAGACATAATTTAAAGCATATGGACTCGTAAATGCATTAATGTGAACAATTCTACTCTAATATAAATATTAAGGAAGTGAGAGAATAAAAATAATACATTAGTGTAAATTTTGAAGAAAAAAGAATACAGCAAAATTCAGTTTATGTTTATGAGAACAAATTTACGTGAAGGAAAAATCTCTCTCTTCAATTTTCTAATAGAAAAAAAAAGACGAAAAAGTTTCAAACTTTCGCAATTTTCGAAAAACTATAAAAATGACCATTTTGTAAATCCTCTTACTTGTTATCGGCAGTATTTGTACTAATTACGGATAACGTTCCAGTAATACGCAGGTTTACAATTTCAGCAAAGAACATTTATTTCATTAGCCAATTAGGAGCCAAAGAAACAAGTGAAGCTCTTCGTACATATTTACTTCAGAATGAATACACTTTCTTTTACGATACAAACAAATACCATTTCGCGACTTACAAAAAATGCCCAATAAATTAACATGCAACAAACCCAAGTAAAGAATACCTTTTCCTTGTCTTTAAACCCCTGTTGCTTTTGTCCCGAACATAAAGAACTAGTGTTTTACGATAAATGAAAATATTTTTGGTATCAGAATTTTTGTTTAAATTAAGCCAACAGTGAGTTCTGTGAATTTTAATTGTGCTTACCACATTGCCCTAGAAGCATTGTTTTCAGTAAAATATTCTTGTTCATGGGGTAAGTGAATTGATGAGCTACATACAAAGTGCGATTATTCACACACATTGCAAGCGAATAATCTGTAGAAAGCTTCAGAGGGCTCATACTTGTATACTTAATTTTTTTTATTTAAAGACATCGTAAATAAAATCACCATCTTCTGCTGTCAAGTGCTTGTTGGCTAAGTCATGGGTTTTGTAAACATACCTAATATAACTACACTCTCACACGTTTGTTTGCGACAGATGAAACAACTGCTTTCGATAAAGAAATTACAATTTGCATAACAAAAAGAAGTAATGAACGAATGACGGCAGACAATCGTTCACTCTATTAACTTTAAATATTATTAATATTTAGAGTAAGCTATTAAACCGGTTAATAAGAGCAAGTGATAATATAACTAAGACCCCTACCTTTCATTTAAACAAAAAATCAATGTTTGTTTCAGTAGAAAGTTCAAACGACTTTCTAAACGCAAACCCTCGCGTTTTAGATATTGTACAGATGGTACAGATATTACAAGGAAAAAAACAATTGATCAACAAGACAAATTACGCATGAAGCATTGTTTCATCATAGCTGACAGGTTTATATTCACCTTCTTGTAGGCATGATCATCCAACACCGCCTCCACAGAGGCGATGTAAACAGAGGCGATGTTGGATAACATAACCCAATTTCTTGCTTTCATTACTATAATGCCTTAAAACTGAACGAACTTCTTCACAGAAAATGCACAACACCATCAATTTAGAATCACGGAATTAAACAAGCGTTAGAAGATCAGCAAAACCCATTTCGCGCAACAACTGGCGCGTCCATTGCAAAAACTCATTAATACAGACCATTCGCTTTGATTTGTCCGCCAAGTCTATACTCCGTTGCGTTTCATTCATGCATTGCTCACTGAATGAAGTTCGTTAGGACGGTACAGTCCCTTCACGGGAATTTGCCGGCGAAATGACTTCGCTGTTTCAACCTTATTAACTGTGTGCGCATTCGAATCCATATGAGCGGGGGGCAGATTGTGCTCTCGCAGTGCAGACACATTTGCACATGCTGCACACGCATTGGTCTTAATCGCAAGGAGGTTTACAGCCTCTCGGAATGATTGCCTCCTTATTGTGTTTGATAAATCTAATATAAATCCCTTTCAAATGAGCTATATTTCATTCATCCTTCGGTATAAAATTACTTGCAGTTCTTTAAATTGTGTGATATTTTAACATGAATCGAAGACGGTATTTACGAGATAAAAGTTGTCACAACATTTATGTTTAAGTAGTCGTAAAAAACAGAAAGCAACTAACGTGCAAAAAAAGACAACTTAAAAATAGATGTTGTGACATGCATTTGACATATTTCCTTCAGTTCACCATAAATTACATCAAACACAAAAAGCACTGAGATTGCGTGGCAGTTTCGTTGGGAAGCTTTCGCTGCTTGGCGTTGAGCGTAGTTCTGTAATGTCTGAGGGCTAGCAGTCACTTCGAAATTACATTTTTCAGAATAAATAATACGAAACAATAGAATATAATTAATTAATAATGCTATATAATTAATTAATAATACGATATAATTAATAATAGATATAATTAATTAATAATACGATATAATAAAATAATAAACTAATACTTATATTTAGAGCAACAGTATTTGTGACTGATGTGTTTCTGTGTGCCTGTAAATCATGTTCATTAATATAAGTCTATTTCTAAGACCTACACAGCCTTTTGTTCTCACAAAATGCGTAGAAAAAATTGTGCTTTCTATTGATTCATTATTTCCTGTTTCCGACAACGTCAACTGAAGTTCACGTGCTATGGTTATTGGTCCAGAAAGAGTGGTGAATGAGTGGTGAGTGGTGTCTAATTAGATCAGCGTGGCAAGTAAGTAAGAGGAGAGGAAGGGAAAGAAAAGATCGCGCGTTGTCCGTGGCTCGTTTGCTAGAGAACTGCTCCGACATTCGCCTGGTATTGATAGGAGGAAACACGGAAAACTAGCGATCAGAGGAGGCAGCCGTTAGAAATTTCATTCAGACGTCTGACTTCGACTTGACTATCTAGCTAGGATCGCAAATCCTGCCACCGGCGGTACTCGAACCCTAGGATCTCCCGGTCAGAGGCAATGCAGTGAAATTAGTTATGTCCTGAGCCTCTTATGGCTCGTGCTTCCTATTAATATCTAGATGGGAGGTAGGGAGAGAAACAGAAAAAGATATATGTATGTGTGAAAGTGAAAACAAAGAGATCAGAGAGAGAGAGAGAAAACAGAGAGAGAGAAAAACAGAGAGAGAGAGAAACAGAGAGAGAGAGAAAAACAGAAAAAGAGAGAGAAACAGAGAGAGAGAAACAGAGAGAGAGAAACAGAGAGAGAGAAAAACAGAGAGAGAGAAAAACAGAGAGACAGAAACAACAGAGAGAGACAGAAACAACAGAGAGAGACAGAAACAACAGAGAGAGACAGAAACAACAGAGAGAGACAGAAAACAACAGAGAGAGACAGAAACAACAGAGAGAGACAGAAACAACAGAGAGAGACAGAAACAACAGAGAGAGACAGAAACAACACAGAGAGAGAAAACAGAGAGAGAGAAAACAGAGAGAGAGAAAACAGAGAGAGAGAAAACAGAGAGAGAGAAAACAGAGAGAGGGAGGGAAAACAGAGAGAGGGAGGGAAAACAGAGAGAGGGAGGGAAAACAGAGAGAGGGAGGGAAAACAGAGAGAGGGAGGGAAAACAGAGAGAGGGAGGGAAAACAGAGAGAGGGAAGAGAGAGAGAAAAAACAGAGAGAGAGAAAAAACAGAGAGAGAGAAAAACAGAGAGAGAGAAAAAAACAGAGAGAGAGAAAAAAAACAGAGAGAGAGAGAAAAAACAGAGAGAGAGAGAAAAAAACAGAGAGAGAGATAAAAAAAACAGAGAGAGAGAGAAAAAACAGAGAGAGAGAGAGAAAACAGAGAGAGAGAAAAAACAGAGAGAGAGAAAAAACAGAGAGAGAGAAAAAACAGAGAGAGAGAGAGAGAAAAACAGAGAGAGAGAGAAAAAAAGAGAGAGAGAAAAAAAACAGAGAGAGAGAGAAAAAACAGAGAGAGAGGGAAAAACAGAGAGAGAGAGGGAAAACAGAGAGAGAGAGAAAAAACAGAGAGAGAGAGAAAACAGAGAGAGAGAGAAAAAGCTGAGAGAGAGAGAGAGAGAAAAAACTGAGAGAGAGAGAAAAACTGAGAGAGAGAGAGAAAAAACAGAGAGAGAGAGAAAAACAGAGAGAGAGAGAGAAAAAACAGAGAGAGAGAGAGAAAAAAAACAGAGAGAGAGAAAAAACAGAGAGAGAGAGAGAGAGAAAACAGAGAGAGAGAGAAAAAACAGAGAGAGAGAAAAAACAGAGAGAGAGAGAAAAAACAGAGAGAGAGAGAAAAAACAGAGAGAGAGAGAAAAAACAGAGAGAGAGAGAAAAAACAGAGAGAGAGAGAAAAAACAGAGAGAGAGAGAAAAAACAGAGAGAGAGAGAAAAAACAGAGAGAGAGAGAAAAAACAGAGAGAGAGAGAAAAAACAGAGAGAGAGAGAAAAACAGAGAGAGAGAAAAAACAGAGAGAGAGAAAAAACAGAGAGAGAGAAAACAGAGAGAGAAAAAACAGAGAGAGAAAAAACAGAGAGAGAGAAAACAGAGAGAGAGAAAACAGAGAGAGAGAAAAACAGAGAGAGAGAAAACAGAGAGAGAGAAAACAGAGAGAGAGAAAACAGAGAGAGAAAACAGAGAGAGAGAAAACAGAGAGAGAGAAAACAGAGAGAGAGAAAACAGAGAGAGAGAAAACAGAGAGAGAGAGAAAACAGAGAGAGAGAGAAAACAGAGAGAGAGAGAAAACAGAGAGAGAGAAAACAGAGAGAGAGAGAAAACAGAGAGAGAGAGAAAACAGAGAGAGAGAAAACAGAGAGAGAAGAAAACAGAGAGAGAGAAAACAGAGAGAGAGAAAACAGAGAGAGAGAGAAAACAGAGAGAGAGAAAAAACAGAGAGAGAGAAAACAGAGAGAGAAAACAGAGAGAGAGAAAACAGAGAGAGAGAAAACAGAGAGAGAGAAAACAGAGAGAGAGAAAACAGAGAGAGAGAAAACAGAGAGAGAGAAAACAGAGAGAGAGAAAACAGAGAGAGAGAGAAAACAGAGAGAGAGAAAACAGAGAGAGAGAAAACAGAGAGAGAGAAAACAGAGAGAAAGAGAAAACAGAGAGAAAGAGAAAACAGAGAGAAAGAGAAAACAGAGAGAAAGAGAAAACAGAGAGAAAGAGAAAACAGAGAGAAAGAGAAAACAGAGAGAAAGAGAAAACAGAGAGAAAGAGAAAACAGAGAGAAAGAGAAAACAGAGAGAAAGAGAAAACAGAGAGAAAGAGAAAACAGAGAGAAAGAGAAAACAGAGAGAAAGAGAAAACAGAGAGAAAGAGAAAACAGAGAGAAAGGGAAAACAGAGAGAAAGGGAAAACAGAGAGAAAGAGAAAACAGAGAGAAAGAGAAAACAGAGAGAAAGAGAAAACAGAGAGAAAGAGAAAACAGAGAGAAAGAGAAAACAGAGAGAAAGAGAAAACAGAGAGAAAGAGAAAACAGAAAGAGAAAACAGAGAGAAAGAGAAAACAGAGAGAAAGAGAAAACAGAGAGAAAGAGAAAACAGAGAGAAAGAGAAAACAGAGAGAAAGAGAAAACAGAGAGAAAGAGAAAACAAAGAGAAGAGGAAAACAGAGAGAAAGAGAAAACAGAGAGAGAGGGAAAACAGAGAGAGAGGGAAAACAGAGAGAGAGGGAAACAGAGAGAGAGGGAAAACAGAGAGAAGACAGAGAGAGAGAGAAAACAGAGAAAGAGTGAAAACAAAAGGAGAAAAGATAGGGAAAGCAACGAGAAGTTCGATGGAATGAGTTGCTCATACACTCAGAATCCCGGATCAGAACTCTCTTCGCAGCCGGGAATTCCTCGCAAGCCCCAAGGGACTGCAGCAACGATGACACTTGCCTGGCGCGCACTCCGCTCAGACCTCATCCCTCAGCTCCTCCACCGCCGCGCCGCCGCCGCAGCAGCAGCGCCGGGGTAATTCATCTCCGGACTGACTTTTATGATGCATCTCCGACGTCCTCGCGCCGCGCGAAACTGCATTTCGTGTAACGGGCCTGTAATAGCTCAGTGTCGGGGCTCCGCAGACCATAAAATCAAAATTGTAAGAATCGTTTAGAAGTCGGCTGCACAAGAAGCAGCAGCAGAAGCAGCTCGAAGAGACAAGGAAGTTTCTCGAAAGTAAAGAAGTCGAGATCTATGGTCGGCAGTCGCTTTGCGGCTTGACGACCCCGCCGTTCAATGCTATCGCTCTATTCACTTCTTTCATTAAACTTTCGTGACCGTTTGGTTATTTTAATGCGTTTTTAAAGGACGCTGATAAGATGGGGACCGGTTGAAATCTATGGTGTTAAAATTTTTTATAGACGAACTTAATGAAATATTTCTTTTTTAAGAATCGCACAATGAAGCGATGCAGGGAAATGGGAAGAAGGGTTGGGGTGGATGGGAAGGAGGTCGGTGGAGCCGGCGACTCCCGCTCGTTATCGGTCTTCCGCCGCTGCCGCCCCGCGGCGCCACCATCGGCGGCCCCTCGGCGCCGTCGCGCTCTGTTGGCGCTTGAATGAAGCGACGTTGGTGTCTTGTAAAGCGATGTCCTCTCGCATCCTTCAGATTCTCTGCCTTTTTATGTGTTCCAAGCAGCAAAAATTGGAGTAGAGATCAATATTTTGCGCAACTGTGTGTATCACAAGTTCGCGCCGGACGTGAGAATTTTCATGGAGCAGCACGCGCAAATACATGTCGCCAAAAACGCTTACAATTAAAAGTTGATCATTATAAACAGCACTATGGTTAGAAATAGTAAATTAACGTAGATCACTGGAATCCGTTAAACGAGCATTCGCAACGGCTCCATTGATTGGTGTTTCCGGACACGTCAATTCTGTAGGTCATTGGTCCCATTAGTGTAGTGAATGTTTTGTGGTAGGAGGTGGCGGTATTCCTCTCCCGCTTTACGGTGAGATCCGGCGCCGACCTTCACGTCAATTTTCAGAAGATTCTCCCTCCAGCTGACCACCGCCCCAGCTTGAAGACGTTCTACGCTCTACGCTCCCGACTGATTTCCCAACACACGTGATAGTGTAGTGCATGTGAGTGTAAGTAAGGGTGAGGATAGGACAAGAGAGAGGAAAGGTAGATGGCGCGCAGTGCATGGTCCGTTTGTTAGGATACAGCTTCGGCTTTCTCCTGCTGTTGATGAAAGAAAAGGCGAAAAACTATCGCAGCCACTAGGATTCAGACACTAGGATTCTTCTCCATGCAGCGTCTGAATGTAGCTAGTGTCGCAAATCCGCCAACGTTGAAACTGAACCCTAGGACTTCCCGGTCAGAGCTGCAGCACAGACAGGGGCAATGCTGGCTCTACGCGAAAGCTCGATATGGCAGTTGGTTGACACAGGCGGCCGCTGCATTTTTCTGCGATACATTATAATCACCCGCGCTGTTTCCTGCGCCGCATTGTAAGTCTCGGTGGGCGTTTTCCTTCCTAATGATTTGCAGCATCCCACTGGTGACACGATATGGTTACCGGACACAGGTTAAGTCGAGGACGTACTGTAAGATGGATGACGCGGCGACTCTCCACCTCCAGACTTCATCAATGCCGTCTAATGGTCGATAAGTGACTTTACTAAACTTACTATTTCTGACAGTAACGCTTCTTCTAACTGTCAAAAGCATTTCGAACTTGCACTGTGAGATTTGAATTTATTATATCTAAGAGAAAATCGCATAAACATTTGAGCGTCCGACGCGACGGTGTGAATATTGTGTGTTAGAAAGCGAATCTGAAAATGAAAGATTGCTCACCATTTATTCTACCTCTGTGATTGCCAATAAACACAGATAATTTCCACAGATCTCCTGTTAGTACTGGATGTCCCAATCGGCACCATTCCCATTAAATCATTTGTCGTTTTGTTGTCATGGGAGCCAGATCGAAACAGTACAAGGAGAGGGCGTCCGGTCAGAATACATCGCAAGAATTGACGCTACCGTTGGGATGTCCATGTCATTTCCTTTATCTTTCTCCTCCCTCAACAACAATTGGTTAAAACTTACGATACCGTTAACTTTGTACGAAATATATGGAGCGCTCCAAGGGAATTTTCGTCACTTCTGTTACGTGCATATTCCATGAACGGCTAGAAGAGCCGGGGAAGGCTAGAAGAGTTATTTTCCTGTCCACTCCTTGCAACACACTCTAGGGCGTGATTACAATTTCCCTTCTTATCTGGATAGTAATGGAACATTAGTTAACTGGATTTTGAATCATTCAAATTATTGGATTATCAAACATTTTCCCCTCCAAAACCTTACTTAAAGCCATGCAAATATTTAAGTTTCATTCTAATGTTTTAACTCCCCTCGTACACTTCAATCAACGAGATAAATCTATTAAGGAAGTTTCTAGGCTAACGTTTCTAGAATTTAACCCTTAGGAGAATTTATATTCCTGAAGAGGCGAATTAGTCATATAACCAATTTTAGCACTTGTGCACACGCAGTATCAGCTGACTGGAGCGTTCTGAAGTTTTACTTCGGAGAGAATAATGCCAGTAGAAAGTGGTAAAAGTGAATAAAAAGAAAAATATAGTTAAACGCGACCGATATTTTACATACCGCATAACTTTGCAATTTCACAAGATATATCTGTCGCACACAAAGAAAATAAACATACATAAGGCTATTAGACGATGACTTTCCAGTTTCTGTATTCAATCCATCTTCTGAACAAATTCCGTTCTTCTAGGATAAGAATAAAATCAATAAATATGAAAACGAAACAACTGCTTGTTAATTAACGACGCTGATTGTTTACATTCTAGAAATGCGATTTTTTTATTCATATTTTTTTAATTTTATGAGTTTTTATCGAAGTTCGAATTGACAAAAGACCACTGCAATTACGCCCAGTTGGCGACTAGGACATTAAGTCGCAATTGAGAATCGATAGATCAGGGGCTTCATGTTCCACAAATTGCTGATACCAAATCCGGACTGAGACAAACTAGTTTCTCTGTTGTTTTAACTTTTTGCTCTGAGTCGCTTAGTCGCTGATCGAAACGAATTGTATATCTCCATTACAAAAGAATTCCACGTAGATGGCTATTGAACTAAATTCAAGTCGTATCCCACTATCTTTCGCCTTTCAAACGATCTGATTTATTACTTTTCTATTTATTTATGTTACATAAAAAACAGTTAAAATACTGTGTGTGACATCCTACGGGGAGAAGTGATACAGGTATAGTGCGCACGTTTTCTTAATTGTGGGATACCTACTCTAAGCCGTATACAAGTTGAGTTCTGAGTACAGAAAGAAATGAGCGTTTTTGTCAATAATTATTAACAAAATATTCGCTCCGACGTAACAAAATCTATTTTCAAGGGAAAATCAGCTATAGATTTCGGCTCTAATCCCTCATCATGACGTTCATGAAGAAACAATACTTCCTGCTGCGACAACATGGAGAACGAAAATTTGAATAATTATATTTCCAGTGAATTCTAACGGACAGACACAGATAATGAAGCTAAATTTCTGTCCAGAAGCAAAACAAGGGGCCAAATCAGCATTTGCTCAAATGATCAGGGAAACTGGACGAAAAAACTGATCGCGAATGGAATGACTCACTTTCCGCCATTTTAGTTAGCTCTTGTTACATTTATGACAGATATTAGAGTGCTCTCTATTACGATGCACGAACTTGTGTCAAAGTCGCGCAGGACCAAATAGTACATTACAACTTAAATCGCACAAATTGAGTCGAATGGAACAATTCCTGTGAAAAATAATTTAGTGAGGGAGAAACGGTTTAACAATCGAGCATTGCAGTGCACATTAAGTAATTTGTATACCCGTGTTAACCAATCTTTCAAATACTGACCAACAGTTTGAACTTCAACATTATAATCAGTTTAACGGAATGACATCTTTCCCAGACGTTCATCAGCAATTATGTTATAGTCAGTAACCTACTTATTTACTCTCCCTACTTTTCATTCGTCACTGACAATGATAGGCTTGATGTACTATGAATTGCGTATTAGCACCGACCATTAAGTATAATATACTATCTATCGTGATGCCTTCGAGCTTACACATTAGCAAACATTCGAATAACACGCTAATTTCTCTGAAAGTTCACTCCGTATTGTCGTTTTATTGTGGATTACTCAGTGAAAGCGAAGATATTTCCATTATTTCAATGTAAAAATTAAACCATTCTCCATCACCATCGTCTCTCCTCCACCCTCTAAGCTTAAATCTCAAGAACGCTCTTCTACCCCACCCATTAATTCTGAGCCTCTACTCAGCTCTTTGCCTTTTCAGCTGACCTCTCTCCCTCAATCGCCCAGATTTCTCGCCTTCTATCTCTCCTCGTAATTCCCTATTCTCCTCTTCCTCGAGCTGTCTTTTGATACTACATCTATCCAGTATTGGGACAATTGAATTTATTTAACCCGACTAAGATCTGGATTAGAACATTTCGAATCTTCCCAAGGTGTTTTCTTAATTCGAATCCTAACAAACATTTAAAATATTTGTTCCTTCCGTCTCTAATTTTTTCGAGGTCTTACTTCTTTCATTTTAAGTTCCCTTGACCTACTTTTATAATGGTATAAAATATTAATCTAACTCCAACGAATACCATTGCGAATTCAACAGTTTATTCATGTTATTTCGTCTTAGCAAGTTTCCTTGTTCACTGCCGTTTTAAGTTCCGCAGTTACCATAATAGTCAAAAGGGCTACTAAACCCGAATTAATAAATAAATAAATAATAAATGTAAATAAATACAAGTAAATAATATTAAATAAACAAATATAACTTGATAAATGTAACTTAATAAATATAACCTTAATAAATATTAATAAATGACTACATCGATTTATTATCGATATTGATAAACCTGAATGACTCCTAAGATACATTTGTAAATTTGAGAGATTACAAGATATAGAAACGGAATTCAAGAAAATGTAAGCTTCGTTTTATGTACTCTAATCTCTTTTCCATCATCGTCTTTTGTCTACTACTCGTAACCGAAACTCCATACATCGTTCATTTGTAAGACCACCGTACGCCCCATTCAAAGCAGTACCCAAACATTCTAAAGCATTCACCGTTCCCCTCGGCTGTTCATTTCCACCTGTTTTCTCGTCTCGGTCGCCTCTTTAGCGGTATTGTACGCCGCTTCCTCCTCCGTTTGACCTGCCTCCCGCACATACTTGCACGCTCTCGCCGCCCTCCCCCCTTGCGCCTTTCTAAGCCTCTCTTCACTTCTTCCCCGCCCTTTCTGGCCTCTTCAGCTGACTGAATGGAGTGGCGCGGGGCGCCAGATAAAGTGACTCGCCGCCCCCTTCCCCCCACCCCCGCCTCTGCCACCCAGTGCCGCCGCCGCCGCCACCTCCTCCTCCTCCTCGCGCGCCAGCGAGTCGATAACGCTCGGAATTAATGAGGCACGCGGCAGGCAGCAAAGAGAGCCACGTCAGTCTTATTAAAGAAAATTTCCCGCTGCCCCCACCCCCGGCCCCCGCCACTTTACCCCAGCTACTCACCCTCCCTCCCCGCCTCGCCTCAACCCCGCCCCTCCCAGTCCCGCCACGTCCCCTTGCTTTGTCTAATTACGTAACGAATTCCCTCGATGAGTTTGCTGATGCCGGAGTAAGAAATCCAACTCGAAGTAATGCTGACATTCGCAGAATTGATAAGAACCTTGCAAATTAACGTAAATATACGGTGTCGAGACATTACGCGCCCAGAAGGGTTTTCATTTTCTGCATCGCTTGCAGTCGTTGATGGCTTTATCGCAGATGATTTGTAATGAATAGTTCTGGGAGCTGGAAAGTAAGAAAACAACAAAAGTATAAATGTTTGAATATTAATGAATGCATCGACGACTGTTAGTAAGTTGAAAATATAACTTCCTGTCGTTAATGACGCCATCTGAATCAGTTTCCGAATTCCATTCGACCTTCGTGTGCCACCCCTAGCTCAGCTTCAGTAGTAATTCTGGTCGCACATGCTGCTAGGTTGAGACACAGGGCACGTGGGGGTGATTTAAATTCTGGGAGCAAACGAGGCCAAACCACGAACGCTGTATTCCAGCGTTGTTCGCCTTCATTGCTCCGATAGTACTCCCTTGACGTTCGGGCCATTCAAGAAGTGACGATTTGGTTTTGTCTCTGCATTCTTTAATACTCAATTTGTGGTACGAATTTAGGTATTAAAATTACTATTTGAACGAATTAATAGAATTTTAAGATTTTTGAAACTCAATTCTGAAATGGCAACGAATGCATAGAGTTATATTTGAAAGTATATTAATTAGAAACAAAGTTTTCTTTAAAAACATTGTCATGTTCTTACATTACATGAATCGTTTACGAAACTTAAAATCGATATATAAATAATATCTAATAATTTCAATTCAAATCTTAATATGTTTGGAGACGATTGGGACGAAATGAAGTGTTTTTTCCAAATTCTGAAACAAAATTTTCTCAAAAATGAATTCATGGTACTACTTCTTTTATCTTAGAGCATCCAGTGTCCTTAATCATAGTTGAGTCTCACAATTTAAACTGAGGAAAGTTTCTTCAGCTAATGAAATCCGATCTATATACGATTTCTGTCGGTTTGAAAGAATGATATGGAAACTAGTATTGAATAAGATGTTTTATTTATATATTACAAAGTAACCCATTAAATAAATAAAATGCAATGTTAGAATTGAATGTAAAATTAACTTGAGGTGCTCAATACGACACTTGATTGCTTCTAAAGCGATTGCTTCTAAAGCAATGCGTATTTGAGAAAAAATAATTTCTATAAATTTCATTAACGTCAATCAGAAATTAACTTCAAGCCGTAACTTCACGCATTAATTTCAAGTAGCCCTTTGATACATACAATGAGAAAATTTACAGAAAAAAATTGGTGCAGTTTTAGAGAAAATAATTGTTTAGAAATTGCCTATATTTCTTTCAAAAACTAAATACATTTTCTAAATATTGTACATGACCTTATTTAAAGACATATCTTAGAACAACATATTTTATTAAGGATTCTTAGCTTCAATGGTGTAGTTGGAAGATACCGGAAAAATTTCAAACTTTTGCAATTTTCGAAATGATCAGGGATTGCAACGAAAATGACAGCGTCATTGTTTTATGAGTTCTTTACATTATCCTATGACAAAGCTTAATCAAAAACTTTCGAGCCATTTTCGAGAAAAAGATAGAAAATGTTGGGACTTCACAAAGTTCCCTCAAAAAATAATATCCGAGACGGACAGACGTTTTGCCATCAATTTTTCGGTGTTCAGGACCTCATAATATGGATTCTAGCTTCATAACTTGTTAGAGGATGTGCTTTGCCATATGTAGAAACAAGATTTATCCATTTTTTTGTTAGCAGGGCACGGTAATAAGGGTTATTCTGTCGGAAAATCATCGATTACCGGCGCACAATTACAGTACTCTTCTTCTTACGAACTAAGGGGAGAAAGTAAAAAGACTAAAGTTATGAGATTCCCATTATCAATTAGTATTTTAATTATTCCCTCAAACATGATCATTACCAAAGAGAAGTCACAGGGCTTCGAAGGAAATCGACTTGAGGCTGGACACATTTCCGGGAATACACTGCAGGTTCTAGAAAATGATTAGAACCTTCACTTATGACGGCGGATGAACATGCTCTATGTATTTTCATAGAGGCTAAACTGCTAGGACGTCAGTATTATAATTATCGCAATCAGAAGCTTTTGATAAACAAACGGAGGTTTCATGAGTCACAGCTTTTACTAGCAGGCATTTTGTGATCTCGACTTTTCAAGTGTTGACGAATGGTTACGATTTTTCTTTAACAGTTCAATGCGTTTCTAATATATATTTGTTTAGTTTTAATTTGTGAAATACGTACAATTTTAAATTTTTCCTTATTTCTCCCTTTCTATAACATAATTTTAAAATGTTTCAAACTATTTTTAAATATAACAGCATATTCCCAAAAATACGTCGTTTTCCTTCAGATGAGAATCGAAATGGAAGTTACTCTATTTCTTTCAGCGATAATTTACCTATACAATGACGTGCAAGTAATTCGGGTAATAGGAATTATTAGAATTAAAGCCACAATTAAAGTCCTCTTGTCCCACTGTGCGACGCGTAAATTGGACCGCACAGTATTTCTGTGCATAAGAGCATTTGGATTATGCACATTGGCACTAACGATTGTGCATGTTATAATGGGATTGTTAGTCAATTTTCGATGTATATTAGTTATTTGAATGAGCAGGATTAGTGTTTGAATGTTTTAGTAGTCTTACTATTTTTATGTTATCGTAATGTGCAGAGGCTATAAATAATTACACATTTCATATTACATGTTACAAATATTAGCTTCTAAATACGTAAATGACGACTAATGATGTCTCTGAAGTAGTTGTGCAATGTTATTCTTTTATTTGAACGAGTTGACAAAATTAGACCCCAGAAGGATGCCTTGATTGAACCGGCCAATCTTAGTAGACTGGTAAGAATTTTTTTCTTTCACGTCAAAAGAAATCAATGCAATAGAGTGTATGTAAATACGAAAACGAGACAAGAATATTGCAGCAGCATTTTTGCTGCTAAGCAAAACCACACAAAGTTGATTTCGAAAACGTGGCGCGCGCACTGTTCAAGAACAATTAATAAAATACTCTCGTATAAGACTGCGATAAATTTAATATTTTAACTAAAACAATCTTCACAAATTCTACAATAAATTCGTAACACACTATAGTAACATTTTATTTATAACAACGGTTCTTTACATACCAATAATATAAAAAAGATGCTGTTTCATAACTCAAAACGTTAAAGCTTTGTCGTAAGCTGTGACGCACTGTGACAATTCAGCGAGTATGCACAGAAGGAGGGAACTAGGCGGAGTAACGCAATCAAATATGAATATGAAAAATGAATGAATGATTCTATCATTAATTATATTTCTGACCAAAACGTCAGACGTCACAATGTTCTTGTTTTTGAAATGATTGGCAAGGTAGATCGTACACAGGCAGAGTCAAGAGAAAATGACAAAAAAAAAGCTGGAACACTTATTTAATTACATACACATTGGCACAGAGCTTTCAATACAAGCCAGATTTCGTATTGGCAAGTTTATTTCAAATTCGCCAAAACATCGTCCAATGAGAATTGTATTTTGTCATCAAGAAGACGTGGAATCCTTTCTCAAGACATTTTGGAAGTTTCGAAGGGATCATGGTCAAGTTTCCGGAGATAGCTACACTCAGTGCGACAAAGAACTCCGCGTCAACAGGAGCGGTACAAAGCTTTGAAAGGTCGATTCGCGAAGAAGCCGAAAGATCAACAAGTTAATTGGAGAGTGCAATTCGTGGTAGGCACTCTCAATATTGGAAGAAACTAACGCAGACATCAGTAGTGTAAAACAGTGTCCTCCAGTAACTGTTTTTGCCGCTACTACCATAATGTGCGCAGCTTGGTGAATAAGTTTTTATTTAATGTTTTTGTAGGGCTTTTATCCTCCTGACTTTATAGCACTAACTGAAATATGATTTTTTAATTGAAATCTGACATTCATACCTGTGATTTATAAATAAGGTTTATTTTGATGTTATTCGTTTTGATAGTAGCATGAGGGATAGAGGTGTTTTGTTTGCCATTAGCAGAAAGCATTCTCGTGTTCCATTGAACCTGGATGTCATTATAAACAGGACCTCCTTAGTTGGTATAGCAGGTTACTCAGTAAAAATGCATGATATTGTTTTAAAGAACACTGAAGAAATACATAACCACCATTACAAACTAGAGATTTTTGTATTTGTAAGCCTATAATGGGGTGCATATCTGCTAGCTTTATTATAATTAATTAATTAAATATTTACATTTTTCACTCAAAATCGAACAATCTGATTTTTCCTGATTTCCTGGTAAACTATCGAAACCATGGACATATTTCACATGGCCGTAAGTTGCATATTTTTCTGTCAAATTCAGAACGTGTAGATATTGTGTACTACGCAATGCTCTGGTAGTTGGAGTAGACGAGCAATCCTTGTTCAAGGAACATTGGGCAGAGCAGTAATCAAGAATCCTCTTCAGATGATTCTATCATTAAATATAAGACACAAAGGAGCTAAAATATTTAACAACTTGATTGACAAGTTTTCCAAAAGCGTACTAGACATCGTCTTTATGGGGTAATATTCATTTTGGCAGCATTCTTACGAACAGTTCAGACGCTATTTCTGTTCACACACGACGAAGATTCGACGAAAAAAATTGTTATTTTCATAAATATATAATGTCAAAAATGACCATCATTTTTTCGACAACTGCATACAGAATGGCACAGATTTTCCCGTATTAGTTTTATATTTCCTTTGGTAACGGCTAGCTATTTGGACTTGATACATACTCTTGCCAGCTGCCATCTATCGCTGCCAAAAGCACATTTTCTGACATTTTCTTAATTATTCGCTTTCCTAATAGTATAATGGAAATATTAATTTAAGACTATTAAATAACAGTAAAACCTCGTCCTAAATGGTAATTTTGTTTGAAAAATTTGGATCAGATTTTAAGAAAATCACGTTTAAGCGCGAAATCTGAAGCTCTTTTTAACAGAAAATGTTTGAGTTTTCGAAAAACGTCATTAGAAGCCATTTGAAGCACGTTAACACACAACTACAATAGTGTTTACAAATTGCTGGAAATTTGCATATTAAGGGTGTGAGAGATCTTTCAAAAAAATTACATTTGTGTAATTTTTGAAAAAAACAAAAACATACCCTACAATTAGCTTTACGTCATATTAAAGAGTGCAATTAGCACAATCCGTTTGAAAAGTTTGAAGAAAAAATTTGAAGCCATTTAAAACAACATTGCGTTTGAGCGTTTCTGAAAATGTGGAATATTGAGCTCGTTTTCACAGAAAACGGTTGAGTTTTCCAGAAACTTTGCGTGGCATTATTTAAAGCACATGTACTCATAAATATAATAATGTGAACAAATTGCCGCCAATGACAATAATAACGACGTGAGAGAGAACTCAAAAAAATTGCATTAATATGCATTGCACCTTAATAAGTGTATTTTATTCTATTCTTACAAGAAATTTGAAGAAATAATTTGGAGCCGTTTTTAAGAAATTTTTGAAAATGTCTTGGGGGCTTCATGTAAAGTACCCCCAAATTTTATAGAATCTTTTCAAAATCTCTAAGCTATTCCTCGAGGCAGTTCGACAGGGGTTTCTTCAATTTGAAAAAATCCTACGTATGATTTAGGCGCTAGTGGTGATCACAGACGGACGGACGGACCGGACGTTTTGCTTTCAATTAGATTTTCGGTATCAAGGACCCACAAAACAGGGATTCTGGCTACACCATGTCTTAGAGGATTTTTTTAAATTTAGCAGCTGGTTTTATCCAATTTTTCGTTATCGGGGCCCGGTAATGATTTTTTTTTCTGCCGAAAATTCGCCTTTTTTCGCGCAGCATTACATAACTTCCCCTTTACTACGTATATTACTCCGCATATGCATACGTATACAGGAAAGTAAAAATGATCAACTTCACGTACGGCTAATGATGCGTAAAAGTAGTCTTTTTTATGTAGTTGTAGAAAAGAAATTTTTTCGTTGTCAGGGGAACCCAAAGCGTATAATAAACGCTTCATAGTAAAGAGCGTCTATGTAATGCTGCAAAAATCAATTTCAAGATTTTAATGGTAATATTATTTTACATAAATGCCATAGTTTGTCGTTTTCATATCCATTTAATGTGACATAAAATAAAAGATTTGTTAACTCGAGTAATTCTCTAAACGTTAAGCGAGATAAGTACGCGTTGAGCCAATACAGAAACTAAAATCTTCATTTAGCAAATCCACAACCGTAATTATGTACACTATTACGCATAATACACATTACAATTCACTTTACGCATCTGTAACGGCAAATGGACATTCTATCAGAAATGAAAAAATTGAGATTTTTCTCTTTGGGGAATGAAATAATTAAAATGAACGGTTTATAATTGTGTGTCTGGCATTCCGAGTACGTTTATAAAACATATTTATATTAAACGATTTAGTAAAATAGATTTTTCTTTCAATAATTTTTAGGCTTCCGATTCGCTTGAATGTAATGAAGCAATAAGAGACTTCTCTGACGTATCTACATAATAATAATAATAATAATAATAATAATAATAATAACAAATTTAGCATTATGTTTACAATCATTTCAAACAAACATTTTCCTAAATGTTTTTGTAATGATTTTCACCAGAAGCAGTATTACTTTTTTGAATGAACATTAATGAATTCACATGCGTGATTCCTCGTTGAAAATTTTAAAATGAGCTATTTTGGTGGACATTTAGACCAAACTATCACGTGAATCCTACAAATACTTCCGGCGAGAGAGCACCGTAATAGCCAAGTTGAACACGTGGAAGAAAGTGCGAACTAATTCACGTATTAATGCAGTGCGTCAGCCCCGCCACTTTCGAACCGGATATTGCAGGATGGAGCAAGAAGAGGAGACTCTGAAAGCACGTTGTACCCTTCTGCAGCACCACGCTCACCACCACTACCACTACCACCCCGCCGTCGCATATTATGAGCTCCTGCTCCTTCCTCTTCTATACTTCTTGCTCTCTCTCGACACCCTGCATTTCCGTCTCCGTCACCTCCTCCAATCACCTTGTCTCCCTCGACTCCTAAGTCCTCGTCATCATCTCACTCCCTTCGTCCCTCAAGTTTACTTTCTTTGCTCCCGTGCTCTCTTCTCGTCCTCCTCAATTCTTTTGTCTTCCACATTCTTTTGTCTTCCTCGTGCTCGTCGATTTCGCTTTCCTCTCACTCTCTTCGCCTACGTCACTTCTCGAACCCCTCCCGTCTTTCCTCCTCACTTTTTTCATTTTATTCGTACTCAATTCAATGTCCATGTCAACCATCTCCTGCACTCGTATTGCCGCCGACGTACAATTGCTGGCAGGGTGGTGCATTCTTGCGGGTTCATCTCCAGAAGGTCATAAACTAATATTTATGTAACATCATTTTACACATACTTCTTCAACGAGGGTTGGGGTAGAAGTCATTACCAATATTTTTTTTCTAAAATAAATATTAACGGATCATATAACTTTATTTGTTGCTTGAAAAAATGCAGTACTAGTGGATGTTCACAACCACAGAGTGTCTCTCTTAGTACAGAACGCAATGTCAGTTGTCAGACTACCGCCATGTGAGATGAATGTAATCCTTTCGAGCAACGCTCCTACAACAAGATAGCCATTCTCCACGGACAAAATGCTTTGAAGTTTACAGTAAATTATTGGAAGCTGTTGGGAATATCCATACCGGGCAGTTCGGAGATAGCCCCAAGTTTCAGCGAGGACGCTTAGTAATCTATGATCAGCAACACACGGGACGACCTGAGGCAACTGATTTCACGATGCTCTCTGTGCTAATAGAGACACTTCCTTCGGTGCACTCTTCCTCCCAGCCATCAGGTACTTCTACGTCGCGTCAATCCCAGGTACCCGATTTCTTGGACGTCTCGCGCGCTACCCAGACAGCACGCAACATGGATGACGCTAGTCAAATCGCGGCACTCATCGCCACGTTCCAGCTTCTCCTCCAGGCGCCGACTGCACCCATCGCTCAACCAAAATTTGATGTGGAGAAACCGTGGGACATTCTTTCACGTCAACAATCCGGACGTGGGACGTCGAGATAAGGTCGAATACACCTACCTTAAAATCATTCGCCCTTTACTGTCTCACCTGAAAGAACCATCTGTTGCAGTGAACACACACTAGAATTGCATTTCTTTCATGTGAAAAAATTATGTGATCCCATAATATTTTATTTAAAAAAAAATAGTTTCCATGACTTCTGCCTCAACCCTCGTATAAATACTACAACTTACGTCATGATTCTCTAGTCTAACTCTTCTCGAAACTGCTTTTGCTCTCGCAAGAGATCTCCCTTCGCCCCTGCATCCACCCTCCCACCAGGCATTCGGAAAATCTTCCTTCGTAACATCGACGGCTTCGATCCCTAAAGTCTTCCCCTTATTGACGCTCTTTCCGCCCTCGCATTCCTTCTTTCCTGTCTCGTCATCTCCCCCTCCCCAAGCCCTAAATATTCCACAGCATTCCGGCGTCCTTAGATCTTCAGGCTTTTGTCCTCGCCGTTGAGCACCTTCGCATTGCATGCCTCTATCAACGGCCCTCCTCTTTTTCTCCGTTCATCTTTTTCGCAGTCTGCTTCATCGTTTTCACCACAGTTATTATCTCGCAGATTTCATTACTACCTGCACCATTCCCTAACACCCACAATTTCTGCAAATACAAAGATTCTATGAGGTTCTATAGTCACCGGTTTCGTAAGCTTATATCTCTCGCGGACGACTGTAGTTGCAAAATATATCATTTTTAACATACATTGATTTTTTTAATCTATCGCCAATGGGCTTTTGTTGATCAGAAATAAGTAACTGCCAAACCTATAAAAGCATGTAGTGGTTCGCCAGTCCTCCTCCGTCCGAGTAATAAATCAGACCAAGGAGAAGTTATTGGATGTCAGTTTCGTTTGCACGGATATAGCTCCGTAGAGTAAGCAGAATGTGAATAACAATAAACATTGAAAAAGTAGTTTTGTTGGATGTTACCATTTATGATTGATCATTTCTAAATTTTACTATATCCTACATTAACCTCATCTTCTTCCATGTATCTTTGAGAATCCACTTGTTGCCATTTTTACATTTGTTTCCATACTGAAAAGTTTGTTAGATACGTCTACTGTGTATCATTGTAATTGATGTGTTTGTCATTCTGGTACGCACCGCACTTTGGTTTTGCTTTTTTAAATTATCATTCTGTATTTTTTAAACACGTTTTCATTGTCTGCGCATGGGCTCCTTAAATACCTTCCGATAAATCGCGATTCGTGGAAAAGAGCACGAACGTTCGAATCGTAGTGGCCAGCAGTGATTGAGTCCTAGTGGATACATCGTCCTCTATTTCCCGTGCGCTATCGTCAACTTCAGTCCAACGGTACGCCAGCCTTATCCTCAACATCGCCATCACATTCCCCCCGCCGTCTCCGGAGCCACTTCGCTGCTCACACTTCCAATGCCACCCCGGGCCATTCCCTCGCGCTGCGCCGCGCCGCGCCGCGCCGCCTCCCCCAGAGGCACGTCCCCATCGCACACCATCAGCCATCCTCCACCGCTAGACACATTCAAGCCAGAGACATTCCGAGTCTTGAAGTGTTGATACTTTATGTTTCGATTTTAGCAATATCGGTAACGATACTGGTGACTAAATAGTAATATTTTGTTGATACCATAATTGTGATGTAGTTATCAAAAATATTACATTTACTGAAAGAATTACTAAATATAACGGTAATATGAGCTCTTCTTTGATCATTACACACGTTCGTACACACATGTGTACGCCTCTGATGTAGACGTACACACATGTGTACGTCTCTTGGATGTCGACAAAACAAGATTAGAATATTGATGGAAGTTTACACGAATCGGTCAAGTTGTGCAAGTAATTAAAAAATCCTGATCAAGTTTGCCGACGTTTCGAATTTTACAATCCCATTCTCAGGGCTGGGAAAAAACTACATATTATAGTTTAAACTATAAAACAATATACAAATAACTAATATAATACACAACATGAGAAGAAAAACGATGAGAATGAAAAAAGAAAATTGTGTTTATATTATATGAAGTACAAAATGCAAGTAAAGAAACCGAGAATTGAAATGACTCAAAACTTATTAGAAACATGTCAAATATTTTAATGTTAAATAAAATAAAAACCATTTATTTATTTTCAGAAATGCATACTATGTACCAGATGACATTGAATGAATGAATGAATAATCATCGATCTCTTTATCATATAGACAGTTCGTTATTTCGTACAAAATATAACTAATCCTGTATCTCAATATTTCTAATCCTCGTCTCTTTCAGCACCAGACCATAAGTTGCATTAAGTAAAGTAATAATAAAAATAAACAGGAAATTATTAATAGTATTTATAACTAGAGATAATCCTAACTTATAACTTGGATAATCCTAAGAAATGGTTTCTCTTCTTATTAGTAACTTAAATGCCATTGTAAAAGACTATGAATTAGTACATAAGTTATTGTTGAAAACCTTCAATAGACCTTTAAGGTCAAACAACGATTAAATCTTTTTTTAATAAGTTCCATCCTCGCGCCGCACCTTATCACCCATGCACTCGACTTAAAACCTTCACCATCTCATCACCCGTGATCCCCAACCCCCGCCGCCGACGCCACTTCCGCGGTACCTGCTCCGCGACCCACCCCGCCAGCTCGCATCTCCGGGCCCCGCCCACGCCCCCACGCCCCCACCCCGCACCGCACCCCACCCAGCCCTCCTACGCCTCCTCCGGGCCCCGGTAATCCGCCCCCGGCCCGCCTTCCAATTTCCTGCGCATCCTTCTCATAATGCATTCTCCCACGAAAGCCCGCACACACAGAGCGAGCACAATCTTAGCGCTTCGATCGCTTCTCTCGGTCTGCCTGCCTGCCGCCCGCCCGCCCGCCTGCCAGCCGATGTTTCGCAGCGCGCGAGATGCCAGGGAATTGATTCCGGGTGGCGACTGGGCAAACAATCACGAACGATGTCGGCGCCGACGACGACGCCGGGCCAAACGTAAATTGCGTTCGCGAAATATGCGATTTCGCCTCTCTCTCACGACCGGCCACACCCCAACGCCAAGCCGCGGAGACGCACGGTGGGACTAGAGGGCGAAAATGTGGCCAAAACCTCAAAAGAGTATCGCGACGACGTTACATACGCTCAGAAGTAATCTATGCTAATAATGATATCAACTTGTAACCGGCATCGATACCACAAAAAGTATTGTAATAAATGCAATTTTTTTCAGTCTCTTCTTCAGGATTTTTTAAAATTATTTGTTTAAGGTCGCTCTAGAAACAGCTAGGTCATTGGCGACGACAGTTACAAAAATACAATATCTACAAAAGTTTACAACGGTTACGAACACATTCATACAATTACATAGAACATTAAGCATTCAATTGTTTAATACAATTTATCAGATTAAATTTCGTAAGAAGTTGAATAATCTTCATGTGGTCGGAGTAGGAGTTGAAGATAGAATGAAGATCACTATTAATGATGAGACTTTCTGTCAGTCGTCATTGCATGGCAATCAACAATGGGGTGCTTAGTCGATACTGGAAGATTGCAATTTCGGCAAAGATCTGGAGTAGTCTTCTTCATCAGGTAGCTATGGCTAAGCTTAATATGACCTCTACACAGCCTGGTTATAGCCACCTGATGTCTTCTGCTAAGTCTAATTGACGTGATGGGGAATTCTTCGACATTCTTCCTGACTGCATGACATTCTTCAGAATTGTCGCAGTGTTCTTGCAAAAATTGACAAACATTAATACAACGCAAATGTGGAAAATAAATAACCAAAATAACCTAAATAACATGTTGGTAGACGGACACCTATCGTTATTTTTTGCCTGTCACTAAGATTGGTCCGTAATGTATTCCACCATTCCAGGTCAGAAACGGTGCAAGAGAAACGGTACCTAAAACTTTCTCTAGAGGCCTTTGGTAGTGCGTAAGATAAAAATTATATTCTAAAAGCAATAGAATGTAAACTAAAATTAAAGAACATTATAGTATTACAATAAAATTGGAACCAATAACATTAAAAATAATAATCACATCCAGAGTTTACACAACATTGATCTCCTCTTTCACAAGGATTCGATATGAAGAGAGCTGGGGCAACGAGTATTTAGCTAGTTGTGGATAAAATTTGCATATGCGGCTATCCCCAAAGAATCCTTTAATTCAATGATAATGAAATATTCGAATGATATATCAATTACGACAAGCGATGCACACTATTTGTCGGTACAAACCTTGTGAATTGAACGATGGTTAATTTGAGTAATGCAGGTGGTTGCTAGCGACACGCCGCTACACTTTCCTTTAATTGAATGAATATTAAGTAAGCTAAATTCTCTAAATTTGCAGTCGTTATATTGTACTATATGTAACTTTTAGACCAGTTACATTTTATAACCTACCTTATTATATTGAATATAATTTATCGTAATCTATATTAAATTATCATATTTTTTGTTTTACTTACCACAAACAGAATTAAAAATATATAAAAAAATATTTTAGAGCACGTTTTCATAAATGTTGGAAACCGCAGTCTACTATTTCGTCTCACACTACAATAGCACTGACTCGAACATTCAAACTTCCACAGCGCAGCAGCGGCTGTAGCAGATACAGGAATTAGCTTTTACACTTTTACAACGATGTGCGAAATCTTCGTCTTTCAAGTGTGTAGGTGGTCGGAAGTTCCCACTGACCCAGGTGTCTCAGGGCATCAACTGATTTCATTGCAGTCCCTCTGATTGGGAGGTCCTAGGGTTTGAGTCTCGACGGTGGCAGAATTTTCGCCAAAAGCTTCATAACTAGGTCGAGTTCAGTCGCTGTCTGGAGGAGACTTGTAGCAACCACTTGCTCTGATTGGTAGTTTTCGGTGGTTTCTACGATCTAACCTGGCGAATGTCAGAGCAGTACCCTCACAAACGGGCCGCGGACCGCGCGCGATCTTTCCTTCCTCTTCCTGTTCCTATTCCCCCCTTACTTACACACTTATAGTTGAACTTACACGCACTGCATTACCACATATGCCGAGAGACCGGTCGGGAGCTTACAGTTAGAGTTTGTTCCTGATGGAGCGGTGCCCTGCTGGTGGGAGATACCTGGTTGAGAACAACCCCACTAGCCAACTTGTATGTCGTCGATGGATCTTGCTATTCAACGGAAAAATCTCCTTCCGCGATAAAAAAAAGCGTGCACAAGACTTACGAGACTAATGACCTTAGCAGTTGACGCACCCAGAAACACCAATCAATCAATCAAAAGTTCCCCGAACAAACTTTTATCTCCCGGCCCCGTGGCCGAGACCGCTAAGGCAGTACTGCTGCAGTGGTCTTGGACCATGGGGTCGCGGGTTCGGTCCCGCCTCGGACAAGGTTGTATTTGTTCGTCCTTTCACCTCCTATCATCACCATATCGTGTCCTCATCATGTCATAACGGTACTGCCAATAGTGGTCGCTAATGACCGAGTAGTTGATGCGACCTTAAGTAACCAAAAATACTTTTATTTTTGAAGTTTTGGCCACGTCTTCGCCATCTGGTCACACCGTGTCGACGAGGCGCCCGCCGCGGCGCTGCCGGCCTCTCCGTTCCGTCTAATCAACGCCGTGTTTGCCGTGGGAGCTCTAAGCGCTCGGCGCGCGAGCTGCGAATTGGGATTGGCGCTGCGCGGCGCGGCGCGGCTCGGCTCGGCTCGGCTCGGCACGACGCGGAGCGGTCGAAATAAGACAAATTGTCTCGCGGAAGAGGCGCAAAGCAGCCGGCACGACGACGTAGCATTTTGCTCGAGACGTTTCGCTAAGAATTCCGGCTATTTTCGCCGACGTGTAATGGATGTTGGCGTTTGGAACTTGATGGAATAAATAATCAGAGAAAATGTTTGCTTTTCGAGGGTTTGTCGAATTGACAAGATTTTGCAACAGCGGTGCAGAGAACTGTTTACCAAGAAGTGATCAAATTCCTGGAGGCAGAAATCAGAGATCAATTGATTTAATCAACGTGTTTCGCAAATTTTAGTTCGAGTTCTCCTGTAGCGAAATCGGGAATATTCTAAGGGATAGGAGCTGGGTGTAAACAGACTTCATATTTTCTTGAGAGGAATTATTTTATTGAACCCACATTAAAAATATTTTTATCCCAATTGAAATTATTATTTATCGTGAGTTGATAATTATCATCAAAAGTTTAACAGAACTATCTGCTTCTGAGCCCTTCAAATTATGTTTATTGTATCAAGCAGGAGAAAGAAACTGCATTTACCAAAAACGGGAAAAATTAGAATAGATGCAAATGAACTGCCAAAATAAAGCGGTATGAGAATGAAGAGGAAGGAAGGAATAATAATCGGCCCCCCTCATCTATTATATACCCGAATGCTGACTACACCGGCCCAGACCAGATCTCAGCCTCTAGAATTCTCCGTCAAATAGTGACTGAATTCAATCCAGATCCAAAAACTGAGTCGAAAATCCACCACTGCCGGGACTCGAACCCTAGAACCTCCCTCTGGTCAACGATCCTGCATAGGCAACGGGGTGCTGCCACGTAGCCATCGCAGTCGACCCTTGCGCCGTAATGCAGACCTCCACCCTCGCCTTCACGGGCGCTCCCTGCGACTGCAAGCCCGACAGACCAGCACGTGGTTCCACGTCCTCGCGCACAACTCCGCAATCGGATCCGTCCGCGAGCGGGACAGCCGCCGGTTGCGGTCGGCGATCGCTTTCGAACCGGATTGCGGGCAGCTGCGCGCGCAAACGGGACGCGAAGCGACGCAAACCGACACCCGTCGCGCTAGTAGACGAGGACTACGTCGGAAGGTTCACATATGGGAGATGGAATAACGGGAACTAAACAAGCAGTGGAAAATTGTGGAAATTGAATTAACTTCTAGCAGGTATGCTTCATAAAAAATCCCCGAATAAAAAAATACTTCTATAAAAAGACCTCTGGATATTACCGAAGCTAAATAACAATGGCAGTTATTCCTAATTTATTTAAAATGCAGAAGTATTTTCTATAATTCAGCTGGCCTCTCTATTTTGAGCAAAATAAAAGGTTACCCTTCTTTTTGATAGCAGGAATCCTCTCTATTCTGTACAGATTCCTTATAGTTACATATTTCTGAAAGACATATTAAGCCTTATGCTTCAATTTGACTCTTAAGTTTAACAAAACCATCTACTTCTGAGCCCTTCAAATTATGTTTATTGCACTAAGCAGGAAAAAGAAACTACATTTACCAAAAACTGTAAAAATTAGAAGAGATGCAAATGTACTGCCGAAATAAAGCGCAATGAGAATGCAGAGGAAGGAAGGAATAAGAATAAAAAGGCGAATATACGGAAACGTGACAAATGAATTCTAAAGCGACTACATGCGAAGAAGCTAGTCTGGAGAAGAGAAGATAGGACTTGGACTGAGTTCGAGGATAAAGCATTGCGCACCAAGAGCCTTCAAAGGAGGGCCAACAGACGCAAAGTGGTAATTAGGCGGGAGTGAGCGGCAGCGCGGAGGCCCCGAGGGGCGGCCGTGGTGGGGAGGACGAAGAACGGGGAAGGGCGGAGCAGCCTGGGGAGGGACAGGGTGGCAAGGGGCGGGACATGACTGGGCAAGTGGAGGTGGGGCGGGGAGGAGAGGATTTGGACTAAGAGGGACGAGACAGGGCGGGGCTTGGCGGGGCGGGGTATCGTGGAGCGTGGTGGGGTGGGTGGTGGCATGGACGTGGTCTGGTGGGGCGTGGGCGTGGTCTGGCGTGGTGGCCTGCGTGACCTGGCGTGCCTGGCGTGGCCTGGCGTGGCCTGGCGTGGCCTGGCGTGGCCTGGCGTGGCCTGGCGTGGTGGCGTGGGGCGTGGTGGCGTGGCGAGGCACTGCGTTGACGGGGCGTGATGACTCTTGCCGTGGTTTGGTGTAGTATAGCGAGGCGTGAGATGACGTGACTTAGCTTTGCGTGCGTAGCGGCGTGGCGGGGAGTGGCAGAGCGGGCCGAGGATTGGCGGAGGTGCAGGGCGTGGGGGAAGGCCGGAACTTGATGTGGCGGAGCGGGCGTTCTGGGGCGTGATGGAGTTTGCTGGGTCGTGGCTGGGCGTTGCGTGGCGGGGCACGGAGTGACGGGAGCGAGACGTAGGAGGTGGAGCGTGGTAGGTCGTGGCGGATAGGAAGCGGGTGTATGATGGGACAGGGTAGGGGCATGGCAGGGCGTAACGGGGCGAGGTAAGCGTTGGCGGGGCGTGGCGTGGAGGGGGCTGGAGGGGTTGGCATTGCCTTGGGGGCCGTGGGGGCATGGCGTCGAGGCGTGGCGTGGCGTGGCCTGGCGAGGCGTGACGTGGCGAGGCGAGGAGGCGGGGCGGGGGGCGTGGACGGGCTGGAGGGCGGGGGCATGATGGGGCGTGACGGGACAGAGCGTGGCGGGGCGGGGCGTTGCAAGACGAGGCATGGTGGATCGTGGCGTGTCGGGCTCTAGGCGGGACAGGGAGGGCGCGTGTTGGGCGTGATGGGGAGGGAGGGGGGCGAGGAGGGGCGTGTGAGGCGCGGAGGTGCGGAGCGGGCGCGTGGCTCATCAGAGCTTCAGGGGCCGGCAGCAGCGGCGGCGGAGCGCGAGCTCCAGCCCGCGGCGGGGGTTGGCATGGGGGGAGGGGGCAGAGAGAGGTCCCGGAGCGGGGCGCCCGCTCCGCGCGAGGTGAAGGGGCGCATGAGAGTAATCTCGAGGCGTTGGCGCTATCGGAGGAGCGCAGGCGGTGACGTCTTGCGCGGTGACGAGCTCCGCGAGACAGGAGCCGGATCTCCCGCCACGCGCACTGGCCCAGGACGGATTCCAGGCGCGTACAAGGGGCGCGCTGCCAAGCCTACGCTGCAGCCGCGAGAGACGGGAGGCCACGTTTCTGGGCGATGGTGGCGATGCGAACTTCAATTGTTAAGGTCAAGCACATTAAGGGGAGAGGCAGCTCACGGTGTTTCAGCGCCCCCGCCCCAGAAACCAATGTTAGTACGTATTAAAAAAAATAAAGCTGTCACTAATTTTCTGTGATAATGGAAGTTATTCAATTCATCGATTGTTTACGTAATAAATATTAATTATAGGACACTTAAAACACATTTTATGTTCAGCGTAAATGGAAAATTCTTTGCAAGAAATCATTAATCGTCAGGACACTTGTACTCCTTTTGCCGAGAAAAAATCTCTGGTTATCGTGAAATAGATGTTACCCTATTAGGTTGATTTAGATCAAATAACAGAATCAGATATTTGTGTCATTGGCTGTGGGTCGTATTTTCATAACATCAAAAAATAATGCCTCTCATGTAAATAGGACTCCTCATTTGACATCTTTAGTCGCAACTCATTTCATACTTCTTAACAGAGAGAGGATTTTTAAAATCTTTAAATGTCGTATGGAAAATTGCACCCAAAAGTGCTTAGAAATTGGGAAACGTTTGTTTCAATGCGTTGTATTTGATGAGGACTATTTTGAAGGATGCAAAACTATCATTGATGAATATATACAATTTGATTGAGAAAAACAGAATTTCTGGAATTTATTGATCTTTCCTCGTATTCCTCGTAGGATTTTGGTTCAAAAACCTTGTACGATATAATTAAATCTTGTCATTCTCCACTTTGATATAGTATCATAAAACTTTCCCTGAAGTCTGGATGGATGGAAAGGAGGAAACAAGAAGCAATACATGAAAGATTTTTAAGACGGGTCTTGCACACCTGGTTACAAGATGAGATGGGAGACAATGAGGAAAAAATGAGAATATAGATGGGCAAAATGGCACGTAAGTATGAGGAAAGGATTAGGAGTGGAAGGGTTAATGAATTATTAAAGCAAATTTGTTGGAAAATAGTTAAAAAACATAGAAGCTGAGAAATCTGATTGTGCAAGGGATAGGGAAAGTTTTTGAAGCAATAAAGGTTTTTTGTTGGAGAAGGTGTCAAGGTTAAGAGGAGAAGGGATAGACAGGAATTGATCCGAAGAGATAAAGATCACTTACTGCAGGAAGATTACGGAAAAATAAGGAATTCAAAGTTCAATAAATTGTTTAAAATTATTCAGATGGGTGATATTTCTAGCTACTTAAAAGGTAAATGTAAGGAAAGTGACAGGTAGGCAAAATAGAATAGCAAAATATAGGTGAGGTAATGAAATGAGAATGAGTAAATATTGACTAAATAGTGAGGGGAAAATGTAAGATCTGAGATAGAAGAGGAAGACTGGGAACATATTTTAGAGAGATGTGAGATTTTTGAGGAAGGAAGAGCATGGACAAGTTGGAATATTCAGGAAGGTGAGATGGCTATTAGAGGACAAAGGTGAAAGAATTTGATAAATACAGGGGCTTAGTATGCAGTGAATTATATTATTAGAATGTATTGTGTATATTATGTATACGAATATATGTATATAATGCTTCCATAAAAAAATATTATTATTCAAGTCATGGCGGTGAAATTCAAACATATTTAATTCTCGCTGAATTCTTTGTGTATTTATTTGTACGTTTTATATTCACACATAAAATACATTGTGATTACATAAGATAACTTATATTCACAGATAAGATACATTAAAATTTCATTGTGAGGGCTACTAGAACGTGGACCCGTTGGGCCGGGGCTCACGACGCCAAATTTCCTGGGGACTCGCAGAGCTTCAAACGAAATCTTGTTCAAATCTACATGATCTTCGGTAGTGCAGTGTTGCAGAACACAATATAAGTAATGCCGTCGTTTCTTGACAATATGTGCACAAAATGTCAATCAGCCATTTCTTCTGAAAGGTTCACATCTTCACACCTGAAAGGTTTCTCCTGATTCTCACCATGTCAGGCAATCTGAGGAGTTTTGCTCAGTTACGTATAATCAACTCTCTTCTACTTCGGGGCATATTATACAAAAATGTCTCACAGGTCACTTTGTACAAGCGGTCGAGGGTGTTGGCTCACGTTTAAGAATGATAAAGAGCCTGAACTGTAACTGGCATTGCAATGCAGTAGGTCGCGGAGTGCGCGGGACCACAGGCACCAAGCCCTGCGAATCCTAGCCTGTCTTCTCCCCACTCTCCGCCATCCGCGGACATCTACAGCCCTCCCTCTCTCCTTCTCTTCAAGCGACGGAACGCGCCACTATCCTCCTCTCCGCCGCCACCGCCGCCTCGCGCAGAGTTCGGGCGCGGGTGATCGATTGCCGGCGGCCTCGCGGGGCACAGGGCATGGGGCACGGAGCACGCGGAGAGGCGGTAGAGAAGGAGGGGGAGGAGCCCGAAACAGCGGCGAGAAGTTAGTGCTCGCGCGCGCGCGCCAACGGATTCCGACGGGCCACGCGGCGGCCCGCAAAGCGACAGCCTCACTGCCTTCGCCGTGCTCCACCGCGCCCCCCCCCACGCTCTTCCCCTGCCGCGCCCATCGACCCCGCCTAATGCCACCCGCCCCAGGCCCCCTTCGTCGTCGCCGCCCCCTCTCATCACCGCCGCTCCCTCCCATCATTGCCGCTCCCTCTCACCATCACCGCCGCCCCCTCTCACCATCACCGCCGCCCCCTCTCACATCACCGCCTCCCCCTGTCAACACCGCCGCCCCCTCTCACCATCGCCGCCCCTCTCATCACCGCCGCCCCCTCTCATCACCGCCGCCCCTCTCATCACCGCCGCCCCCTCTCATCACCGCCGCCCCTCTCATCACCGCCGCCCCCTCTCATCACCGCCGCCCCCTCTCATCACCGCCACCCCCTCTCACCATCATCACCCTCTCTCATCACCGCCGCCCCCTCTCATCACCGCCGCCCCCTCTCATCATTGCCGCTCCCTCTCATCACCGCCGCCCCCTCTCACCATCACCACCCTCTCTCATCACCACCGCCCCCTCTCATCATCACCGCTCCCTCTCATTACCACTGCCCCCTCACCAACGCCCATCTCACGCCTCTGCCTCACCACTGACGTCTCGCTAGTCTCCCGCCACTGCCTCCTGCTGTGATATGCCGAGAACCGTACAACATCGCATTTCTCCCAGCAGACCATGCAGCAAGCACTGAATCAAATTGAATGGGTATTATGAGTAGAAAGCAGACAGTTAGGGTACTTATTTACCCATTAATAATCAACTACAACTTTTCACTATACAATAATAATCACCTCAATTGTAATGGTCGTAAAAATTACTTTCAGATACGGAATATGCAAATAGTTAGAATTTAGTATAGCTACATATCGTAAACTTTTTTTCTGATATGAACAAAAATGCATATAGATCACTTGCAAGCTGTTCTTCAGCGTTATTCTCTAATAAGATCACTCTCCATTAATTCCGAAAATTCTGTTGCAAAATCATCTACAATTTTATTTGACTCTTCCCCGGATTCGCTTAGCACTTCCATATTTTCCCCCTAATTTTTAAATAACTCTACAAACTTAGTCTAATTTGTTTTCACTTCTAATTCCGCAATTGCTCTATTAATCGTTTTCTAGGGGAATCTATAAACGCATTAAAATGCGACTTTGTATGTTTATGTGAATAAAGTGTTAGTTAAGTTTAATAATAATAAGTTGTTAGTCACAGTTACTTGAAAACCGATATTTGCACACTCAAGAACGTAATTGTCAGAAGTCGAACGAAAGAACGTAAATGTCCTTTCTTTTTACAACATTGGTCACAGTTTGGTTTTCGCCGTATTCAATTGAACTCATCAAATTTAATAAGTTCTAAGGCAACACTGTTCGTAGATTGTTGCAAATTTATTTTTTTAAATACGATAGTAAGGATGAAAATGAATTGAAATCTGACGCGCGTTTCTTCTGTTTAACTTAGAGATAGCCACAATCAGTGTTGCCTTCCTCTTGAAAGAAAATTATGGCGTCGTGGAGCGAAAATTACCTCTGGGTACCGGGGATTAACCTATTCCACCTATCCATTTAGGTGGCATTGGTCTAATTCCGGATCCACGCACTAAGATCGCAGAGCCAAAATATGCAAAAACAGGTTTTTGGAAATTTCTTAGAATCTTCCCGCCGGATCCTAAAACAAATCACGAGTTCCCCACCATGACACCGTGTCGCGTCGAATGATACCTCATATGTTTCGATCGGTGGAAGGGAAGTTGTCTAACCGTGAGTTACGGATCCGTACACCCACATTCGCAGTTTCTCAAATAACGTGTAGGGATAATTTACGCAGCACAAGGTTTGATTTTGGTATTTTCAATATCGATAGTGGCGAATAAATAATGTCGTTGCATAAACTGTGATATTGATAACAAAAATATAGATTTTCGTATATAATAAATAGATTGTAATAATAATACGACACTCGTTCCTTCCTTTTACACTTCATACCATCATATCTATACAAATAAAAAAAAAGCAATCAAAAATTAAATGCATGTCCCTCCTTTCTGCATATAATGTTCGTGGAAACAACTTAGAGCAATATTTATTTTGTTTAAAAAACTGAAAAGCTTTCAATACAAAGTAATAATTATAAAGTTTCTTATATTTAAAACAGTAAACAGTTTTCATTCGATACTTGAAGTATCGATAATATTTTGGAATGGATAACAAATAGATAAATATATTAGCCGTGATCCTCATTCTTTGCGCCTACCACTTTAGAAATATGTTGATACTCAAGTTATTTCATTGTAAAAAAACTCTACATACAAAAAATATTGGTAACATCTAAATTCAATTTACCTAATAAATCGAAGAAATAGTAAAAATTTCAAAACTCTGCACTACCCACGATGGGTATAATCCGACAATATCCGAAGAGATCGGTGTTCATGATTAATGGAAGTCTGACAGAAAGAAATCTCTTACGGGGAACACATTTCTCATCCATCCATTCCTGATGCCAGACAAATATCGTTGCTCGAAGAAGTGCTCTTGGAAGCTCCATCTCTCCCAAGAATACGCAATGGCTAAAAAGCAAATTCGAGAGAATTTGTTAGATTAACGTCGCTCTGGTGGATTTTGTAATATTTAACATAATGTGGCATCTTTATACATGGCAATGGACGTGCAAAGAGTTAAAGCCAGATGAACTAGTGACGCTGTAACAAAGCAACGACTTTCTCGTACGAGTAGAATACGTGACGACAATGTACAGTAATAATATAATGGCATACTAGTACCAATACATCAACCATCATTCCTGAGTTCCGTCTCGTCTAACTTGCAGAAAATCACATCAATCCTACATGTTCCTTAGATACATTTTGTAAGTAAAACTGACTTTTTACTGCATATATCATCAATTATTCTTTGCTTATCTATCTCTTGTAACGAGAAATACGCTAAGGAAACATGACGGCGTTTGACAGTTTATAAGAAACAATTGATTCAAAAACTCCATAAGTGCACCACCGCTGGATTTGAAATTACCCGCCGGTTCTGCATAAGATTTAAGACGAAAAATACGAAGTAAGTTCGCAGATTAAGGTATTACCAGTTCCCCGTTCTTGCACTTGCAGGGACACCGGACATACCGGACAACATTCGGAGAACGTGCAGGGAATATACGGGGAATTATGAAGAGAAATGTACGAGGGACAAGTGAATCCCGAGTTATGATTCTTTAACTCTTCAATTCTGTTTCTCCATCACTTACGAGGATTATATTTGGGATTATATTTCACCCCACAGGTTTTACCCAATAGTTTACAGTTGTATTTCATGCATTAAAAATATTTGGAATAGTTATTAATTGAGAAATGTATGCTATTTATTTGTTTTAATGTATCGTACAAAAAAACGAAGAGTAATATTATTTCTAAAAAACATCATACCATATCCTCGTAACTATGCATACGTGTCCATCATACCAGCATGAGAATGTTACGAACTCGTAATAGACAAATACGCCAGACCATCATTTAGAAACCATAACATAATATTATAAAATGGAAATGAACACGTTTTTTTTAGAATTTTTCTTGTAATTTAGACGTGTAACGTAAAATTTGTTTGAGAGCATTTCTGACTCCAACCGCATAAACATCAAATTGCTTCAAACCATGAAAACATTCAAAACTGAAAAGTTTACAACACATGTAATACTAGACATAAATAGCATATCTATAAGGAGAAGTTCATGTGAATAATTTTCAGAGAATTATAAATCATTATTTGCTCCTGGGGTCTCACATGTACCCAAACACAGTCCAAGAGTTATTAAGCATTTTACAAAACGAGCATCTTATAAACCCTCCTGTACATGTTTATAAATTTTGTTTCTTTGAGTATCGTCCTCTGTAGCATCCATGGATAGCCAGAATCCAGTTCAACCTTGAAATGTGAGTAAAATTAAATTGACAAATCAACAGGCCCGTCAGGACGGGTCTAAATACTTAAACGCGCAGTTCAGGAGCCAGTCGTTTCAATGTTGGGATCTAGTATTAAACTATTTTCAGGTTTAAAATCGTGATTTGCGAAGTGAGGAATGTTCGCACGAATCCAGCTAGTATACTTAAAATCACGGAGACTATAAGGAGGAGATTCAACTAAGGAGGCCGAGGGGGATACAAAAAACCTCTCAAGAAAAGTACACCTCGGTTTTTCAGCGACATCGTAAGGTACATTAAAGAACCTTATTCAGAGCATTATTGAGGTTGGGCCTCATCCCCGCCGGCGTATGCCGGTAAATAAAGAGTAAGGTAAGAAAGGGATATAAAGAATAAGGTAAGGAAAGTTCGTCCCACGACGCCACAGTCCGGATTAAGGGAGATGGGTAAGGTAGAGTAGGGATGGTGTTGCGTCCCTCTCTGGAGTTGAATACAACTCGCACTGCCGCGGCATCTCTCCTTAGAGAGTGTCAGGGACGGGTTAATCCCACACGATTGATTAATTGATCAGCTATTTCGGAAGCGTCAACTGCTAAAGTCATTAGTCCCGTAAGTGTAGCACATGTTTTTCCTCGGGTGGTGGTGGCGGTGATATTCTCCAGCTAGATGGTGATATCCGGCAACGACCTACCGTCGGCTAGCGGGGTTTTCCCCAACCAGGAATCTTCCGCTAGCGAGCCATCGAGCCACCTCCCCCCCATCCGGGACAAGATTTAAGCTCCCGACAAGTATAATAGTGTAATGCACGTAATGTGCGTAAGTAAGGGGAGAGGATAGGACAAGGAAGAGGAAGGAACGACCTCGCCCGGTCCGTGCCCGTTTGTTAGGGTACTGCTCCGGCATTCGCCTGGTGTTGATTGGAGGAACCACGGAAAACTACAGATCAGAGCAGCTGGCCGCTGGAATTCTCCACTAGACAGCGACTGAATTCGACCTGTCTAATAAAATAGTGTCGAAAATCCGGCCCTCGTCAAAACTAGAAGCTGTGAATTGTCGGCTGGAGGCACTGCAGTGACATAATTGGATGCCCTGAGCCTCTCCCGGTACCCCCTACCCGAAAAAGGCGACTGGCTGCTGACTAATCGGCTGCCCGCCGATAGGGGCGACCCACGAGTCGCATCAACCTGCGAACGCTAGTGCGAAACTTTTCTTGTTAACCTGCATTCAAGTGAACTAGCACGAACGCTGCGCACCAGCCTAGTTCACCCTTTGTCGGATCTTGGAACAGCCTTCAGAAGCAACGATATGAAACCAACGCTAGTCTTTTTGGCACTTTCACGAACTGGACCCGGCCTCAACAGCTTGCGGCCTCAGACGACTCTTGAGACGAGACCACTCTCCGCCACTCCATGCCGCAGCAGTTGTTACCGTTGTCTTCAACCTGTCCTTACATCATTGTATTTACGTTGACATCAGTGCCGTCTTTTCCATAAGCTCTCAAGTCATGAACTTTTTTCACAGCAATTGTCTTCTCTGCAATGCTCTCTCCAAACACTACAGAGGGTTAAGTAGAAATCACATGGCTATAATGACCAGTTATACAGTTAGTTCAGAATATATTTTACCTCGTGGCGTTCTGCGGATGCTCGAGACTGATAACTAGAACCCGGAAGTTTTACAAAATGCCTTTTTGTTGTTATAATGTTATGATTTTTGACAATAAGATCACTTAGTTATACTACTGGAGTTGTTTTAGTAGATTTTCATCTACTGCAGATCCTGATGCCTACTTTTTCCATTTTGTCTTATTTTTACCCTTTTCTGCTTTTGACGACATTATTTTACTCTTTTTCTCCTATCACCGATCTCGCTGGATGTATATCTGCAATACTGGACAACACGAAAGCATGTTCGTGCTTTATCTTTCCGAGAAAGCTTTGACTGTGCAAAAAATCTAAATGAAAAAGGAAGATGATACCAGTCAAGATTTTTGATTTTTTCACTGATGCCCACATGTGTTGTTTACTCACGAGACATTCAATCCTACTTTTGAGTCCAATCTCTTTTGAGGGCAGCTCTTTGTGAATGATATACCCTTCTCAATGCTGGCGATTACACAAGTACGAGAACGAAAAATATAATTCCGTTTTCATGATTCAAAAGAGAGTCCACAAAAGCATTTCGGAGAGACGCCATCGTTAATAAAATAAATTCATTGCCATCATACCGGATGACTATGAGGAATCAAGCTTACAAATAAAAGATGGTTCCTTATAATTTAAGGGCAAAACTTAACATGAGAGTTATAATCACAAAATGTAATGCATTTTATTTATTAATTTTTACTATAATTCATTTTAAATGTGAATTTTTTATTGTTTACATGCCTTTTTTCACTCCTACATTAGCAAAAATAAATGCCGTTTTGACTGCCTATTTTAGTTCAAATAAATGCCTTTTTGCCTACCTATTTTAGGTAATATAAATGCCTGAACTTCCTTCCACTGCGTCAGTACGTGTACATACAAACGTAAGTGCAGAATGTATTACCTGCATATCAGCAGGCAAATGTATAACTTCGTTACATGAGATTCATCGCCACGTGTTCGTCGACAAGAAGTTGTTATATCCGACCTTCATATTCTGGAAGTTTGAATCATTTCTTTTGAACCATCTCGAATAGGGTGCTCCCCTACATTCGCCTGAATGTTATCAAGAATATCACAGACATCACTGATCAGGGCGGTCAACCGACGAACTCTGCCTTGGCAGGGTGCAGACCAACTGATGACCACATCTGACCACATCAAAAAAATTTTAAGAATTCACCTGGGAAGGAATCGTGTTCTCCCAGTCACCAGTAGTTCCCGACTGTCACGTTGCAGTAACGCTCGCGACTACCGAAACTGGTACTACACAGTATTGAAAAGTAATTTGGCCCCATGTTCCGATGAGAATGCGTCCTTTAAACCCAGCACATGGAGGTTAAAGCAACGATTTCAGAATGCACCGCACGTCCGAAATTCTAGCGCACGCAGTTCGCGAAGGGCTACTTTCAGAGGCACTTCGCGCCGTCTACGCATTCGCGTGACGGTGAGGTGGCTTTAGGAGCGGTCCAATAATTTGGTAATCGGCGCCCATTCTCCGCGGACCCAAACGGCACGCTCGATTGGAACAAGATAAATATGAAGCACCGAACGTGTCCTATTAAGTGTGGCTGTGTTTTATTGCTTTCGAGTTTGCGAAGTGTGGCCACACCGCGCTACTCACCGACGCGAGAACTAGGTAAGCTTTTCGGCCCTTTGCTTTAATATTCGTTGCACCGTTCATCTTCCTTACTCAAACGATGATTGCGCAATCTGATTAAAGGAATCAATGCCACATGAATGACCTTCTTGTGGCTGCTTTAATTGACAATGGCAGACTCTACAAGCAGTAAATTCAATGGAAAACGAGCATGCTAACGAGAAGATCGATCATGAATGCCTGTATTATCTGTGGAAATTGTGAAGCTATCGTATATTTCACAACACGTCAGCCTGCGAACGATGCATGTACAAAGTAGTTTTTTTTCCTGGATGGTTCTTACCCTTTAGACCACGTTTAACACTCACCAACATTATCATTATAATTATTACTATTGTTATTCAGACACTATTATTACAATAATTAAACTCAAATGTACATCAATGTCACGATGAAACGATAAAATTTAACCTCGGATGGACTTGAAAACTAGCAGCATTACCTTAAAATCTGCAGTTAGCCATGAAGGGGCGGATAGGGAGGTCCATCTGGAGTCACATTACGAAATCACTCGAAAAGAATAGCAACCGAGCAAAAATTCGGAGAAGGAAACGAAGAAAACTCTAAAGTGCAAAAATCTATAGGAGGAAATTGGGAGCAAAAAACTGAAACTGACAATGTAAATAATAGAGCAGTTTTAGCAGGGTTTAGATTAAGGAATCGGAAACAAAACAAAACTACTATTGAAAATATAGATACATGCATCCTGTGCGGGGAGCAAGAAAACTGAGAGCATTTACGTTTAACCTGCATAGTAATGAACCTCAACGCATCCACATTTTGCAAGCGGGTGAAATGACAGAGCGCAATGAAAGTCCGGGACTTTAATTCTGCAAAATTAGCAACCACAATTTGCCCGTCTCCCTGGACAACTTCTCTCCGCGGCCCGACCAATAAGACAAAGCAATAACTGCATTTCGTCAGGAGGAAATACCGACTCAAAATGAACGTCTCATAGAATCAATATTACTAAAAAATATACATATATAAATATTTTTTTATTTTTATTTTACTCTTTACACTTACAGTGCTGCAGGATTATCCTGCTCCTGTGGTGGCCCATAGTTGATGGGACATCTGTATAAGCGCTCACTATATTGCGCAGTAAAATGCCAGATTTAAAAAATCACTTACAATAAACAGGTATCTAACCTTAAACAACTTAACATCTTAAATTTGATTTGAAGTTAAGAAATTAAGTTGAAATGGCGACTTGCGCAATTAACAATTACTGCTGTCAAATGTGCGAAAAATAAGTTTCTGTAACAGCAAAATATGACTGAAATTGAAAAGGCACACCTGAATCCTTTTTTCACAGTTTTCGCTCAACAATGTGGAATCATGGGGCACGTAACATGCTCTAGAGGTATTTTTTTAAATATTTTTAACATTCGAGAAATTTAATCATCTGTGATTTATTAAATGGCACCCTACATTTTTCTCACTTGCAACAGATATATCATAAAAAGAGGAATACAACGATGTATCATATGTTAATATTTTGATAACGTTTTGAATATAAAATTATACTTACAGACTTGTGATTTTAAATTAAACGTGCTATTTTTCTTGTATCAGCCCTTGGAACTGTCGCTTCCGGGGAAAGTGGCCTTCGAGATCTCTCCCCTCTCCCCACCGTGACGGCGCCGCGAAGGCCAACTTCCCCTGCAAGTCGACAGTTGCAAAGGCTGCTACAAGAAATATTGTCCGTTTAATTTAAAATCACACGTCAAAAAGTCTAATTTTACTCTCTCAGTACTATCAAAATATTAACATATGATAAATCTTTGTATTTCTATTTTTATGATCTATCAATTGCTGGCGAAAATATACATAATTCCTTTTAAAAAACCAAAGATGATTAAATTTCTTAAAAAACTAAAAAATATATCAGACAATATCTTTACAGCATTTACTTGTTCCATGATTCCGCATTGTTGGGCGAAAATCTCATTTTGACACCACGAACCTTTTAGAAGTTATGAGGGTATCCCATTGTTGGTGGGGCATCTGTACACTAATAGTATATATTTACATAATTAATATATACTACTTTTAACTTTTAACTTTTTCTTTAACTTTCAACTTTTTAACTTTTAATTTATGTATTAGAAATTGTATTTGAAAAATTCTGAATAAAAATTATCTAACGTCACTCCCTCCAATAACGACAACCCAAACCCAGAACCCGGCAAAAGTCCCACCGCAAGTCCGCCGCTCCGGAAGCAAGACGAACGCCCCACGAGAAGCGGCGCCGTCATCCCGCCGCTGAACAAGACAAACAGCGCGCGAGACGCTCCTCTCCTTCGCCTCGTCAGGGGCAACGAGCCGATAAATCTGCGTACTACACTGCGGCTGCCCCAACACGCAGCGAGGCAAACGACAAAAGCGCCTGCCAACTACCCCAGCGGCCGCGAGGCGCGGCACGGCGCGGCGGCGCGCTCCGCGACTGCTGCAGGCCGCCGCCGCGCCGTATGCTTGTTCGCCCGCCCGCCACCGGAAGCCTGCTATTACGGCGCCGAGCCAACACTTGTCCGATGCCAGCGCGGCGGGCGGCAAGTCGCGCGGCAGCCGAGAAGGAGCTATTCGCTATTCGGCGAACAGCGAGCAACCGCTCGCCGAATCTCGAGTAGTGTGGATGGGTCGCTTGCTATTTGCCGAATGACAAACATTAGGCGCTCGCCCTATCCGCCGCGTGTCGTTCTTTTGGACACATCAAAGGGAGCGAACATTCGCTGAACACTCAGCTGGTCGGGATCGGGCGAGCAGTAGCTAGCTGCTCGGCGAATGTCGACTGTGTGGAGCCATCTTTAGAGATTTCGCAGATTTAGTGATTGCTAAAATCTACAATGTTACCAAACGCTGAAAACATTAGTAATTGTATGTTTGACAGTCGGTGCAGTATACTTCTGAAGGTTTTCAATCTGCGATAAAATGCTAATTCGATCCCAAAATACGAAATCACGTACCTACAAAGTGCGAAATGGTCGTGAATCTGAGAAATAATTGCTAAATTGCACTTTATGATTTCCTTCGAGTTCGCTGTCTAACTGGGGATGCGACATCGACCACACATCGATGTTTGAGAACATTTAATTTGAGAGGCAATGTTTATTAATTTATAATTAAGATTCAACTGACAAAACAAAGTAAAAAATAATAAGAACATTTAAAAATACTGATCCCGAAAGCCTGAGCGCCCAGGGTCATCTTAAGGGACCTCAGCTTCCTCAGTTTGCTGTATGGAGAAGGTCACGAGAAGAAGAGGAAGGCCGTAAGTCTACGTAGCACGAGTTGCTTCTTATGCTTTTATACTTGTTGACTTTCACAAATTGCGGAATATTAAATTAATTTCCCTTTATTTCCCGATTTAATGGTAAAATCTAAAAAGCATCAAAATATTATCTCAAAGAGTCTTCCCTTAATTATAATTTTCTCAACAAATGCTATAAAATGCTTTAGCCTTGTTTTCAAAATGCGATATTTTTCTATTTAAAGTGCTAAATTCTACCATTAGTAGGTATCCTGTACAGGGGTTGGAATCTCGTAGATTTGCTTCCAAGTTCTACAAAAAATAGAGGATGTTCGAAAAGGATAACGAACAGTTCAGATTGCAAATATACGGGACAACGAATAGATTATTTTTCGGATAACGAACTCGTCGAAAAACAAATACAAGAAGTAGAGTTATTCATCATCGTGGAACGAATGCGACTCTTGAAGGCGAAAATTGTAACTTTCACGCAGAATTTCAAATACGCAATAATAATAATAATAATAATAATAATAATAATAATAATAATAATAATAACTACTACTACTCCCATACAGTGTGGTTTTTAATACTTCTTATTACAATAGAAGCAATTACAACAATTGAAATTTATATTTTTATTATTTATTACCGTCAATATGAAGTAAACTTGATCGTGACCTTCAAGACAAATAAAACTACGTTTACAGATCAACACAAAAGATCACCTCAACTTTCTCTTTCCGAACTGCCAAGAAACTGAATAAAACTTGTGGTGTACACATCCTACATCCGTAAGGATTGAGTCCACAAAGTTGTAAAGTATGTTTTCATAAACGCGCGATCATCAAATGAATCGTTTAAAATATATGGCAATCATATTTATCCATTTATTTGCATATGTGATTGCAATAATCGTAATCATTTAAATTACAACTATATTTTAATAATTATATCAATACATAATTCATAAAAAAATGAAAGAATTAAAATGAAGAATGATTAATAGTGCACGCTACAGATTCAATATTATGGAATCACGTCAATTTAATGTCTTTAGGATACATAAATTTTATTCGGAACAATATCTGATTTTTAATTAAATAAAATGAAGTATTAAATAATTTTTGTTCACGTTGTAGATTTCTCCTGATAGTTTTCCTAAGTGTATTAATTTTCCAACATCGTTTTTTCAATATGTTCCGGTAATGTATTCAACTGAATAACTAAATAAGTTAATAGGTTTGTGCAAAGATGAAAAACGACCCCTAGATTGCGAGTCCGGGTCAATAAGCACATTTTAAGAGACAATTTGGTACAACCTCTCTCATTTCATATCCTACACCATCCGTAACTTTTTTCTGTACAAAAAAACATATAAACAATTCATGCAATATTCCTAAATGGTATGTAACAAGAGAGATATGTAATAATGTGAATAGAGAACAATCTCGTAGTTCCAGTGCAGATAACATTCGATAGAAATTGTGCGCTACAATTTATAAAGTTATCTCCTAATATTATACTAACCTCTAGAATGGGCCTTGGGTAACTTACTAGCTTCCCAGGGTGTAAAACCGGGTTCGATTCCCGGTCGAGACAAAAATAGATTTGTAGTGTTTCCTTTAAAATCATCTCGGTTTCTGTTGCTGTGTTCAGAAAGTTCAGGTAGGCGGAGTTCGCTAGTTATGGTTTCAGTCATGTTCGCCACATGGCTCTCTCTTAGCCCCCAAACGTAGGAATTAAACTATGCCACTGTAAACTGTGCTTGGGGACACCATTACTAGCCGGCAAAGTCGGACAATGGACCCAAAATCCCAAGTACGTATTATACTTCTCTTTCAAAGATACCATAATTCAAAAGTAGAATGAACGACGTATTTCATAAGCAGCCGCCACTCCAACAGACCATCAGACAAATATACCAATTCACAAGAAAACACATTGGAGGACCATCAAGTGTGAACATTTGCCCAGGGTCTGCGAGGGTATTAAGGTGAAAGTCCACCTCCTCGTTCAGAAATGAAATAGGCCTACTGTAGAAACATAATATACTGGTGACTTAATGAAATCTTGTGTTTACATTGTATTATCGCTTGGTATTTGTTATTACCTGTCTCAAAGAGGAATTTTCAATACAAAGAAATATACTGCGTTCCCAATATTTTCCATTGCTACAAATTTTCTTTCGTGAATAGAAGGCAAACACCACTTGATTTCTCAATAAAATTCTTGAGTACTACCATTTACTTAATAATTTAACACTGAAATATTGTGAAATATTTATTTGAGATAAGAACTTGCTATATCGAAATTACCTTTTACGTTCTTTCCTTAAAAAGTTCTTCGTAAGAAAGGCAAGTTATGTAATCGTGGGGCGGAAACTGCGAATTTTCGCTAGAAAAACTCTTATTCCTGAGCTCTGGTAATGAAAAAGTTGATAAATTTATTGCTAAACTTAGAAAAAATCCTCTAACAGGGAACTATCCAGAATCAATGTTTTGTTGGTTCTTGATACCGAAAAATCGATTGTCGGCAAAACGTCCGTCTGCCCGTCTGTGATCAACGTTAGGTCAACCTAACTAAACCGTTCAGTCGATTTTTTTTTAATTTAATTGCTTTCCTTTTACACACACACACACACACATCGATCGTAAAGCTGAGCATGATTACTGTTCATTGGTCATCTTCTAACATCGCCATCTTAGATTGAGAGTAAGATAATTGTGACAATTTGCAACTAAAATTAGAATTTTAAAACCTCCACATCAAGTATCATTCAAATTCTAAATATTCACAGATTAATTAATTGAATGGCTTTATATTTGTTTCCAAAACTATGATGCTAAGATGTAATGATAGAATTTCCTTTCGATATGAAATGAAACGCAAAGTATATTTAACAGTCTCACACGAGCATTTAAACCAAGTCTTCCTAATATTTTTTTCGCACATCCCTTTTGCAAAAATTATTAAGACCGTCGACCCCTCACAATAATTAACTTAATCTATTCAAACAAATAAAGTTGTATAGTAATTGATATTCAAAATTTCACTAGACATCAAATTAAGTTTTATTCACAAATAATTAAATCACTTAAAAAGATACGTGTTAGCACGCACGGCATTATCCGTTACATTTAATATCAAAATCTGCACTTGCGAAAATGGATACATAAGACAAGAGCAGTTTTACAATTACGAAATAAAAAATACAAATTAAAATAAGTCCACGAATTAAAATCTAGTAAAAATGAAAATTAAAGGTAAATTGGCATACGTCTGCATGCTTCTCAAGTTCAAGAAAGCAACGGATTTCTTCCCCGCAGAGCCGCTTTGCTTCCTTGGAAATAACTGCTGCTAGTTGTTTGAGGCAAAAAAGAGAATATTCGTTCGTAGGACACTTTAGATGAGATAAAACATATTTATCTTTTTAATCAATTTGATAGTACCAATGTAAATTGTATATTATATTTTTATCTTACCAAGAAATTATTATTATTATTATTATTGTTGTTGTTGTTGATGGTTATATGTAATAAATAGTCACAGACGCGGGTAATCTTTTCTTAGCTCTTGTCGACAGACATCTTATTGAAACTATGTGTCCCTTAGGAAGTTCAAATAGTTTCCAAAGGCTCTATTTCACTTTCGGAATGGTAAACTACAGCCAATAATGTTGCTGCAGATATAACTCATGTCGTTGGGTTGAAGGTAGTACAGAGAATAAAGTTTTAATGAGTTTTTGAGAGCATTCCCTTATTAAATGGATAGTTTTGACATGTTTAGTAGGGTCCAGAAAGTGGAAAGCATTAAGCAGGGTGTTACAGTTCACCAACATTACACAATGTAATTTAAAGAAATTCATTTACTTATGGGAAGTTTCCTTGTCAGCAAAGTAGTTCGTATATTTCTACAACCAGAAAAATATATTTATTATCAGTAGTTCGGTACCAAAACTTGGTAGGAAGTGATTCTGACTTCGTTCCATTGTGCTATGAATATTACGTGCAAGGTAAGTCCATAAGTACGTACACTCCGCATATTCTCTGATTCAAGATACTGAGATGGCATTTTCTCCAAACGATGGACACAGGTGCTCATTGTAGGCTCAGTGGAATGCCTTTTGACAGATTCTTTTTTTTTTATTTTAAAGGTATTGAACTAAATTCGTTCCTTAGATGGAACAAGATTCTCTATTCTAATGCATAGGACACAAGAGAAAATCATCAATACTGCATATGTTTTTTTGTTAACATTTGTTAACAACACCAGAGAAGAGTTATATCTGGCGTCAAAACAGGTGCTCGGAAGTGCGCGGCGCGGCGCAGAGCAGAGCAGAGCAGAGCAGAGCAGCGTAGCCCTCGCCAAATCTCAGGACGCGGGAAAGCGCAGCGACCTCAGCGACCACTTCCGTCGAATTTCCCCACTCTCGGAAAAAGTCCTCGAAAAGTCTGTGTGTCCATTTTAAGAAATCGAGATTCGGGTTTCGTCCAAAATAATCAACATTAGTTTGAAATGAATCCATCGATATTTTCTCCTCAATAGCATCGTTCCTCTTGCAGATTCAAATACTATTTTGTTTTAATGGGATATATAGTAAATATTAAGTCTATACAGTAAATATTACGTCACTGCTTCTTTGAAGTAGGCGCGAATTGCGCGTTTGGCTGCATTTCCGACTGCGATTTCATTTATTATTATTATTATTATTATTATTATTATTATTATTATTATTATTATTATTTTCAAATGAATCCCAATTTCTTCAGCTACAAAGATGTTGACACCAACTTTGTTTTAATGGAACTATCCACTTTTAACCAGTATGTAAACCCTAAATTTGTTTCCACCACAAATACAAAGAGATAACTTTCATTGTCACCTGAGTAAAAAGTTTCTAAAACTGCAGATCGCCCAATTACGCGCTGCAGGGTCGTAGTTTTCTTACGTGGATCGTATCTCGGTGAATAATTGCTGTGCAGTCAGATACAACATTGTGTGCAAGCTTATCTACAAAAGACGTAGGTGAAAACGAAAGCAAAAATGTACCGTCTCAAATCTGAACACTCCTTAGCTTCCATTTAACTATTTCAAATCTGCAGAAACAACAGAACTGAAATGGCATTAGCCGTTGACTGAGCTCAGCAGGATCAGTAATTTCTATCTAGTACTTATCACGTATTTTGTAATGAACAGAATCTCTAAGCATCGTGAAGTGTAGAGGAAAATAAAATAAAATGAATAGGTTTTGGAATAATTCTCCGTAAGTACAAAAATCGATATCAAAACTTCAAAGAAATTACATTAAAGAAATTAAAACATTTTTCTCTATCACTGTCTTAAGAGTTATAATTGTTTACCATCTACAGGAACGCTTATTTGTAGTCGTTTTGCAAAAAGCCTCTAATAAGAGACTACCGTGTACAATACGATCATTATCGCTCACTGAGTGTTTTCATCATCGAACAACAAAAGTTTCTAGCACGTTCATCAACGTTCTTCGTAACACAGAAAGTGCTTTTTACCGTTGATCAGGACACCTTTCAACGTAAAGCTCTTGTGACATTTATCCAGCATTCTCCGTGTATCAAATTCATTTCCAGCTTCTCGTACATAATTTTTTGTTTAACTTCAGCATCCACTCTCCGCAAGCAAGAAATGCATCTTCCGCGATTTACAGACCTTTTGTACAGACTGCGGTGTCGATTGTCCCTTAGAGATCTTAACACGCACAAGAGAAGTCGCTCCATGGCGATAGGCGATAGGCCGAACCTTCGAAAAGTTAATGTAAAAACATTTAAAAATCTACATTGCACCGCGGATTTCCCAGTACCTGCTCGTAATCCAGATAGATTACTTCTGTTCAGATCTGGTTCGCCAGATTAATTATTCATCAAATATAGACATAAGTACTATTAATAAATTTGTTTCCTCAAGATCTCTATATTTGTGAAAAAAATATTATGGTGTTCAATTATCAAAAAAATGTAAGTTAGTCCAAATTTCTAAAATAAAAATTACTGTCAAAAAGCTCATAATTACATCAAATGATTCATTGTGTCCTGAACCGTTTGGGAAAAACGCCATCCCGTGACTTTGAACGGAGAATGTTCAGGGCGACTATCTTATTGACTAGCCCTGAACATACTTATTCATCTCTGGATGCATAATCATAAGCAGATCATTTGGATATTACTGTTCTGTATACTTGTTAAGAAAAGTTTAACTAAAAATCATTTACATAGTTCAAATGGAAATACGTGATAACATTTGCAACTATTACATTATTTTATTATGTCACCCCCATTTGAACACCCATCGATAATTTCTATTACTCAGATTAAGAAATTATATTTATTTTTGTTTAGAGCAAAAATCTTAAAATAATTTATATTAACTATAAAATATTCTCTGTCACAAAAATGAAGATTACAAATAATAATCAATGACTGTAAGTATATCGTCAAAAATTATCTTTGCAAAAGTGGGTTGAGACGAGAACTTAATAGGACTTCCTTTCCAGTTTTTGTATCGTTTTCACTGAAGTATCATTTTGTAAAAAAAATACTATATTACTATTTTTAAAACGCATTGTTGACATCTTCAGAACAGTGGGAAACCAGATTACGAGAGGGGAAATAATTCTTTGAAAGAAATGTTTACGGCTGTAAATAGTGATGAGAATGGAGAAAACTAGTTTTAAAAATATACGTACGTATACGGGAAAGTAAAAGTAATACCTTCATTTCTATTTCTTTGCTCAATCTCATTCTCAGGAGCGTTTAAACAACAGCTTAGTACCACTTTTGAAACTGACAAGTCATCTACAGAAATACATTTTGGCTTCTACGTTGTACGGTACTTATAATTCTTTGTTAATGACTCCCAAATATCTAGTCGAACTGTAACACGAAACTTAATTGCACAAAGCATTTATGGTACGAAACTAGGCAATAAATTCAAATTTAAAATCTGGAGACGATTTTCTGATTTTTTTTAAACGCAGAATGGGTTTGACCTAACGTATTGCCAAAAAATTAAAAGATTTTTTTTAAATTCGTGGCATCACATGTTCTTTGCGATCGATAGAACTATATTCGTTTTGTAAATTTAGTACGTTCGGTTTAGGAACTCGTTTTCCCAACCGGACGTCAAGGTCGACGGTGTCGGCGAGACGGACGGATAGAGACCCGTTTCTCGAATTTAAAATATGCTTTTCCTTTTCAGGAATACCTAAAAACTGTGTATTTCCTTTACTGATCATTCATGGGTGACTGCTCGCAAACAATTACAATAATGAAAATACCTACAAACAAGTAAAAGGAAGATACTTGTTGTATTGCTTCAAAATACTTCCTGATTTTGAAATAAATTATCCCTAGATAATATTCATGAAACTTCAAGAGAAAACGTTTTTACAAAAGTACTCGTTTATCAACCGAAAAAAATTTCCGAACGTAAGTATGCGTACGTAAATTAACATATCGAAAAAAACTTCTATCTGAATTATATTTTTCTTTAACGAATAATTTTATCAATGATAATGTTTTATGTAAAACCATTTTAAGTATAATTCAATCATTCTGATGGGAACATAACAATAGAAAAGTTTAGTCGCTCGCATCAACAATAGAATGGCAATGATATAAGTAGCATCACTTGAACTTACCGTAAATATAAAGATGAAATAGAAGACTTGATAGATAACCAAACGAATAACGTGACATTCTTCTAAATTTCAGTGCAGCATTTTACTATAGTCACACAAAAATCACTGTAGCATCACGAGTGTTTTAAAAAAACTAATCACACGCGTGTGTCACGTCTGTTTGAAAAATCTTCAAATTGCTAGCGCATTTATATCTTGAAAGACAGCAAAACATGCGTCAGTATTAACATTGTTCGTTTTGATCATTAAAAATGTTTGTCATTTTCATTTCACAAAACTCTTTCAAACAACGTAAGGTTACGGCCTCACTCGACATTTCAGTTTTCAATTAACTTTAGACAAGTCAAATAAATTCATAATCTCGCGCACACACACCATGAACATTTTTCTTCAGACGTGTAGCCGAGATGTCTCTTGACTATTAATCATTTTGTTAATTTCACATACGCGTTTTTTCGCGCTCCACTCCACGCGACTCACTGATTTGTTGTTTTCGGAGTCTGCACCGAGCGCTAGTTCGAAGCATTCTCCCACGAAACTTCCCCCGTTACAGACGCGATTGTTATAGTGTACGTCCTCTCCGCTAGAATTCTCTACTGCGGGCATGCGCACGAGGATTCGAGTTAGCAGTTCTCGAGACTCCCGCACAATGCGCTATCTTGCCGCGCTTCGATACAGAACTTAAGTAAATTGTACGCTTGGTGCGCTACATTCAGTCGTCAGCATCAAACGCGCCATTTATAAATTCTAAATCTCCAGTACAAATTTTCTCGGCTTTCATTCGCATCAAAATAAAAACAAACGCGCTCAGCACTATGAGATGATTCACTAGTGCCCAACTGAATTTCTTTACGTTAAAAAAACACTAAGAGATATTTCTAACAACAACAACAAAACACATTTTGTTCAATAATCTCACAGGAAACTTCAAAACATGTGATCTGGACTTCCTGTAAATATTTCATTACAAAAAATGTTTATCCCCCCCCCCCCCAACATAAACAAAAATTTTGCATTAGCAAATGAGCTAATTTGATTTGATTGTATTGCCAATTATTTTATTAATACCTCCACTTGTATATGTATATGCCAATTATTCATTAATACCAACACTTCAAATTTCAACATTAAAAGACGTTTCTCAGAGTAGTGGGTTTTTTCTTTGTTTGTTTTTAAATCTAAAATGGAAGTTTCTTTTTCTCTTACAAAAAAATCTTGAAAAGATCTACGGAAAGAATCAGACATTTCATAGGTCAAAACTTGGCAAGTACTTTGTGTGTGTTCAAGTACGCTTGAAGCTGCAAGTACCTTGAGCTCAGGATCTCTAACCCCCCCCCCTCCTGTCTTTTATAAAACTAGGCTGAATGTTAAATAAAAGTTACTATTTTATAACAAGAAATTTTCACCCCCAAAATAACAAATTTATGCATCAGCAAATGAACTGATTTGATTTGATTGTACTGCCAACAAAATAACTAAACTTCTCACTCCTCTCACATTTAGCAAAATTGGAGTTAAAAAAACACATGGGCCACATGCCAGTACCAATAGTTTTTAGTTGCCAAAGAAACCAAGAATTGACTAAGACACCAACTAAAATTAGGATCTCATACAATAATGTAACTGAAGATTTTATACTAATATATTTTAGATAGGTATCGTGATATATTTTAGAATTATATATATTTCAGATATCATTAACCAAACATTTCATATTCATTGTTTATATTTCATGCACACATGAAACAATTACAATAAAGGAATAGTTTTTGTTTTGTTTTTCATCAATTTTAATTTCTGAAAGTTATACACAAAAATTATCCAAAATCTGTAATAAAACAATTTTTTTCTTTCATCAAATTTAAACATTAAAATTGCAGCGTAAATTACATGTAGTCAAGCCACAAAATACAGTTACCTCTGAGACCATTATAAATGTAACTATTTATTTAACAATCTTCATATTCACTTTTCTTCAAGATGCAGATCCTTTGCAACCACATACGCAGCAACAAACATCATTTCCTTTCTGTGAGCCTTAAAATTTTCAATTGCTTTCAATCGTGCCTCCTCCCATCCATACAAGTCTCTAATAATAAGACATTTAATTAGTATACATCACATAAGAGCTTATTAAATCAAAACATTTTGTCAATAAAATGCCAGCCCACCTATAAATAGGTCGTACGTATTTCATTCGACCTTGTTCAGTAACAAATTTCAGTGCCAATGGAATTTTCTCTGACCATTGCCCCCTAATGCAGAGGCGCAACCACCTGAAGAAACACAATGTTGGAGAATACTTCTTTAATAAATAAATACAATACATCAAGCATATAATTCAAAGCATCAAGAATAAATTGACCAAAAAAAATTATTCCTTTAATTTCATTGTGAAAAATTATTTGTCTCTTTCCTTCAATATAATTTTACAGAGATTTTGTGTCCATGGGTTTTGCACTTTCCAGAATACCCCTGCAGGAATGGGGACACCCAAAAATGTAATACAAAGTTCAAAAAGTTTAATAAGATCTTTTTGAACTTTCAATATTGTTGAATATTGTTTTTGAAATATAATTCGGGTCCCTACTGCACCTACCTGTCCCATTTCAATTCCCTACTTTCCTCCCACCTGTTTCCTACAAAACTTGTGTTTAAGGGGTCACAAAACTTGGTTTTAAGGGCCTGGACACATTGTTTCTGAGTTACATGCATTTTAATGTTCAAATTCAATTTTTTTTTGTTTTAAATCTGTTGGATCCAGAATTGGAGTGTCCAGCAGCAGCATACTTACAGACTTTTGTGTCAATGGTTTCTTAACAATTGCTCAAAACCTTAGTGCAGGGGTCTTCAACCTTTTAAGCCTTTAGGAACCCTTTGAGATCATGGTTTTCTTGAAGGAACCTCATGTTTAAGTAGCAAATAAAATAGTTTATCAAAGATTTTTTCTACTCAAATTCATAAAATTATTTAAAAATTTTAGTCAAAAATGTACAAAATAGTGTGATTGACACATAATCTGTTTTCTTTTTGTGCAATCTAAGTACAAAATTTTCAACAAAAAATGTTTTATTTTTCACATATTCTGAAACACAATTTTTCGCATTTTGTACTTTTACGCATCAGGTGTGAACAAAATTCAAATAAATTAATTTACATCTGGAAATGAAAATAAAAGCTGAATGTGAAGAAAAATTCTTATTTTTGTGTAGCTATTGTGGTTTTATCCTCTTTTTTTTTTATTGTTTAATCAATCTTTCATGACCATACAATCAACTTCCTTTATATACTGTATCCACTTTATATTAATATTATAATTTACACTTAAATATTATATTAATCTAATATTTCAATATGACAGTCCAGTATCCCATTAGTACATGAAAAATTCCTTGTAAAGATGACTTCCATTTTACGTGTATTTGGGCTGAGCAATTAGTGAACACTTGTGGAACCCCTGCCAACGTTCCAGGGAACCCTAGAGTTCCATGGAACCAAGGTTGAAGAACCCTACCTTGGTGTGTTATATACAGAAAGAATGCATATGAAGACCACAGGAAGGAGAATGTCAAGAAATAAAAATCCTTCAGGAAAGTAAAATTGGAAGTTTAAAATAGATTCACACTCAAACATTATTTCAAATTTAAACTAGGCAGTATATTTGAACTATGTTTAACTATGAGAAAGAATTTACATGTACTTTACTGTGACTTTACCTGAATTGGATCTCACAATTTTTAGTATTATCAAAATTATATGCTTTCTGCATTGCTTCGAGTTTGCTAATTGAAAGAGGGTTTTCTAGTGACAATTGCGTCAAAAATTCTTGGATTTGAAGGGCACTTAATGATTTCAAATCATTTAAACTGAAATTGTTAGCTCCATCTCCAGACCACTCAACCCATCTGGATTTCAAAGATTCACAAGCTTTGTCGAGAGAGGTAGAATAACTGAAACAAAGATTAAACCAACCAAATAGGCATTATGATGATGGCTAGTAAATTATGAAGCAAAACTATAAAAATGAAAATATTTTACAATTTAACATATTTTACACTAAAAACACTCAACAACATAATTCCTAAAACAGCAATAACAAAAATGACTCGCATAAAATACATACTCAGGTAAAACAGGAGGCATACCAGGAGAACGCAGCCATTTCTCCCAATCTACTTTTTTTAAAGCTTCATTTTCAGGGAAATATTCATACAAATACTTTTTAAAATCGTTAGTGTCAATAGATTTGTATTTGTATTTGTCCAAATAATCTTTCAGAAAGGGATCAAATTTTTCTAAAAAAATCATTTCTTTTAAAATATTTTCAAAAAGATAATAATGTAAGTACAAATGCCTTGTGCCCTGTCACTTACCTGGACCTCCTGCTAATTCTTCTAAATAGAAAGAAATGTATGTCCTTTTTCATAGGGTACAGTAGAAAAAGAATCATCTGGACTAACATTCTTCAAATCTACCACCAGCTGAGTTAGTGGATTACTGTCTCCCAAAGTTTTTATCTACAATAATTAAAAAATTTATTTTTTAAATTTCTTTTCTGAAACTAAGTTACAATTTTTGTTTTGTAGCAATATCTAAATCATTACCGCATCACTTAGATCTTTGAGGCCTCTGAAAGCAGAAAATAACCGTGCTTCCTTTCCATGCATTCTTCCCAAAACCTTTCTTTCCACAAACATGGTAAAACCTTCATTTAACCAAAAATGCTCAAAATTTCTATTTGTTATCAAGTTTCCAGTCCAGCTGTGTGCAATTTCATGAGCAATTACATCAGCCAATGATCGATCTCCTGCCTAAAAAAAAAAAGTAACAAATGCAATTTTGAATTCAAAAAAATTCACTATTTCATATGCAAAATTCCATTATTTAATTTTGTGATATGTTATAGCTATCATTAATGTATTGATGATAAACTAATATATTGGTGATATATCATTTGTGATTTAAACATACCTTAAAAACAATTGTAAAATTAATATACTATAAACAATAAGTCGACGTTTTTATGAAAACAGCATACTTTCTTGTAACAGACTAAAAAGTTTCCCGCATATATACAACCAGCATTACAAAATGGAATGATTTCTTTCATGCTTCAGATTATTGTGAACATTAATTTTAACCACATATTTACATGAAAATGTATTTGGGTTTTTTGTTTGTTTTTTTTAATTACTTTATTTTTAGTCGCATCAAAGGCTAAGGTTATTAGCGACAACATTGTTTATACAATTTTAATTTTATCCATAATTATATTAACAAAAATTATATATATATAATTATATATAATAAATATACATATATATATAATTAACATTGTATGGCAACATATATTATATGTAATACATAACTTAATTGTACAATATCATCATATGTCATTAATTGTTGGTAATTTTGTAATAGTTAATGGCTCACAAATATATGACTCATTCAAATGTGACTGAAAGGCACATTCACAGTGTTCATTAAAAAATTTATGTTCACACATAAAATCTCATTGAAGATCACTATTTGGGGACAAATCTTTTAATCTCACAATTTACATAAATATTAAGAGATACTAAATACAATGACAGGAATAATTTGTAAAAAATACCAAGATTATGGGTGAAAAATTAATCCAATAAATTACATTAGAAGATGTTTCTGAAAATACTCACTAATAATGTTGGCGTAACAAAAGTCAAGCATGGGTTCTCCATTCCCCCATATGGAAAAGAAGGCGGTAAAACCAGAAGATCATATATTCCCCAAACATATGGACCACATATTGATTCTGCTGTAGATAACATAAGTTCAGTCTAAAAAAACAGGGTACTCATTAGTATAACTCCTCTAACACACTAGATTTAGCAAAACAGAAACAAATCAGAGATACCTCAGAAAATTCCTCAGCTGATGCATCAACATATTCTTTCTCACTCCACACATGTGAGCGGGGCCCAAGCTTACGAGATTCAAGAGCTCCTACAGCAATAGCAATTAAGTAAGTTGGCATTGGCACAGTTTGCTGAAAGCGATGAACTTTCCATCCTTCAGGTACATCAGCAGGTTCTCCCTGCCTTATGGCACTCATTAAAACAACTAAATCACTTGGTGCAGTCACCTGAAAATGAATTAGTATTATATAAGCCATTGTTCAGTTGTGTCTGTCACCAACCGTGGCATACAAGATGGATACCATATGGCTGTATTAATGTAATTGTAATAATTAGGGGCAGATTTTAATGAAATGTTATTTCTTTTTCTTTTCACTTTAGAACAATGTAGTTTAGTGTAGAAATTAATTTTATTTTATCACAAAAGGAAATGACCAATTTTTATACATTTTTTTTAATATTTTTTATTTTATTTTTCCACACATTTCAATCAATAGTCCATTTTTTTAACTTTTTCCATCATTTTTAATGAATTTTTCACTGGTTTCATCAATTTTAATATCATTTTCATCGTACTTACTTCAAATAATATTTATGAGATGCAACAAATGTTCTCTACAGAATTCCTAAGTAGCCTATTCAATTTCTTTGCTCAGAAATTGTAATGTCAGCTGTTGAATATAAATTTAGTGGGTTTTCTACTGATGCCTTTCAGTGAAATTGTTGGTTTAGCCAATTTTGGGACAGCTAAAGAGAGGTTTCCTGGCAGAGAACAGTTCAAACCGAAAGCTTGCAAGCTGAGTGCACTTGAGCAGATAGAAGAAGCCTCAATTTCATCAGTAACGTACAGTATCTAGCTTAAGTGTTCGTCCGAACTAGTTTTGATCACATTTTTTAAATAATTTTTCTTTGCTTTTAGAGCATTTTTAAAACATTGAAAGCATTTTATCGATCATTATTTGTAAGATTTTAGGTCATCAAAATCCGCCCCTTAGTAATAATATATCATCTCGTTTATAGCGTAACAAATTTGATATGAAATTCAAATATTTGTATTTAAGAGGAATAATATTTATATTTTATATTTAATGATTTACCAAATCGAATATACTGAAGCTATTTATGAAACCTACTTTCGATTTATGGCGTTATCAGATGGATATCCTACATGTTTAAGAGACCTGGTGATGGGAACCACAGCAGTGGGAAATTTAGTGAGATCAACCAGTATCAGTGTTGACAATCAGCTACAGTTAAGGCTACAAACATCAAATTTTAAACCAATGAACGAGCAGTTGTATATCCTGAGCATTAACAAGATACTATTTCCATATCAGCTAAAACATGAAAAGATGAGTGAAGAATGCAAAGCTTAACAATCTACATCAAATTTAAACACCATTTGACATATTTACATTTACATAAAATGCCATTTAACAATATTAAAATGCATCACGAGTATTCTAATGCAGGAATGGTCTACTCGAGGGGAAAAAATTGTTCAATTGATGAGTTTCTAAAAATAATTAACATATGTAACATTGTAGTAAAGTCGTACACATAAAAACAGAGAACCTTGAGGTTTTTTAGATTATAAAACAATAAGCAAGATTAACTACATTAAATGTGATAAAATAAAATAAGAGCATCAATTGCACAGGGAGAAAAGAGTTATTTTTTGTGTGTATGTTTTTTGTTTTGTTTTGTTTGTTTGTTTTGTTTGTTTGTTTGTTTTTCTTTCTTTCTTTTTTTCCTCCTAATGAGAATACAAAAATTGTAGAAATTAAAGGTGATTTTTTTGTTTCTTAAATTATGAGAATGCAGAAATTGTAGAAACTGTTGTTACTGAAGTAAGCAGAACTTCCTGGGAGAGTGCATATGAGATTCCAAATTTGAATGAAGTCTCAGAAGCTGCAAAAAATAAGATTGCAGAGCTGGATGGTACAAGAGTGCAGATTATTCAGATACGCACCTGGTGCATATACTAATAAATAAAAGAATGTGAAATCTTAACAAAAAGATGAGAGAAGGTTCCAATTTATCCTATTTACAAAAGATAATCAGTAACCACACAAATATAATACAGAGATGGTCCAAACAAGTCTACTAAACACAAAATATACTATGTTTTTCACTTTTACAAGCACCTGATTCTATTTAATTCAGTACTTGAACAGGTAGAGTATTAAAGTTACATCAAGGTAATTTATCATACAGATCTACAGTAGATAGTCTCCATGTAAACATGCAGAGGGGTGATAATTCAGATTGCGTAATTTCATCTCTTGTTTTCAACATTACTAATTACATTAATAAAAACAGACAAGCTAAAACAAATTTTGCAATTTTTTTGGTGCAGCAGCAAATACAGTGCTGAACCAAAACAACACAAAATGGTTTTCCAAAAAGTAGAACTACTCTGCTCAAGAAAAACAAATAAAATACTTTTAACACTACAATAAATATTTTAAATATTTTAATGAAAAGCAGTCTTCATAAATAGTGCAATAATATAGTGTAGAATATAAGGATACACAGTACAATAGTTCTTGACACACCAAAAATAACAAAAAAAAAGTTGCTGTTCCATAACGCAACACATGAATAGTACACATTTAATAGCGAGCAGCCTCTTAGCTTCCAGCCTTGCTGTTGTATGAAGGCAGCTCAATTGTAAGCAGTGACATACTGGATATGAGAATTCTGTCGGTACATGCCATTTGAGAACAGGCAGAATTGCACAATCAAATATTTGCATTTTTCAGTCAAAACCAAACCTATGTCATTCTTTTGGGATTTTTCCCAAGTTCCTGAGTATCTAACAAAATCATTGACACCTCTCAACCTGCTGCAAGCTGCTTAGTTTTCTTTCAATTTCTGCGAGCATTGGCAATTGGTAAAATAGATACGGACATACTGCATACTTGATTAACTCATTATACTCCTCATTGAAACATTACACATCTAAGATATGTAAATGAAGAATCTTAAATTGACCTAATGCAAAAGAACAGGAAGTTGCAAAATAGTTTTCACGCAACACGCTTTTCAAAGCACTTTAAGAATTAATATAAACTTTGAAAAAATTCAATTACTTCATCAATAAAAAGCTAATTCCTGATACTCTCAAATATTTTTCTATCTTTCACACCTGTTAATACCCTGTTATATTTCATGTAATTCAGATATGATCAACATCCAATGAAGGTACCAATTCTAGGTAGTTTCTTGTTCCTTAATGTATACTGTACCTAACTCAATTTCATAAAAAGTTCACAAAACGTCTTTTGTATGTGCAACAACAATGTATATGCATACCTCTGCAGAGTATGTTGCTTTTGAAGAAGGTGTATCTTGACAAGGGATGATTGAGCGACAGTGGATTGCCTGTTCATAAAACAAATTAAACATCAATGTTAGTAATAAAAAATATCTCTCTCATATTCTCCACAACATTTTCCTCAGCATTTCTGCACTCTTACCTGACACTGACTAAATAAATACGGATGTTTCTTTCCAGCTGTTTGTTCAGGATCCAGCCACTGAAGAGCACTAGCCTTTGGAGAAGTTTCATACACAATTGTAATATTGTACCTAAAAATCAAAATTTAGTCAGCTCAGAGATTCTTTTAAAATTATTACATTATTACATATCGTACTTGTAATAGAGTAGAACAATGTTTATTCATATCAGGGCCCAAAGTCAAAACTGAATTTCATGAACCTCTCCATAGCACAATGTGTTACCTTTCACTGTCTAAGTTGGGTAATGTAATTTCCATTTTTGATCCAAATTTCGGATCAGGGGCATGGACTTTAAAATCCAAATTGTTACCTGACACTTCATCTTTCACCTCCAATATTTTAAGGTCACTTGAATCTAAAATCTGAAGGGAAAAAACTCTCATTAACACACACTTCATTACACCAGTCTAGAAAAATCACACCATGACTTTTGCAAAGTATTTTGATAATATTCACTCAAATAGAACAGCTCACCAAATTGCTGACACCACATTTTTTCCTGTTAGCAGTTAAAGACACTTTACCAGCGATAATTTTTTTCTGAAAATCTATCTTCCAGATCAAATTTAGATTTGAAACCGCAACTTCATCTGCAAAAATTTGGAAATTAGTAGCATGTATTATTGAAAAAATACATTGTTCCAGTCGTGACAGTAAATAAAACATAACCTCTCGCTATGTACAATATGTGATTGACAAAAACCAATAACAGTTTCTGATTTAGCGCTCAAACGATAAAACTGGTACTTCAGGGCGGTTTTCTCTCACCTGGATTTGAATATGAATTCGGATCACCAGGACTGAGACCATCACCCATTTTTATATTGCTGCTTCTCGCAGAGCCGGTCTTGACAGATGTGTCGGGTGGCAACTCAAGAGAATTCGACGCGATTTGAGCGGCAAACTTGAAGCCTGAAATGTAAGGACGAAAGATAACGACCGAATGAACCCGAGAGCAATGGGCTTACTTACAGTTGTTACTGTACCGTTTTATCTTATCAGCATTAAAAGAGATAAAGAACTACGAAATAATTATTTAAAATGAAAAAGATACAAGTAGATCAATGTACAAACATGGCAAGCAGATAACATACATGTACAATGCACGGACATGACCATGACATACAAATACGCAAATAACATACTATTACATGGATTGTGATCGCGAGAAGAAATTTGCTTGACAAAATTAACAGTTATCGAAGAATTTGAATAAACAAATAAATTATAAAGAGACAGTGTTGAATAAAAGTGTATTGTATGTCTAAGAAATAAGTGTTTTAACAAAAATAACTAGGGGTATTTCATTTCATGACAAGACTTGAATACGCCACTTTCATTATTAAAACATTGTTAGTATTTCAGTTTATAATTTAATTTTCAATGATACATTATTGAACTCTCAATAATTGTGATACAAAATTTTGTTTAAATATCAGATAAAAGATTTGGAAGCAATACCTCGAACTAAGTCCCAAATCTCACGGAATCGTCAAATATTATCAAAACCACCCAGTGGCGTAGCTAGGTGGTTGCAGAGGGGGGGGGGGTGGTCCGCCCCGGGTGACACCAATTAGAAAATTTTATAGTTGGAATTATATAATTTTAATGATTTATTTAAAAATCATGTTTTTTATAAAAACATGCACTTGTTAATTAGTTATACTTCGTTTTAGATTATTTACTTAAAATTATATTTCAATTATTCTGAATTAAATGCAGTTTTTTAATATATACTATTATAAATAAATGTCATGTGCAAATATATTTTTATTAAATAATGTATAAACTATTTTTTAATAGTTTTAGGGGCATAAGCGTGGATTTTTTAAGAGGGGAAGCGGACATATTCTGTATTCAACCTACGTCTTTTGCGGATGGTTCGAGGAACTATGTAATTAAAAATACCTTGTTAATGGAACTTTTCATGGGACATTTCTTGATAAAAGTATTTTTTTTTCTCAGTATTGTTATCAGAAAATAAATATCTTTCTTTCAGTACTTGGAAATGTTTTAGTTAGTTTTACTCGTCGATAAACGATACAAGAAATACACAGAAATATTTCTCTACCAAGAGAATAGAACGAGATTACATTCTGGAGAGATGTTTCATCCGGAATCTAGAATGATCTGTTTTGGTAAAAAAAATGTTTATCAAATAAACATAGGTCTTCCCTCATGTGTTGCACTAGTAAAATTCGACCGGTACATAGCCATCACACTGCAGTCAGTCCTACTAACAGGACAATCTGGAAACTTCAATGCTAATTTTCTCACTAAAGAGTAGGTGCTTTATTATTCCTTATTACTTGATACACTTTCTCTCAATAACGTCTTTACATTAGATGAGAAAGTCCAAGCATACTGTATAAATCTCAAATGTAATCAACTCAACAAAATATCCCTAAATAATGACGCAGGAGCATTTTACACCTTTATATACCTTTTCTTCACGTTTCTAAATTTAAAGGAGTCATATTGGAAGGTTTTATAAGGAAAAATAAAAGTGATATTATAATGTATTAGCTTTTATTTTTAAACAATTACATTTTAAAATTAAGTGCAATTCTTCTTGGTTTACGGGCATATACATCAATGACATAATTAAAAAACGATGGCTTTGTCATCATCGAGTCTAAAAGCTGACTCTCGATATTCAATAAGGACAAACGAGAAAGTCTTTCATCACTTTGTGAATTTCGAAGATAGTTTTTTACTCTCCGGAGAGCAGAAAATGACCTCTCTGCCGACGCACTTGTAGCAAGTATAGTGAGAATCAATGCGGTCAGTATGTAGGTTTGGGGACAGACATCTGCGAGTTCATGCTGCTTGATATAATCATTTAATTTACTGACACTCTTGTGGAACTCATTATCAAAATAAATGGCCCTGAGCTCACTTTTCAATCGCACAGAGTCAAAATGCCTTCCATAAATATCCATTAGACAATTGAAAGCTTCACTGGGGAATGACAACTGATAACTTAAATAGAGATCTGGGTTAAGAAGGCTTGAATTTCAGTTAAGAAGTATCAGAAAATCTATCAGATACATGACATATTAAGTTGTCTATAACTCCTATAAACGATCTCTTGTACACATTCTTTTCATTCTCTGTATTTCGACAATTTCATTGTGTCCGCGAAACGCCAATCCTAGTTTTCCTAAAAGACAAACGACTCTGATAATATGAGTCAACATACTGTGGCGTCGTGGTAGCTAAATAACGACACAGACACGAGCTCTATGTACAGATGGGTTTATTTACAGAATGTACAAATTTACAGCTCTGGGGTTATGTTCACCAGTACCTCCCACGCGCCTGCTCCCTGTCCCTAGGGCTAGTGCATCCCCCACCTTCCGCTTTACCGCGCCGCGGAGGTGGCCGACACCGTGTTTCACACGCCGTGCCTCAAGGACCGCACTCCCGTCTCGGACGAGCATGCACGTCTACTCCCGAGGTGCTCTGACAACGAACTGCCCTGCCTCTGTTAACTTACTTTGGCGGTCGGCTTCCGCCCTCTAAAGGCCGGCCGGACCACATGTCGCGCACTGTGCCCCTGCCCGCTCCTCCTGCGTCACGGGGGGTAGCAAGGAAATTTCCACTTTCCAGTGCCTTTGTCTGTCCCATGTGTCCAGCAGCCTCCATGCCCGGCCGTTTGAAAATCTGGCTGACGTGCCGACGTTACAATACCTCTGTTCTTTTTAACTCCTACGTTGTGACGTTGTACAGACAACCGAAACTGCTCACTGAGACTGCATTCAATTCTTTGTTTTCCAAACAGTTTGAAATTTTTTAGGGATAGGATGTGAGAAACTGAACTTTCATGGCGAGCCTGTGCTTTATGAATATTGTGAAGATCATCAAATCCTCCTTGCGTCCACACGGATTTCTCTTTAGAAAACAATAAACATGGCCAACAGAATAATTTATTTGTGTTTCTCCACCCACTTATCCACGGAACATTCTCGTAGATTTGTGCACGAAAATGTCGTATGAAATTCTTCTTCCCTTTCGAACGACACTCAGTATGAAGTTCTGGTGTAGGTTTTCCAGTCGCAATAATTTTTTATTTTTCCTCAAAAGAAAGGCTTCAAAGTGTATTTTGTTTTAAATGTTTAATTGCACATCCACATAAAGACGGCGATGCTCCATCGCCGTTCGAACTCCCGGCGCGGGTTGCAGCCGCAGCCCCTTCCATAATGCTCTGGAAGCGCCCGCCCGTAGCGCGTCCGTCTGCCTACAATAACCTATGGAAGGAACAGTTACGACGGAATCTCCAAAATTTTTAAAAAAGGAGTTGTCTATGAACGCTGATACTTACACGTGCCTTGATGCTCGGTTCACGCTTTATTCACAGTTCAGTAGTGACGTTTCAATTACAGTACTTAACAAGCAAAACACACTATTCCACCTGAACCTCGGAGGTCTCCTGAGGGCTGCGCGTCTTGTAGCCTCGCACAGGGTACACAATATTTCACGCGCCGCCTGCCCTATTCGAATTATAATAGCCTCTGACAATCTTCAGGGCGAGGGAAATACGAAGAAGCGCATGAAAAACGAGACCATGAAAGCCCGACAAAGTAGAAACTATAGATATTCCAACATTTCATCGAGCTTGATAAGCGGATACTAATATATTTAAAATGTAAAAATTTGTGATGGAAATTCGTAAGGGAAGCGGTGCTTCCAGCGCGTCTATGGACGCTACGCCCCTGCTGATAACAACGGTGAGGAAGAAGAAGAAGAACGGTGAGGAAGCCCCCGCCCGGGTCAATCTAAAGACGCGCCATCTATTAGTTAAACTAATACGTTCGTTGATCCATAAAGCACATGCGAAAAGGTGGCGGGAGCAGGAGCTGCAGGGCATCTGTGCCTCGGCAACCATGGGCGTAGGCCGTGAGTCCACTTATTACCTCCGCTCGGGCGAAAATATGAGGCCGCCCATATACAAATTCATACACGCCGCGCGCCTCAACAGCTCAAAGAAGTTAAATTTCCAACCTCAGAATGAGAAAGTAAACAGAATATGCCGTCGCGGCTGCAAGCAGAAAAACAATCCAGAAATACCTGCTGTAGAGACGATAGGACATGTCATTTCCGAATGCCTGCACACAGTGCCATCCTGCAGCTGCGGCACAACCGCGTGCTAATGCATCTTAAAAACGCGGCCGTAGCGAACAGATGGTTTGTGCTGTATGAAGACCAGGCTGTAGGAGGCCGGCGACGCCCAGACTTGATAATAGTGCGAGGCCATCAAGATGTCTGTATCGACGCCGCCGTGAAGACAGCGACCATTGGGAAGCTTGAAGAGAAGTATGCAGAAAAGGCCGCCAAGTATCAGGAAGAAGTGAGCCCCGTACTATTAGCCAGAAACTTCAGGGAGGTCGAGTTCCTGCCACTTGTAGTAGGAGCCCTGGGTGAGTGGTGCCCAAGTAGCATGGCGGTACTAAATAAATTACTAAAGACCAGCGCGATCAAAAACACTAGAGAGCGCATTATCACCGAAGCGATCAATGGTAGTGCCGCCTGCTATTACAAGCACACCGCCCAAGTAGACCTCGTCCCTGCCGAGTACCGCCGTGTGTGTAAATAAATAAAGCGGTGCCCGACGGGGGCCACCTCGGCCGATGCCCGATCGTCTGGCGGAGGCCAGTCCGCGCCTGAAGACTCCCACGCCACCACCCGGAGTCCCTCGATGCCCCTACACCCTGTCAAAGAAGATAGTGAAGTGATGGAGCAGTTAAAATGTAAATAGTGTAAATAGTAATCAGTGCACAACAAGGACGTGACAGTGACACCTGTGCTTAGAGTTAGGCCATTTCAGGATAAGAAAATTTCACTAAGATAAAAGCAATAAGGACGCGACAGAGTTGCCTATGAAGTAATTTTAATTAGATGTAGGTTGTTGAAGTAATGATAGTGTAAATAATACAAAAAAGGTGCGTCGGTGAGACAAGAGAGGAAAATCCTCAGACTGCTATAAATAACGCAAGAAAGGTCAAAACAATCTTGAACTCTCCAACCAACCAATATATAATACTATGTAGTGCAAAACTACCACCCTGTATAAAAATTGTTCTGTCGATAATAAACGCTACTTAAATACGTATGTATACGGGAAAGTAAAAATTATTCATTTTCAGGGCCGTATGTACAGACACACTATTGAATCTCAGAAAATAGACGATAATGAGAAAAAATACGTAATGTGATTGTATAGTCAGGTCTTTCCAAGTATTTTGTCGTGATTGTGAATACTGGACTTTCAAATTTAAACAAATATAAATAGATTTCTCTAAAACAGGCTGAGCACCAATGTCTCATACAGATACAACATTATCGCATTAATCCTTTTTCGTTTCAATGACTTTGGTTTATCGGTTATCACTTTTGTGAGACTTGTGATAAAATAATGCGAAGATGATCTGCGTAAAACCTGCCATTTGGGATTTCAAGCTATAAGTGTTCACTCTGTTTTCAAACAATTTTAAGAATGTGCAATAATCACATTTTAATTAAATTTTATTTGCAAATTGTATCATTTTTTAACAAAAGGCAGAATGTTTGAACTTTAAATTAATGAAATGAATGAAGAGATTATTTTGCTTACAATTTACACACACAGCGGGTTCTTTACGTTTGTAAAGAGTGCAATATAAGCCCTAATTCACAAAGCAAATTTCAACGTAACGTAATGCTGTAAACTTGGCCGTAAATTTTACACGTAAAAACAAGCATTCGCAATGACGAAAGTAAGCTGGAACGTAAGTTTCACCTGAACCAATCAGAATTCAACGTATTGAAACTTGATCAATTCGTTTCTAGCTCAGTGGAGAGATTTCTCCACCAAGATTTCCAGCTTTTTACTTTCCCGTATACGTACGTATACACGGAGTGATATATGTAGTATAGGGAAAGTTATGTAATGCTGCGCGAAAAAAATGGCCAATTTTCAGCGAAACTAGAGGTGCAACAAAATTGCACAGACTTTCCCGTATTAGTTTTCTATTTCCTTGAGTCTTTGCTAGCTACTCGGAATTGCCACAAACCCTTTCTTGCCAGCTACCATCTATCACCGCCAAAAGTACATTTATTTGTCGTTTTCTTAATTTTTCGGTTTCCTATTGGCAGAACAGAAACATTAATTTTAGAATATTAAAGAACACAAAAACCTAGTCATATATGGCAATTTTCTTTTAAAAATTATGTGCCGTTTAAGAGAAAATGGCGTTTTAGCTTTACTAAAAATACGAAATTTGAAGCTCATTTTCACAGAAAATGTTTGAGTTTTCAAAATACTTTATTTGAAGTTATTTGAAGCACATACACTCACAAATATAATAATGTTCACAAATTGCTGATAATGTGAATATGAAAGATGTGAGAGATCTTTCACAAAAATTGCAATTATATAATTTTTGAAAAAACAAACAAAAACGCAAAATAAACTTTTCGTCATATTAAAGAGTGTAATTATCAATATCTGTTACAAAAGTTTCAAGAAAAAATTTGCAGCCGTATATGAGAAAATGGCGTTTGAGCATTTCTGAAAATGCCGAAATTTGAGCTACTTTTCACAGAAAACGGTTATGTTTTCGAGAAACTTTACTTGACATTGTTTAAAGCATATATACACGTAAATATAATAGTGTGAAAAATAGAAATATTAACGACGTGAGAGACAAGCAAAAAAATTTACATTTTTGTAATTTTTGAAAAAAACAACAACCAATAGACCAATATGGAATTTATGTCATCTGATAGAGTAAATTTACCACTATCCCCACCAAAAGTTTAAAGAAAAAATTTGGAGCCGTTTTTGAGAAAATCTTGTTTTTCTAATTTTTTAATGTTGCACATATTGCACGCAATATTGCACGAAAACTACTAAAAATTTGAGAAACATTGAAATGACCTTTATGAAAGAACTTAATATGCAGAACAAATTTTATTTGAAGTAAAAATCTCTATCTTCAATTTTGTAGCTGGAGAAAGACGTCGAAAAAAATTCAAACTTTCAAAATTTTCGAAAATTCAGAGTTATCCGTGAAAATCGGACCTATGCCATGTTAAAAAGTGTATTTTACTCTATTCATACAAGAAATTTAAAGAAAAAATTTGGAGCCGTTTTTGAGAAAATTTTGAAAGTCCCCGGGGGGACTTCATATAAAGTACCCCCAAATTTTGAAGAATCTTTTTCAAAATCTCAAAGCTTCAACTAGAATCAGATCGACCGGGGAATATCCATTTTGGAAGAAATCGTTTAGGCGCTAGCAGTGTTCACAGACGGACAGACAGACAGACGGACGGACGGACGGACGGACAGACAGACCGGACAGACGAACGTTTTCCTTTCAATTGGGTTTTCGGTATCAAGGACCTAGAAAACAGGGATTCTGGCTACACCACGTGTTAGGGGATTTTTTTTCTTAATTTAGCAACTGGTTTTATCCACTTCGTTTTCACGGCCCGGCAATTAATTTTTTTCCGCCGAAAATTGGCCAGTTTTTCGCGCAGCATTACATAACTTTCCTTATACTACGTATATCACTTCGTGTATGCGTACGTATACGGGAAAGTAAAAATCAATGTTTGTTGGTTCTTGCTTAATGCGCTGCCATACCAGGCATCCAATTGCGACAAAAATGTGTCAACTTATTCCTTGCACTTGCGGGAAGAACATAGGTATAGTACAATTATTGTAACTCCAATAGATGGCGCTAGAGCACATGATGGCGTTTCAGTTAAATGCAATTCCCAATTCACGTGAGTTTCATTGTTGCTGGGCGTTACCGTGTGTCGTGGGGTGAGGTCGAGGAGAGCACGAGGAGGGGGCGCAAGTTGATGAGAGGAGAGGGAAGAAGAGACAAGGACAAAGAGAGAGAAAGAGAGGAAAAATAGAGGGAAAATAGAGAAGGAAATAGAGAGAAGGGGGAAGTAGAGAGAGGGAAAATAGTGAAAGAGAAGTAAAATAAAGAAAGGGAAAATAGAAAAAGGTGAAAATGGAGAGAGAGAGAGAGAGAGAGAGGGAAATGAGAGAGCGCAAAAGGACAGTCAGAGAGTGGAGGGAAAGAGACACGGAGGGGAAGAAGGCGGAGGGGAAGAAGAGACACAGAGAGAGAAAAGAGACATAGAAAGGGAAAAGAGGCACAGATGGAAAAGAGAGGGAGTGAGGAAAATGAGAGAGGAGGGAAAAGACAGGGGGAAGGAGAGAGAAAAAAGAGAGGGAGAAGTACATTTTCTCAATTATTTCTTCTGCGACAGCAACGTGCCGGGTACCAGCTAAAGGGAACATAGAGAGAGAAGGAAAGAGAGGGAAATAGAGAGGGGGAAATAGAGAGGGGGAAATAGAGAGAGGGACATAGAGAGAAGAGGAAATAGGGAGAGAGAGGGAAATTAGAAAGCGGGAAAAGAGAGTCAGAGAGTGAAGGAAAAAAGACAGAGGGGGAAAGAAGAGATGCACAGAGGGAGAAAAGAGGCACAGAGGAGGGAAAGAGACACAGAGGGAAAAAGACACAGAGGGAGAAAGAGAGAGAGTGGGGAAAATGAAATAGAAAGAAGACAGAGGGGGAGGGAGAGAGGAGAAAAAAGAGAGAGGAGGAAAGAGAGGGAGAAGAGGAATATTTCAACTATTTCTTCTGCGGCAGCAATACGCCGGGTACCAGCTAGTGTGTGTGTGTGTGTATATATATATATATATATATATATATATATATATATATATGTGTGTGTGTGTGTGTGTGTGTGTGTGTGTAACTGGATGTTGGTATGTATATAAGAGCTAAACTCCGACACCATTGAACCGATCTCCATGAAACTTGTCACTTCTACGTGTTTTGCACCCAGAAGGTTAATGTGCTGTTAATTCTGTGGTAACTCTATTACATGGCGCTGTAGAACAAAACAAAATATTCACGTCAAATGCATCCCGCAGCACACTGCAGCAATTTTAATCTAAATCGTTAAATAACTTCTAAAGGAGGCGTTTTCGGGCCTTAAAAACCCAAATTTGAAGGCCGAGGGCCTCGCCTGCTCAGAGACGTGCAGAATCTACAAATAAATGTGAATGAGAGGGACAGAGAGCGGCAATATCAGAGACAGACAAAGATAGACAGGGACAAGGCGAGGGAAGGAGGGAGAGACAGTGAGAAAGGGAGATGGGAGGGGAAAGAGGTAGATATATGACAACGTCTGCTGGGTTTTCCTAGTACTTTATATTTTCTCAGAACAAAAGCTTGAATGTTAAAATTTCAAATCCGTTTTTGGCGGGAAATTAAAGATATACTGGTATTAAACTTCCACAAAATATTCGAATATCCATTTCACACTAGTAGTCACCACGAAGATTGTAAGGTGTCGTCGAAGTAAGTTTCAACTTCCCTTTTCGGTACCTAGTGACTTGTTCAACGCTCAACCTGCAAGATGAAAATGTAAGATGGTGATTGAGAAAATGGAATTGTTTATTTAAGTATTTTTCTAAGATATGTAGTTTTGAAACGTCGGGATAATGTACTATAAAACTGTTTTCTTCTTTTCTTAGTGCGATTGCTATGTTGTGCGATATTTTGATATTTGGGAGTACTTTACATAAAGCCTAAACATTTTCAAAATTTCTTCAATAAGAGCTAATTTTGTTCTCTCGGAGAGAGAAAAGGGCGCATTAAATGACGCAGATCCCTGACTGCGATGACTGAAAAAGATCAAAAATTTTCCGGTGTCTACCTACAATTACAATATTGAAGGTAGTAATTATTTTCCTTAAAGAAATTTGTTCTTCGAAGACGGATATGAATAAAATCATGTACTGTTCTTCGAAAATATAAGTGGTTTTCACATACTTTTGGTAACATATAAGCAATATTAAAACAAGATTTCCTAAAAAAACTGCTCCAAATTTGTCTTTAATTTGTTTGTCGATTACAGCAAAGTACGCTTATATACAAATGACGCAAGATCCATTTTCGGTAATCTTACTGTATTTTCGATAATTACAAAAAATTAACATTGCAAAACTATAATATTGCTTACAGAGCTTTTTTACTTGTTAGCACATTTTGCTCGGCGCGGACAAGTTCCTGCGACTTCCGCCCACCTGGGCACTCTTTGGAGTGCTTCCCGCTAAATTATGGGAGTTCCATGCTAGACCAGGGTGTCATGGGGGCGCCAATTCCAAAATTCGCGCGTCCCACTTAAAAAAAATCCATCATCAATCAATCAATCCATCAATCAATCAATGAAATGGAATGAAGACATTAATTAAATCATTGTTTCCCCGCGCCTTGATGCATGTGACAGTTCTTCCGCCGCCCTGCCAGGTTGCAATCAGCTACCCTCGCCGCCGACACCGGTGACGTCACTACATCACCACCGTCACCGCCGCCACCAACACCATCGCGCCGTCGCGCCCGTATCTCTCCCCCCGCCTACGTCCGCCCCCCGCCGCCAGCTAGCCGGCTGCCCGCCCCTCTGCGCCCTGCCCGGGGTCGGAACCCGGGGCACCGCCAGAGCATGCGCGGACAGCGGGCGACACAGCTGGTGGAGTGTGGGCCAAGCGGAAGGAGCTATGGTGGACCGGGAGCATGAAGCATCCACGGCGGTGAAGGGCATTTTTCACGATTTCTGCATTTGAGACCCTCTACTGGACAGCGGTGCGATTTGTAGGAGCGGTGGTGCTGTGACAGTGGTGTGGTTCGACAACCCGGCCATGTGTGCCTCGTAACCTTTCAATGTTACATTCATTTGGTTTTTGCTTGCTGTGTTAGTCAGGTAGCGTCGCTTGGTCAGTGTGTGCCTTTAATATTGTGTTTCGCAACACTGCAAGAGTTTTGTGAAATTGTTAAAGTTTTGTGAAATTGTTAAAGTTTTTTTTGTATTCTTTGACATACTTAATGAAAATTGGAAGTCTAAAAAGAGTCATGTACAATTTGTTGATAAGATGAGTAATTTGCGCGTAATATTCAGTTTTATGATGAAAATTTTTAATGTTTTTCGAACTTGACTGTAGCCTCCAACATTGAAGCTACAGATTTCTTTGACGCTCATGTGTCTTTAATCTGGGTAGATTTCGCTAATTGGAGAGACATTTTCTCTGAAATGTTAATGTGAACAGAGCAGAGTTCCATTGCCGGCAATACAAACATTTTTCTAACATTATTTTCTTAGGTACGAGAACAAAGTACGCTTACGAATATGGTATAAGTTCGATTAATATTAAAATTGCCACTTCGAATATTGTATATTCGAATTTCCCGCGTTTCTTTTGCTGATGACTGATAATTAGTCTTTCACGATATAGCTGAGGAGAAAAAGGGATAGGATTTGCAATATTTCATTACACATATTATGTGTCAGTTACAGATAAAACGAGAAAGTATATACAGTTGATTTTTACTTTCTCGCGCTTAGAAGGAACTTCTTAACCCGTGAATGCCCAAAAGTAAAATTAATAAGTTGTACATTTTTTATTGCTCAAAATATGTCAAATAACATCGAATAAAAAGATTTCCATTGATATATTAGCGATTTTATATATATATATATATATATATATATATATATATATATATATATGTGTGTGTGTGTGTGTGTATTAGGGTGTATCGAAAAAAATAGAATTCAATCTCTTAGTGAAAAAAAGTCGGTTTTCGATGCAAGAACAACATCGCCACCAATAAAACCGTTTTTAAAATGGGTTTAGGAGTGCCACAAACCCCATAAACATCCCATTTTCAGCCCTTTTTCGCTACTTTTTAGAAAATAACGAATAAATATTATTTAATGTTATTTTTATAAATGGATTTTTGGCCGAGGTGGTGCCCACGTTATCCTGCAATAATTTTATGATAATTAAACAATACTTATTTGATTCAGTGTACCATATCAGTTCAAATATGACCAATTTTACGTTAAAACCACAGAAATAGACAATTTTCAATTGACCATAACTCCGTAAATTTGTATCTGAAATACTTTTGATTTAGATAAGATGAGAGCTCGAGATATCTGCTTTAAGAATTTTTCTTCCCACAATTTAAATATTTCCCTGCATTCGGCTAAAATTGCGCCACGTGCCATCACTATTAATTACCCACATTTGTGCCGCACTGCTGTGACTGATTTCTCTATTCACTATCAGGCTTGGGCCATAACTTTGTAAATACTGAATAATTAGTCACAGCAGTTCGGCTCAAATGATGATTTTTGTCAGTGATAGCACGCGGGGCATTTTTAGCCGATTGCAATGAAATAGTTAAATTGTGCGAAGCAAATTTCTTAAAGTAATGTAGTGATTTCAAGTTTTAATCTTATCTAAATTAAAAGTATTTTAAACAAAAATGTACGGAGTTATGGCCAATTGAAAAGTGTCTATTTCTGTAGTTTTAAGGTAGACACAGAGGGGGGAAAGAGACACAGCGGGGGAAAAGAGACACAGAGGGGGAAAAGAGGCACAGAGGGGGAAAAGAGACACGGAGGGGGAAAAGAGAGACAAATGGAAAAAGAGAGACAGAGTGGGGAAAATGAGAGAGGGGAAAAAGAGGGGGAAGAGAGAGGGGAAAAAGACAAGGGAAAGAGAGACAGGAGAGATGGAGAAAGATATGGGAAAAGAAAGTGGTGAAAGAAAGAGAGAGGGCAGCCAGCATTCCAGCATTATAAACGACCTAACTTCACTATGATTACTAACCTCTCACATTTCAAGATTTCTATTCAATGTAGAAAATCACGTTCACGTGCTTACACAACCTACACTAAATTGAAACAAACAAAAATGCTTGAGGTTGCAACATTTAGTTGTCCCCCGCCACCGTCTGACAGTGTAATTTTCTTCCGAAAGATCGCGCAGCAATCTTAAATTACAGATCCCGAATTACTACTTTTTTTAACATTTACGTATTTTTAACGCACTTTTTCAATACGAATGGCCCATGTTCAGCTGAAAAGAAACACGATTTTCCAATCTATTGCTTCTTTATACAGATCGGTTTCGTATGTTACCCAATTTATTGAAAAGACCAAACAGCACTTTGGGAAATAATATATAAGAAGATAATCTAACCATCAACGTACAAGTAAACCCATATTGCATCGTTTCCATGAAATTCTTGTGCACAGATGACAGATTGCGCACTGCCTCTGAGAACAGCATTCCTTTTCACGTGTACCTGCCGCAGCTACTAATCGCACTCAGCGGGAATTCTTGATGAACCCGAACCACTTGTTGAATTTCTATAAGGATGTCCTCCATACTTACAACAATATACTTGCACAATATTCCTTCGATATTCACGATAAGTCAAGTTAATTTCTATATTAATTTTTCTCGACAAGAGCAGCTATTTTGATATGCTGCGTCTAGTCCAAAGCCAAAAAGTATTTGAATGATGTAGTACATGATGCTTTTCTAGAAATTTGTTTCTTCGCGTACTGTTAGACACTAGGTCATTGTGCACATCTGAGTTGGTTTCCCAAAACATTCTAATATTTTGTGGAGTCGTATCCCCTGTCGGTAGTAGTATTGCAATGTATACCCTCGTCTCATTTGTATCAATGTCAAGAACATGATTCCTCTGCATAGCGTATAGTTTGCTCATCTCACATATCTGATTTATTATACCCTCACTGCACAGAAGTCAAAACATTGATTCGATGTGAGCCCATCATATTTTCTAATATTTTCATCTTTGTCACTACATCCTGAACGAGAAATAAAAGGACATTCATCATCGGACCATTTCTAATTACAACTTTTATTAGTTTCTTAGAGTTTACGGAAGAGCGAAAATGTTGTTCTCTCGTTGAGGGAACTGGTTGATTTGGTTCATCAGGTGCTGAGGTCAGATTTACTTATACTCTCCATCTCAACATATCGGAAAGATAATTCAATATATAAATTAAAAGGAATTATTTTAATAGATAATCATTCAGTAAGTACAAATTCATGATTGTAACTTCAGAAGAACGTAAATGTAGGCGAACGGGAGTGCATGTGTCCAATGCCACTTGTCGGTGTTTCTGACCTAACACCGTGAAATACATGTAGGTATATCTGACGTAACACTGCACTCAAATATAGCAAATTAATGAAATTGATAATATGAATTGTATAATTAATGTTTCAGAAAGACGGTTTTTGAAATATCAATTTTGAAAACTTTTTTTTTGTTTTCAAAATTGAAATATATTACCTTTCTTTATGATTTTTCCTCGCCAAAAGTAATTATCTGGCACAAGATCTCATTCCGCTACAACTGTTTCCACGATATTGATAAATTTACCGCTCTTCTGAGAGCAAGATAAACTAGTGGTGCTACAGAATGGCACAGACTGTCCCGTATTAGTTTTCTATTTCCTTCAGTCTCGGTCGAAAATTTGCAATTGCAACATACTCGTGCCAGTTGCCATCTTTCGCCGTCCAAACTACATGTTTTTGACATTTTCTTAATTTTTCTGTTCCCTAATGGTAGAACGGAAATATTCATTTTAAAATATTAAAGAACACAAAAATCTCGTCCTATATGGCAATTTTCCTTTAAAAATTTGTAGGCGTTTTTAAGAAAATGGCGTTTAAGCACCACTGAAAATGCAAAATTTGAAGCTCATTTTAACAGAAAATGTTTGAGTTTTTAAAAACTTAATCTGAAGTCATTTGAAGCACATTAACTCCCAAATACAATAGTGTTTACAAATTGCTCGTAATGTGCGTATTAAAGATGTGAGAGATCTTTCAAAACAAATTACGTTTGTGTAATTTTTGAAGAAAAAAAAACAAAAAATAACCAAAAATGTACTTTACGTCATATTAAAGAGTACAATTAGCACAATCTGTTCCAAAACTTCGAAGAAAAAATTTGAAGCCATTTATGAGAAAATGGAGTTTGAGCGTTTCTGAAAATGCGGAATATTGAGCTAGTTTTCACAGAAAACGGTTGAGTTTTCGAGAAACTGTACTTGACATTATTTAAAGAACTTGAACTTGTAAATATAATAATGTAAATAAATCCCCACTAATGTAAATATTGACAACGTGAGAGACATGTCAAAAAAATTATATTTTTGCAATTTTTTAAAAAACAAAAGAATAGAGCAATATGGAGTTTATGTCATCTCATAGGGTACATTTAGCAATATAACTACCAAAAGTTTAAAGAAAAAATTTGGAGCCGTTTTTTTGAGAAAATTTTGAAAATGCCCGGGGAGCTTCATGTAAAGTATCCCCAAATTTTATAGACTCGTTTTCAAAATCTCAGAGCTTTGACTCGAACCAGATCAACCGTGGAATATCCATTTTGGAAGAAATCGTACATATGGTTTAGGCGCCAGCAGTGTTCACAGACGGTCGGACAGACGAACGCTTTCCTTTCAATTAGTTTTTCGGTATCAAGAATCCACAAAAGAGGGGTTCTGGCTACATCACGTGTTAGGGGATTTTTTTTCTTAATTTAGCAACTGGATTTATTCACTTTTTCGTTATCAGGGCCCGGCAACGAATTTTATTCTGGTGAAAATTGGCCATTTTTTCGCGCAGCATTTCATACCTTTCTCCATACTACGTATATTACTCCGTATATACATACGTATACGGAAAAGTAAAAATGATGGTTTTCCATTTCTCAGAACTGTATTTAACAATTCGCAAAGGAAACCTCGGTTAAAAATATAGACTGAATAAAAAGAAAGCGAAATTATTATGCGTCATCTATAGGTAACATTGGACTTTCACGTGGAAGAGAAAGTTATGTAATGCTGCGCGAAATAACTGCGAATTTTCTGCAGAAAAAACGTTTTTAAGAGCCCTGGCAACGGTTAATACTGAAAAAGTGGATAAATCCAGTTACTAAATTTAGAAAAAAACTCTAACATGTAGTGTAACCAGAATCCATGTTTAATTGGTCCTTGATACCGGAAAATCGATTGACGGCAAAAATCTGTCCGTCCATCCGTTCGTCTGTGAACAACGCTAGCGGTTAAACCGTTCACCTGATTTTCTCCAGACTGTTGTCACGGCCTTGAATTTGAAACCGATATTTTAATTTTGGGGCTTCTTTACGTGAAGCCCCTGGGACTTTTTCAAAAATTTCCAAAAATTGGCGCCATTGATGTTGATTAAATTTTGTTGTTGAATAGTCTGAAGGACGTTTAAGAGAATGGTGCAGATCTCATGTTAATTAATTAATTTTTTTGAAAATTGAAAATTTTCAATTTTTTTTTGGCGTTTTATTACATCTACAATTATGAAGATACAATTTTTTAATGAAATGTGTTGATCAAAAGCAGATCTTCAAATCAGGTCATGTTGAATTTTTTGACAATATGAGTATTTTTGGAGTAATTGGGCGTCAAAGTTGGATGCTACGTAAGCTAGAATGTGTGCATTATTTCGCATTTCTTCGTTCGTTTCTTACATTGGAGCTTTTGTTCCACGTTTACAAATTAATCTTTTATTTATTATTTTAAAACTATTTTCAATAGATAGTATGAAATAAAGACTGCTAGCCTTCAGTCGCCCGCTCCCAATTTATGCAGTTGGATACCACGTAAGTTAGAATTTGTATATTATTTCATATTGCATTTTATTATTTATTCGATTTATATTATATTTATGTTATTTCATTTTAAATTGCGCCCTTTGTGTTAAATATGAAAACGAATAGATTATCGCTCATTGTTGGTTGTTGTAACGCCGCACTGATAAGAGAAGGCGAAAATGACGGCTGCCTTTCGTTCGCGGTAATATAAACTAATGCTTTATATATTTGTAGTACGGTATATTACAATATCATAGTGTTTAATAATTACTATTATGTATCTTTCGATCTATTTACATTTGTTTGCCAACGCTAACAGTATATTATTTGCTAACTCTTAATTACTTAACAGTCTCATATACTTCTTATTTTTCGCACCAAATGTTCTACGATTTCAAATGTGTTTCACAAAAAATGATGACTGAGGTGTGTTAATTCGGAGAGAAATTGCAGTATAAATAGTATTACATTACCATTAATAATGGCGAGAAAGTATGTGCTCTTGTAGCACCACTAGTTTTTAATGGATATATTAGTTTTCTAGTAATTGGGGCCATGGTTAAGTTCCTAGCAGTTCGTAATACGAGAATGGCAACACGGCAGCTTGAAAAATCATTTATGAATTTCATTTAGGTGACATAGTTTCTCGCTGTTTGGAACGTAGTTTTGGACTGTTGTGTTGATGTATAGCTTTTAAAGAATTAGTTGTAAACCTTTATGCGCTACAATTGGTAATGCGTTTTACAAGTGATGGCTGAGGTGGCTTAGATAGATGGAGAGAAATTGCGGTATTGTAATATCACGTAACCGCTAATAATGCGCGAAAGTACGAGTCGTTGCAGCACCACTAGTTCCATTGTGTGGTAGAGAAATGAATAATTAATTTTGATTTTGTGCCGTATTTTTTCGAACGCTTGTTATACGTCCAAGGAAGCAGTAAGAAATTTCTTTTTCAGTTCTCATGCATGGAAACTAGCACTTACATTCACTGTTTATTGATTGGAAAGTTTTACTTTGTGGTACGCGCTCGGCAAAATAGTCTTTGCCGTATGCGTCCAGCAAGATCATATATTAAACAACTAAAACTTGCAAAACACTAGGTGGGTATACATCAATATGTCTATCCCTCGAATATTGAGAATGATCTCAAAAGTGTATATTTGTAAGTTTCCATGCATAAATTCTACAAAATAATGTACCCAACGCCTACTCATTTCAAAATGCCGGATTCGGCTCTTTAAGAATTATTTGCCTCCGGTGTGAAGGAACGATGAATGCCATTATACCGTCGACAGACCGTCAACTTTATGTACTCGTACATCAATACATAGATATTACATTATCGGTACGGACGGTACGTCACGTCGGAATGTCCAGAATCTTTCCTTCGGACATTTTGCAACCGGCAGAAATTGCGGATCGTCCCGTCCCGACCGTGACATACCCTACCGTTGGCATAATGCTCAAGCAACGTTACTGAAATTTCCGACTGCAGCTACCCCGTCTGCGGTGACCGGACGATGACCTAAGAGGTCACTTCGCTACGTAAACGCCCCGCGTCGCCAACAATCGGCCGCAGGGGTAGAAGGCTGGCGCGCCGGCCGCCGCCCCAGCCGCCGATGACACCGCCGCCCTTTCGTGGGCAAAAATATATCCAGATTTAATTTGTAAAAACTGATATGAAAAAATGATTAAATAATGTAGTGTTATTTGGAATTTACATTCATGAATGAAATCATATCATCCATGATTACATACAAGGAGGTGGGAAGTATTCTTTTGGCCCTTTTTGGGTATGAAAAAAATTGACATGAACTACATAAAAATTTCAATTTTTTAACAAAATTATTTTATTTTGTATTAATTTTCTATGAAAAATTCTAAAACATAAATCTAAACAGAGTGGTCCAGAAAATGAACAAAATAAACACGAAACTACATAGTACGCAAAATGAATTCGAATATAATAACACGAATTTATGTAGTGGGGATTATCCTAGACATTCAGGTATCGTCGTAATCAGCATTAAGAAGTTAAATTTTTGTATTTAGAGTACAAAGACTATCAAATTACCCGTCAAAACTTGTTTGTATAAAATCATAAATGCCAAGAAAATGGCAAGGGAACTACTTTTCGCACGTATACAGTAATTATGATAATACACAGATTACCCCGCAAAATGTATAGAACACAAATTGAACATTACCCAAACATCTAACTAAATGACAAAATAAACAAACACATTCTCACATACATCAAAACATAAAAAAAGGAAGATAATCCATAAAAACTAGTAGAAGTGCGCTCACGACAATGCTATATCATTCACACTTTACCTCACGCGGCCTCCAAACTCAACAATGATGGAAATGATGGTAAGTGCACTAAGCAGAAACGTTTCCAATAGTCAAAGATAAATTACAATACATGGCATGGGCAATAAGAACGCTTCAGAAGGGAACTGGAGAGATATTAGTGAAGTGGGAAGCATGCTTCCCACGGCCCACGGAAGGGCATGGCAAATTTTAGTAAAAATATCCGTACATCAACAAAAGGTTTTCGATGTCGATGAAAACATTGATGTTTAAACTATGGATGTTTTAAATATAATGAAACATTTCGAAGTAAAATGTCATTCTATACTTGGGTTTTTATTTATTGTCTTTCTTTTTAACATCTGTTGCACAAAGACGCAACATTTATATATATATATATATATATATATATATATATATATATATATCAATACTTGGGTTTTTATTTATTGTCTTTCTTTTTAACATCTGTTGCGCAAAGACGCAACAAATTTAAAAAAATCTTGGCGCATGGGGTCTTGTCGTCACGATGGAATATCTCCCGGTATTTCGCGTCGTTTTCATTCATGCCGTTAGGAGTCGCATGATCGGCAGCACTGCTCGATGCAGTCGCGATCATGCGACTCACGGTGGCACGATGGAGAACGACGGGGAATACCGTGAGATATTTCATCCTGAAGATAACACCCCACGCTCCAAGAAAGAAAACCCCAAGTATAATGAGATACATAACACGTCAATATTAGTTTAATGTATATTGTCTTAAATTTGACTATCATATTAATTTTTTGATCAGGTTCTGTGTAGTCAAAGTTTAAAATGCGTTTAACGAAATTACCACGTAAATAATAATGGAAAAGGTAATAACATTGGAGAAAGGTATTGTAAAGGGTTTTGTGCTTCTGGGAATTGAACAATGACAATTGTGATAGCGAGTAAACTACACAAAAAATTAGTTACTGGAAATTTTATTTATATCATCAGAAATTTATTTTGAAAACATGTGGTTAAAAACAAATACATCGATCTGAATAAAATATCGAAAACAAAACATCGATGTTTCTGCTTGCAAATATCGATGTTTTAAAACATCGATGTTTTCTTGCCATCCCTACGCTCAAGGGCGACCTTATGGGCCCGGTGGGGACGTCCCGGTCCCACGACATTCTCTCGGGTCGCCCTCGCAGTCGAGAACAATGAAAAATGGAGGGGCGGCATTCATTGAAAGATACAGAAAAACTAGAAGAAAGTTTTTAATGACGCTTGCGATCATGTAGGACCCTCAATCATTATTGCCTTTAATCATCAACACATCTCACTATTAGACTAATTAAATTCATGCGTAATTCAAATGCAGCGTTCCTTTGAGTTATAACTATGCGAAAATGCATGATATGCCTATCCCACCACAAACTTCTCCCATATTTTAGAGCAGTCAGGCAACAGCAATAAGTCAGAAAGTCAGAAGGTCTGGATCACCCATGCAAGTCGGTCGATCACTCGCGACAGGCTGGGGTAAATACAATAAGTGTATATTCGAATTTAGTAATATAAATTGCAAAAATTAAGCACGTTTTCCCACCGGGGGAGGTGGCTGAGGGCATCAACTGGTGTCGCTGCAGTACCTCTGACCGGGAGGTCCTAGGTTCGGGTATCGGACGATGACACTATCTTCTCAGCTAGGTCGAATTCAGTCGCTGTCTGGGGGAGAATTCTGGCGGCTCGCTGCTCTGATCGGTAGTTTTCCATGCTTTTACACAAACACCAGGCGAATGCCGGAGCTGTACCATGACAAACGGGCTGAGGACCGCGCGCGATCTTTCCTTCCTCTTCCTTGTCCTATCATTCCCACTTATTTACATATGCACTACACTACCTCACATACCGAGAGACCGGTCGGGAGCTTAGAGCTTGTCCCGGCTGGAGCGGTGTCCCGATGGTGTGAAATAGATGGTTGGGGAAAACATCGCTAGCCGACAGTAAGACGGCGCCGGATCTCGCCATCCAGCGGGGGAAGATCACCGCCACCTCTCGAGGAACACATGAACTACACTTACGGCACTGAATGACCTTAGCAGATGACGCGCCTGGAACCACTAATAACCAAACACGCACTGGTTTTTGTATTGAAAAAATGTTTTGTTTAGCGATATCTGTATAGTAAAAAATGAAAACGTCTGCATTCAAAATTTACTTTTTATTGCAGACAAACTGAAGAAAAAAGCAGTGCAAGCGCGTCCAAATGCGCCCTCATAAGCTACTTGTCCGCCAGACTTCTCAGCGAGCACGGGCCACTTTCCCTGGCTCCGCTCTTACTTCCTCTCCAAGTCCAGAAAGGAGTGCACACGAGCAAACTGCAGCGGGGAAGATAAGCATAAAAAGCTCTCGCAATAACACGACGAAAGAGTGCTTCTTAAGAATATATGTTTGTCATATGTTTTCTAGCAAAAACCTGAGATTTGAATTAAGTTTATAAGAGACCTAAGTCATTTTTTTTATACCACCAAATGTATTGCATCATGAACACACAAAACGTGGATGCTGACTACGTATTGTGTTAGAGAAAGTAATTTACTACATTTATGAATAAGATTTATCCGCTCTTTCGACACCAGGGCACCGTAATACTAGTTTTCTGTCGAAAAATCGCTGATTTATATTGCAGCGTTACAATACTTTCTATTCACTACGTACGTAGTAAGGGGAAATAGAGGAAATTATATGTGTATGTGTCGTATACTTAATTCATAGTATTTTTATTTATGGTATTATTGACTGCATTTGACTACTCGAACAGAAATATTAAGAAAAATATTTAGGTACACAAAAATATTTAAAACTTTTTAAATAGAAATATGTTTCATCTGCAATAGAGATATTGTGGAAAAATACAAATATGTTTTAATGTTTTCTTGTTTCTTTGGTGTAGTGATACCGTACTAGTTGTCTTAGAATTCCCTATAATCTCTGGAAACGTTCCACGGCGTATTGCAGCAGCAATGCGTGACGTTGATAACGCCGAAAAACAGCAACATATCGTTGACCTTGCCGTGCTTTTTAAGATTTTCTGGATGTTATTCATTGCTCCAGAGTTTCTCTTTGCGAAAAACGTGTAGAGCAATGAACGATAGCATTGCTCTTGTTTCAAAATATTCTCCATATTAAATATGGCTTAAATAATTATCCTTACCAATAATATGAAAAACAGCTATACTACCCTCTTCTTGATACACGTATATTATAATATATAGTGATAATACGTAGTAATGAGGTGTTATCCTGTGGAGTGACAACTGTAAATTGATATGGTGCTCCATTTATGCATTATTATGATCATTGTAAGAAAGAACTATTTTTTTAATTCGTAAAAAAACACTCTTAAAGAATATTTCCTTTTAAAAGACACTACTGTATCCACATTATTCATACTTAAAAGTGAAATATTTGTCTTTCCAAAATCTAGAGTCAGTCTCGTATGATATTCATCAACAATAATCCAATTTAATATTGCATTTTACAAAAGCCCACTATAAAGCAATACGAAAGATAGTCACTTCGACTTGTTTACATACATGCATGTCAAAATAGTTCAAGAAAATTAATGATAACACAACAGAAAAAACGTTTACCACGTAAATTCCAACATGAATGTCTACGCGGCGTTGTAGACACACTGTAGTACAGTACCTACAAGCACGATGATCATACATTCCAGCACGATATTTCCAAACATCTTTTCCAAAATAATGTGACTGCCTCAATCCAAAATTATTTCTTCAAAGGAACTATTGTCAGGTAGCTCCCGGTTATGTAGAAGATTTTCGTTCGGACTGAAACACTGCACTAGCACGCAACATTAGTACCTACCGCTGAATACATACGACGTCAATCTTCACGATACTCCGCAAAAATCACCTACGGCAAAACAAATCAATTTTAGTTCAGAAATCGCATGTCAAATTACAACAGACGACCCTGCAATAACATCGATGTGAGAGTATATGCATGTAATAATCTGGTATATGTCACTGCGCTGACTACGTGTAGTCTCATCCCTCCTTCCCCGCTCTTAGCAGTCCATTGGCTTTCGCGACTCCTCAAGGCCTTAGAGATGCGCTGCACAGCGGTCAGTTCTTAAGAAACATCTCTTAGAGTATAACCATTTTAATTATTCTTCAGCATGACTCTTCACAGTAAATTATCATAAACCATTTTAATTATTCTTCAACGTGATTTTTAATAGTAAATAATCATTAAAGCTCACATGTACTTCATCTCGATTAAGTATAAAGTGAATTAGCGTGAAAAGATTAGTTTAACTGAGCTTTATAAATTTAAGTAAAGATCTTTCCATTGCCATTTTATACATCATTTGTTTGGAACTATTTTGACAAAAATAATACTCACATTATCTGAATAAATGTTATCAAAATATAATAGACACAATACATAGAAGGCTTTTCTGCGTTTTTACGAGTTTACGCTGATAGCTTTACACTTTCAGCTCCTTCTTTTGAAATAAATCGAAAATAAAAATTAATTCGTCTAATAACTTCCGCCTTGCGCAATAATTCGAGTGGATCGTGGTGCTTTGATTGCACAAAAGTGAGTTCGTAGTGTCACTAATCACTCATCCTTCTTCAAAGAGGCACCCGTGCGTTTACATAAGAGGATAGTGGCTTTCCAATCCATGAGAAGTTTTGTTGCAAAACAAACTATTTTAAAGAACAGAATAAATATTTTAAAGAAATAAATGTTCAAATACTATTTAAAAATTAATACACGATCAGCATCCCAACAGCATTCCCGAATATATATTCTTACTTCTAATTCTTTGCAGCTTCGGTGCTTTAACGGTTAGCCTATCAGGCTGTTATCCCCAAATTTGCGGGTTAAAACTCGATCGAAGCCGTGGATTTTTAAGGGCAAAAATATCCTTTCTATCCCTTCCTTCGGAGGGGAAGTAAAACTGGATGTCCTATATTGTGGATGTAAGATTAAAAGATCCTCGTGTCTGAAAGAATCATCTGAGCTAAATTCAAGGCGTCTGTTTCGTCGTCCGAGTGATACCCTCTTTCTCCGTTAGATGGTGAAAGGAGCATAGCGGAATTTGCGTAGTCAGACGGAAGGGTGGGCCTGATGGCCCGGGTCTCGCCACGAAAAAGAAGGCATGAACGGAATTTCCATGTCCGACGTGGCCCTCGCGACGATCGCTGGGTTGGTCACGTCCTCCGTAGATCACTTTATCATTGCAAATTTGCACTGAAAATAAAATGATATTTTATGTAAAAAGAGATATTCATTCAACGAAAAGGTAATAAATCCTATTGCTTCTACTTTACAGAAAATGTCGACAAATATGATAACTAGGGCTAGAATGTTTATGACCTAAAAATGTTAGAAATGTGCTAGCATTTATGACCTAAAAAGTACAAAAATTTGATCGTAGATATGACTTAAAATTCTTTTTGGTTGCATTTTTGATACCTTCAAAAACTCTCCGCTGTTTCAATAACCATTATATTGAAACTATACTCTTGAAATCTAGCACATTCACAATTGACCCCTTCTTCTTTAGCTCCCCGAGAAGACAATTCTGCTAGCGAAAGTTATTTCATGTATTTTATAGAAACAGTTGATCTTGGCACAAAACCTGACAAAACTAAACTAACACTTCCTTTGCATCTGGTGCTTTCCGCGCTTTGTTTTCCTCCTTTATACATCTTAACCTCCTAATTTACATATATATATATATATATATATATATATATATATATATATATATATACATATATACAGAGTGCCCCACTGACTATGGACCACCCCCATAACTTTTAAACGGTTCAGGATATCGAAATGCAGTTTTCGCTGAATATTGCAGAATCATGGGGCAAGCAACATGCCGTAGAGAAATTCTCTATAATATTTTTAGTTTTTGAGATACTTAATCATTTTTAATTTTTTAAATGGAACTATATATTTTTTCTCGCCAGCAATGGATAGATCATGAAAATAAGAATAAAATGATGTATCATACGCTAGTATTTTGATAGTAATTTGCGTATAAAATTAGACTTTCTGATGCATGATTTTGAATGAAACGGACAATATTTCGTGTAGCAGCCCGCCTACGGGAAAAATGGCCTTCGCGGCGTCAAGACTGTTGCATGGAGAAAGAAGACAGAGGGGTGGCAATGAGGGATAACAGGCCTAACTACAGTAATCCAGGGTCTTGACACAATAGTCACATTAAAAACACCAATTTTACCGATCAGAATGAGAGAGTTTTTTCCATTGATTTACTTGCATTTAATTTTATCAAGGAATATAATTTTCAAACTTGACAAGAATGCAACCACCGTGTCTTCGTTGCTAATTTTAATTTTTAATTAAGATGATCATTCGTCCTCTTCGCATCCATACCCTTACTGCTCTCCACAAACGGAAAAGAAAACAGTACACTTCCATCTTCTGCCGTGGATTTTCATGTTTGAGGCAGCACGTGTCGTCATGAAGTGAGAAACTCTCCAATCAATATTAGCAGTCGAAGACTACAGATGTACATTTGTGTTAAAGTTTAGTAAATTGGCATTGATAGTCTGTTAAGAGTGTTTCAAACTTTTTATTGCTTTGTTCTTTTGGTACGTGTTTAAATAAGACGTTTATGAAAAGTAAATGCAAAGAGAAAATGTCTACCTCCCCATTATTTGATGAATTAATCAAGATATTACAATAAAAATCTTTAAGCATTCATTCCCTTCCCGTGTTTTAAAATGATGGCTGGTTTCTGCCATAACACACTCAGATCGATTCTTGTAAGTTGAAAAGGACCTTTATTATTATCGTCCTTCCGCCACAAATTATTTTTATCTTGGTCTTTTCGATTAACGTTGCTTCGGAATTTCATTAGAAGAAAAGTTCAATTCAGATGAACAAATGGGGAAAAAACTCTTTCTGATCGGTAATATTGATGTTTGTTCATATGAACTTCGTGTCAAGACCATAAATTGCTGTAGTTACGCCTCTATTCCCCACGGCCACCCCTCTCACACTCCTTTTCTCCACGAAACAGTCTCGACGCCGCGAAGGTCTTTCACAAACCGTTTACAAACAGCGACTGTTGCAAGCGCTGCTGTACGAAATATTGTCCGTTTCATTCAAAATCATGTATCAGAAAGTCTAATTTTATACGCAAATTACTATCAAAATACTAGCGTATGATACATCATTTTATTCCTATTTTCGTGATCTATCCATTGCTGGCGAGAAAAATATATAGTTCCATTTAAAAAATCAAAGATGATTAAATTTCTCGGAAACTAAAAATATTATACACAATTTTTCTACGGCATGTTACTTGCCCCGTGATTCCGCATTATTCAGCGAAAACTGTATTTCGATATCCTGACCCGTTTAGAAGTTATGTGGGTGGACCATAGTTGGTGGGACACAATGTGTGTGTGTATATATATATATATATATATATATATATATATATATATATATATATAAAGACAGGTAACAATTATGCAAAAATTGTAAGACATTAGATAACAGATATGAAAAATCTCTTTGAAACGAATGCCAGCAAATATACAAAAAATGGAACCAAAAAGTTCAAAATATGAAACAAAAATACCAAAGTTCATGGAAAAAAATGACCATAATAAGAAACATTAACGGAAAATGACTAAAGGGTTAAAAGCCAAAATATTATTGTATATGACCCGTGAACATAATTTTAGTTCTTCTAGATAAAATCATGCTTATGTTACATTTTCCATGGAAATAACACAAAGGAAATAATATGACATGTCATATACATCCGAGCCCTAATTATAATCTTTGCCCTTATCTCACGTGAGTTGACTGCCACGTCATTGGCGGCGGTGTGCACGTTCACAAATGTCTAAATGCAGACATCAAACATCATATATGCATTTCTTTTCCTCGGCATGCGCCCCTTGTTTTCGGCGCCGTAGTGTCATCTTTAGAGACTGGATTTTTATGTAATTACATCCTTTTTGTTTTTCTACTTATTGTTCTCAAAATTATTATCTTGGCGAATCGTCGCCGTCCGAACAAAATATCCAATTTTTTCGTTACATATTTTTACATAATTAGTACTACATTACATATTTTACATATTTTGATATTTTCACAAAATATTTTTTTCTAATTTTATAGATTTTCTTCTATGTTTTACATATTTTTTTAATGAAAAGACGTGTTATAAAAAAATCAGAACTTTTTCCCACATTATTTCTGAGTACTGTCGAATCGGGATGCGTACGTGGAGATGCGGTCGGATGTTCTTACAGTCCGGCCACGGTGTAACAATATTATCTCATTCGCGGTAAGTGCGCGTCAACGACAGAGATCAATCACCTTTAGGTGTGAAAAGTATCACTGACGCCGGGTTTCGTGATCTTTAAACTTAATTTCCGAGAAACTTTAGCGATTGTCGACGTGTAACACTTCGATAATTGCTGCACGCTTCAGTAATTGTTTGCTGGTTGTAGATAAAGCCAATTGGTAGGGGCTTATATTGCGTCTGGCTGCTAAACTACCGCCGTGGATAGCAATTGATGAAGCTCTTATTACTGACAGGAAAGTTGAATGATGCACAATGTGCATCAACTTGCGCTCTGCAAATTATATTTAAAATATTATTGTTATATTATATTTTGTATTATTTTTAAAATTTGTTTAGAAAATGTTCGATAAATGTAACTTCGATTTAGGTAAATGCGTTGTATAATTAGGGCATTTTAATATTACATATTATATCCGTTTTTAGATATTTATTTTATTTATATTCTCCCTGTTTTCGTTACATATTTATGTACATATTTTGACGTTTCATACTATTTATTTTTCCGGTCTCTAGTCATCTGCCGCCTCGCCTTGTGCTTCAACTCGCCCTCAAGTGAAAGTGTTTTCTGATCGTTTTCCTCGTTCGGGCCCAGTTTCCCTGGGCTTTTCCTCGTAGGCGTCTCCAATGTTAAAATGTTAATAACTTTGCCCCAGTGCAATCAACACTTGCGGTGGCAATATGCAATTGCAAAATGCAATTGCAATATGAACTCCTTAACTCAGAAATGCATGCATCGTATCGGCATGATTCAGGCTTTAAATATTTTCAGTGGGGCGGCTGATGCCTTCAATTAATGGGAGGGGGGTTGCATGCAAAAATATAAAATGAATTAGCTGAATTACTTATAGATGAGCTCTACACGAGTTTTGTTCGTTGCAAATTTATTTATGACCCTTTGGTTAAAATTTGTTATGTTGTTGAGAACTGCCCTTTCTGTAGATAACATTGCCAGGACAGTCAATCTTTCTTCTCCCATGGTACTTCTAAGGAAACTTTATTCGCTTCATAGCTGAGAAACAACGCTCTGGCTCCCTAGTCGTTGATGGGATAGTTACCCAATTCTCAGGAGCTTTACAACGTCTAAAGAAGATGACTTCAGATTGTTTGAAATAATAAAATGAAGTTTAAAATAATTGATAAATTTCTAAATTTTCCTCTTTAAAAAAGGACAGAAAGTTCCGTATGCAATTTCTCTTTATTGAACATTTTATATATAACTCTAGACACTCTCTTAATTCTACGTCTGAGAATGTTTCGCTAAATTTGGCAAAATTGGATGGCATTACTATTGTTAAAATTTGAAGATGTTTACTGAACTAAAATCGCATATTAGTCAGGTTTGTTAAAAGATCACAGACTTCTTTGGCAGCTACTACACGCGTATTATTTTTTTGAATATGACACCATTTGTTGACACTGTAGGTTCACTGCGGTTTTCGTTCTCTAGTATATTTCTGACTTCATTAACTGCTTTAACAAAGTTAACAATATAGAATGAATCTCCTTCATACCTGGCGACATTGTAATTGGTTGTATAAAATATGGCATGATGTGATGGAAAAAAATTAGCCAAAAACTAAAAGCATCGTCAATACCCTTCAATACAGCTGCTTCTCTTATGGTGATATCACTTGAAGACTCTGATTCCATTAGAACTTGAAAACACTCGATTAAAGCGTCCTTCTTTTCAAATACTGTGAATAATATTCTCGATTTGAAATTTCGTTTTGTTATTCCAGCAGCAGGTTTTGTCATTTCTGCACATGTCTATTTCACTACTATACACTGCAGTTACTCTTTGCGGGAATCTGAAAAAAAATGCAGAAATTGATGACAAATTTGCAAAGAAAATTCTTGCTTTGGAATTCTGTTTAGCGGCTCTTTCCATAATGATATCCATACCATAGAGTAAAGATGTACATCCTTCGTCTATGTCCATACTGAGGAGCAAAACAATGAATAAAATAAGCATTCGGATACAATTCCGTGACTCTTGTCTGCACGCCACACACTCATCACATGAGCACCACCTTATGTCTGTCCAATAAGTTTCTCCTTTTTATCTTTTACTATTGCGTCTAATTGTGCGAGAATACATTCTGAAATTACCAGTGCATTCTGTTGATAAGGGTTTATGAAGCCCTAGAATCCTTCCCTGACATTTTCTTTTGAGTCACAATATTGTAACACAATAACAAGCTGAAAATCATCCGATACATCGGTGGTTTCCATTACCGATATCTGCTAAGAAGTCCAACGCATCCACTTCGTCCAAAATTGTCTCTTTACATATATCCAGCATGCACTGCAACAGTTGAGCTTGAATAGTTTGTGATGTGCTTTTAAAAGAAGAAGCGCTCTCTAAATTAGATTTAAGCACAGAGTCAAGTTCACTTGTGTATGCTACTAAGTTCATAAATATCCCCCGATTTCAAACCTGTCACATCCATCGTGTCCTCTTAGGGCCAGTTCGTTTGATCCACAGAACTTAATACAGTCTATATAGCACCTGGCGGTTTCTGCACACTTGATTGTTGTGACGTATGGATTTCTCATAGGCTTTACTTAATCTCTGACGTACATCCTAAGCAGAGTCCATGTGTTGACGTCCATTTTTCCTACAATACTCTCGTTCAATTAGTGACAAATATTAACATTAAGTTGGCAACACTTGTAACGGGCAGTGTATTTGATTCCGACTTTAGATATGTTACTTGTTTAGATATATTTCTTTGTATTAAAAATAATTTTAAAGTGATCTTGAACTCACGTATGTTTTTATACAAATTAAATTCCACTTTCTTTATACATTCATTAATTTCAGCACTGCTAAATTTTTATAAGTTTCTAGAATTGTCTGAAAATATCTGAAAATGTCTTAAAAAATGTCTCGGTTAGTCCAGATTCTGAAGGGACACTGGAAAGGTTACCAATTTCTCAGAATTTTTTAGATATGTTAGTTTCTCAAAATATTGAGACGGTTCATCATTTGGGAGGGGGTCATGCCCCCGTGACAGTACCGATTTGTTCAAATAGGAATGCTACTGTTGAGTAACATTTCCACTCGTGTAAATATTATTATTAAACCATTTGCTCAATATTTCAGTAGAAATAAATTGCAAATAAAGAAAATTCATAAGAAAACATCTATTAACGACCAATTTTCGCTGGAACCATTGATGACTGCTTAAGACATGTTTTGTTCAATTCGGCGATAAAATGTGTAGTTTTTGCGTGATAAGTGACATTGTGTCAATTATTGAAAAAATTCACAGTAAACAAGATTTTTCTTTAAATCTGCTCCTATATTTTCTTCACAAATTTATTTAAATTGAGAAAATTGTTCTTAATATAATAGCGTATGCTTTCATTATAACTTCTGGAATTTCGAAAATCGCAAAAGTTTAATTTTACTTCGAATCTGACCTACACCTTTAATATTGAAACTAGAAATGTATTTTTAATGCAATTTATTTCTCAACATTAGATCTCTAATTAATTTTATGCACTCTTTTTTAAAAGAATTAATAATTTTCCCGAAATTTTCAGTTATAAGGAGACGAAGTTCAAATATTTTTCGACCCTATTTTCGAAAATTGAAACTATATTTCTTTATTGCATTATCTCTATTTTTCTATTAAATATCTTTAAAACATTCAATTTACACTATTTCAAAATGTTAGTCGTTTTCGCGTAATTTTGAGTTGTATCATTTGCGTTTTTTGGGTTACGAAAAGTGGTAATATCTCTATTGCAATTTTTTGTAGGATAAAAGGTGCAATATAGTATTATGTTGTTGTAGGAATTGATTTATCGACTTATAATTCAATTTATATCGTGATGCGATATATTCAAATAACGCGCTGAATGCATGTCAGGAAACTTTGTGTTAACAACATCGATCAAACAATTTTATTCATCCTAATAAATAGAATAGGTCGCCACTGTAAAATGTAATTTCTTAGATTCATTCTACATTTTCATTTTTTATATAATGTACAATTTAATGCAACATATATTTCACTGCTTGCAATATTTCCATCATAAATTAGTTGGCAAAACTGTTCACATAGACAACAAAAGAAATCAGCTGTGTGACAAAGATGCACAGTGCACAGGTGTCATCAAAAAAATTTTACCGGTTGTTATCGACTTACTATTTGCTAACAATGGAGAAGATTTAAGCCTTGAAGTAGAGGGAAAAGAACTTAGTGACAGAGAGAGTGCTAAACAAACGGTGCATAGCATATTTTGTTTTGCTAGTGCTTCCTAATAATTTTAAACTTATGTAAAAAAATGATTAAATATTTATCAGCTATTGTTGTAGTGCTTTTTGCCATATATTTTTACGGATATCCATTATCAGTAGTCCAAATTGCAATTAAGTACGTTCCCTTCTTAGACAATAATGTGCAGAGTACTCAAGAATCCCGAATTCCGCCTGAGGATGTTAGTGATCAGAGTACAAGTAAGCAAACATTGTTTACTGAAGAGACTTTGAAAAAGTATATTAATAAAAAAACAGGACTCTACTTAGCAATTCTGGGTGAAGTTTATGATGTGACCAAAGGAGAAAAGCATTATGGTCCTGGTGGGAGTTACCATTTCTTTACAGGTTAGTTTCAGGTATCAGTAGTAACTCAAAATGCATATTCCTTTGGTATTATTTAACAATGGAGTTCAATGTGAATTTCAAAATCTGAACTTGCATGCTACTAAATGCTTTTAAAATTATTTATATAAACAATTAATATAGGTCGTGATGCTTCACGAGCGTTTGTTACTGGAGACTTCAGTGAACATGGGTTGAATGATGATGTGCTTGACCTCGAACCACAGGAAATTAAGAGCTTGTTCAAATGGGTATCTGTGTACAAAAAACAATACAAGTATAAAGGTAAGGAGAAAAGATGAATTTTTTTAATACCAGTGTAATGGAGTGGGTTGCATGATTCAGAAGAGGAAAATTCTTAGTTTAGGAAAGGAATCTGCTACATTGTTGCAGCATCTTGTTAATTTACCTCGAAAATAACCAAACCAAGTCTGTATCAAATTCTAAAAAGTAAATATGCACAAAAACCCAAAACTTGCAATCATTCATCAAATAACTGTTTAAATTGATCTTTCCTGCCCCTCTCAAAAACATGTTTACCTCTTTATCTATAACTTGGTTATTTGCAAAAAAGTATTATGAATATTCAAGTGGAATATTTCCAAAATTTTGAGAGTATTTTAGTGTGGAAAATTTTGAATTTTTTTCTTCAGTTTTTGTAAATTACTTTTTTTGTATGACACCATTCATTTAGGTATGAACTTTTTGAACAGGAAAACTTATTGGAAGATATTATGATTCACAAGGAAATCCAACAGGCTACAGATACAAAGTGGAGAATAAATTGAAACTGGCTGAAGATGATGAAATAGCAAAAAATAAAGAAAAATTGAGAATGCCTCCTTGCAATACTGAATGGAATGTGGATCAAGGAAGTCGCGTTTGGTGCAGTAAAATGAGGTAACTAAAAATACTTTTTTTTTAGTTAACTGTCTAATTGGTACTTTCTCCAAATAATTAAACACACAGATGGTCAAAATAGGCATTCTTTTAAAATATTCCACCCTGTTTAACAGCTAATCAAATGAAATTGACGTATTCTTCTCAACTGCATTCACAATTTGGAATGATGTGTTTATGAGCAAATATGTTTATTGTTTTATTGACATTGATAATTCTAAAATTAAAAAAATAACACAGACAAGATTTATAAATCTATTGACAGGAACTTGAACAAATTGAAAATAGCAATTTCTCTTGGAAAATCCCTGGAAAACATATGCAAACACATAAGTTAATCCTTTTAACTAAAGTATTCCTTTATAATTCCTATCTTTCAACTGAATATAATGGTATTAAATCATTTTACAGTGGAGGAATCCAGAGAGACTGGGTTGGTGTTCCACGAATGTTGTACACCCCAGGCTCAGAATCATACCGGTGTGCATGCATAAATCTGGATGACGCACCTAATCAACTATCTGGAAACTTGAAGGAGTATCCCGACTGCAATCCAAAATCTACTAGCTGTTACGTTCATCATTGAAAATTATAATTTTAATAATAAAAGAAAAACTTCTTTTTGTATGTGTATTGTTTGAACACGAATGTTAAAAGAATGAAACTGGCTGGTTGAGGGTTGAAAAACAGTAGCCAACATACAAAATCAATCTGTTTATTTTCATGTATCAAAAAAATTATTTCTACATTACTAGTAAAAAACTTTTAGTCTCTTAATACTTGCATGGATTTAAAGCTTCAGTATGAATTCTTACATAACTTTTATCATACACTCACTCACTTTGTTCAAATACACACATCAATAGTGTAACAAGTTCTACATCTTGAACTATAAGCCTTAATATACTGAAATTTGGGGTTCCAACACCCAATTGATTGTAAATCCTTAGTATGAAAAATATCATAAAGTTGTAACCAATACGTTTATTCCCGAATTACTTATTATCATTTGCTCATTGTCTTCATTGTGAAATTCCACTGATCACAAAAAAGGTTGGTTTATTACCACAATCAAGATGCTGAAGAGGTTGTGTTAGTTGGAACATCTTTTAGCATCAACTGTTTCATTAGCTTCTTTTTTGCCCATGAGTTCATGGAATTTGGCAATGAATTCATCCATATTCACTTTTCTTTGAGCTCTTGTTCTACTTTTGTTTGTTTGCACTTTCAACTTCCAGTGCTTGGTTTTGGCTTTCATAATACCACTGAATTGAATCTTCCGAGGCTTACAAGCACCTGTAAGCTTAATACGGCCGTTTTTGTAAGTCATAGGTTCTTCATAAATAGTTTCCAAGAATCTTGGAGATCTGTTTTTAAATCTGCGAGAAAAACAATCTTTATTGTGAGAAGACAACGGATTGTTCAGTTTTGAAGGCTTCAGCATACAGCGCCTCTTCCGATTTGTTTCATTGGATGACGGATGCCGCTGACGTAATACATAAAAGTTAGAAATTTGGTCTTGAGGAGGACTTGGAGCATTTTTCATATCAGAATCTTCGCTAATATCTAGGGACGCCATTATGGAGTGCAGCTCCGATTCTTAAACAAAAAACAATGGCATTTTTACTGCGAGTAAGAAAAATTAATACGATTACCACTACGTGCCCAACCTGCCAATCTGCCAATTAGATTTTCCATCAACACTTACATCGTATGAACATACTTGGATAAACTAATTCATGCAACCCACCATTCATCATTTGAAACATGTAAATTATTGCCGAGATTTATTTTGATTATTTCACACACACCACCTCTCCTTCAGTAACTGCCCTTAACCTTTCTCACATGACAATTACTATTCACATCTGCACATCAATGGTGTTTTCATGTGCTTCTGATATGCTCATTGTTTACAATCTCGCATGCTTTTGACATTCAATTTCGAGTTTCGATTGTCCACCCTATCGAATACAATTTGGACAGCTAGAGGCTGATCGTTCTATGAAATTAATAATTAGATTTAAGTTATTTTTTATTTAACAAGTAATTTTTTATGAATTGTTCTGTTCAAGTTTGTTTTTACCCGTTAAATTTCCATTCATGTCGTTTCTTAAGGAGAATTAGTTAATTTTCATACGCATCGCACTCTTTGGCTCGGGCGTATCAGGCGAATCGAAAATTTCACTCACTCGACCACACTCGACTCTGAGACGGGCGTAGATACACCACATATATACCTTACACCAGCCCTACACCGTAGATCAACACAGTTAATACACTCTGACAGTAGAGAGCACCCCATAGCAGACGGTGTTAAACAGAGAGTATATATATCAATGTGTTAAATATCAAGATTTAAATGTAATTGTAGCCGTGTTGTAAGGTACGTTTGACGTGGTAAGAGGAAAGTATCATTAATTTAATTGGCTTAATCATTTTATTAAATTTTAATTATGTCAACATATCTTTAATTACTTTTGCCTTGCTTAATTAACATCTCGCCTATTTATTGATGCTTGACTTAATTTTCTATGTTGTATATCACCTTTGAAATAATATACGGTTGTATCTTAATTCGTTTTGAAAATAAACTATCTATCTTCTATAGGAACTTCTACGTTGTGCTCATAGATGGCGAGACCATTAACATTCTATAATCTGTTCGTATCTTGCGTGTTCTATATTTGCATTGTATGGATTCTACATGTAAATTGCTAACTTGGCCGTCTCCAGTGATTACGCTTTTAGTGATTAGTAGTATAATGCTATCTTTCGTAATACGGACAGCGTCTGAACCAGATATATACTTTGTTGTTGTTTTTTGGGAGGGGTTGGCGCGTTGGGCTGTCATTAAAATTGAATATCTCAGGTTCTCGTCGTTCTCGTTTGTGCCGCTAGGAGTCGTATGACCGCGACTGTATAGTGTTATAGCACTGGATTGTGTTTATTTTGATTGTATTTATTATTTCAGTTATAAAGCATTAGTAATATTTCTCTTATACAATATTTTACCTCAGAAAGTAATCCCGTACTACGTATTAACAAAAGTTACGATATACATAAACGATGCATGTAAAATCATATTCATGCTTTACTACTAAAAACATTATGGTCCGATTAAAATAAGTTGGTGATTGACAGTTGTGATTCTGAAGCTGTAGCTTCACACAATATGAGTGTATGTTTTGGTTACTTTAATAAGTATTATTTCAAATGTTTATTTTCGTGTACCCGGAGCACGTGCCCAGTGGTATGCAAACTGTCGACGTCGCTCCCTCCCATTCGCGACTGTCATTCACCAACTTATTTTAATCGGAACCATAGATTATAATTCATCCTGCAGCTTTGCAAATTTAATGGAAATCCACTGTTTGAAATGGAATGTATTACACTACGAAAACGGGTTGGTTTAAATAACGTGGGCATCTATCATCCATTGTATGATGACGGCATGCTGGAGCCATAAAATCAGTTGCATCACAGAGGACATGATGGCTTAAAGTTGTGATGCCGTTCTGACAAAAATTAAAAAATATATATATTCATATACGACCATGAGAATGACAATAGTTTCACTAAATTAACACAATAATAGTAGCAATCAGTGTTTAAGTGTAGAGATAGTTCTAGGTAAATGAAAGGGCTTCCTTGAAATTTACAACTGCTTGAAAATGGAGGGAAGCAGGAAAAAGAAATAACACTTCAACAAAACTATTAGCAATACTTTATATAAAAATAGCTATTAGTACTGTATCATATTTACAAATCATCCCTATTTCTCATTTACATGTAAATAAGAAGCCATGAACAGCTAAATTCTCGCTCCCATTACAATTCTTATTTATAACAGTCTTCAATTGGAAAATTCATGATTAATCAACAGTTCTTAAAAATATTCCTATTTTAATAAGAATACAAAAAACCTTAAAAACCATTTCACCAAAAGCGAGTCAGAAGTAGTTTACAAAATAGAAAAAATCATTGTTGAGTATGAGTTCCTTAACTTGATCTAGAAAAGCAGAAAGTTCAAAGATGAACACAACTTCTTAAACGACTAGAGGAAAGCATCGAATATCTCCAATGAATTAGTTGCATTCCATGATGTACTGGAACTGGAAAAATTGTTCGCAAACAAGTTTACTGGTTCACTAATTCACCTGAATGCAAATAATATCCACATAAGAACATTCATTTTTGAACTTTCTTTTCTTTATATTACACATTGAATTAAAACTTACAAATTGGCACTTTCTAAATGATCAGGATTGGGTTACAATGCAAGAAGAAGAAAATAATATGCATGTGTAATACAACAAATTAAAATTTTATAAAAATTCAAAATAAAAAATAGAAGATCAAGAAGTGAAAAGAGCAAAGTTGCTGTAAAGTTTATGCAGCAGCAGCCTGGACATCTTCTGTATTAATTTGCACACGTCCCATTGGTTTGAGATCAGATGCAACTGCAAATTCACATCCAGTGCTTGAAATTATATCTGGCACAGTTACTCCATCTGCGATTTCAACAAGCGTTAATCCACCTTCAGGATGAACATTGAAAACTCCCTAAGGAAAAGACAAAGAAATTATTCTACTGCAACAATTTTGCATTCAACAAGACATTATAGGAGACAAATCTACCTTTTCTGTTATAATCATATCCACACAATTTTTGCCAGTCAGGGGCAAAGAACATTTTGATACAATTTTATGAGAACCGTCCTTTGCATTATGGTCCATTGTGACCACTACTTTTGTGCGAGGGGCTGACACAAGGTCCATTGCTCCTCCCATACCCTTAACCAATTGACCCTGTAGACATGACAAGGCACATTATGACAATGTTCTTCATATTAATGAAGCTATTATTCATTCAATAGGGATTCTTGGATAAATTTCCTTAAAATCAACATCATTAGCTTTAATTTGGAGCATCTCAATGTTAATTACTTTGAAATGTTAGTGAACCCTTGAGGTGTAAATATTGTCCAGAATCAGAAAAAAGATCCACATCAACTCACATTACCCTACTGAATAATTCAAAACTTCAAATATTTGAGCTTACCGGTATCATCCAGTTGGCTAAATCTCCATATTGTGAAACTTGCATGGCTCCCAGAATTGTCAAATCAATATGACCACTTACAACAAACAAAATATTACAGTTACATTCAAATCTGACTATACCACCATTACAGTTATAAATTCATCATAAATATAAAGAAATGCAAGACAAACACATATACACACACAAAAAGTTAATCTCTTCATTACACTGCCTTTCAATTGCCTTTTTGAGGCGATTTGAAATAGTTCGGGAACAGATGTTATTTTCTTCTCTTTTGCTTACTTGTACTGCAATTTTGAAATTTGCAATTTTTAGCCTTATTTTTATTCAAATTTGTTTTTATGGGTCACACAATAATAAATGTTTCACCAATTTGGTCTATCATCATATTTTATCTCATTTTGAAACCATTTGCTTTCCATTCACAGCTCATGGACATAACACACTTTGAAATTTTTGATAACAATTTTCACAATTGCAGCATACATCATGGATATGACATCCCTGATTTTCAATAGAATAAGAAGTGTGATCACTTCACATCTATTTTCAAATGCAAAAGGAAAACCAAATTCATGTGATTTTGTATCTAGATTCCCATGATCTAGCAACTAAGATAATCTTTTTAAAAACCAACAACCAAACAATCTTTACAAAGTTTAAAATAACCTATGACACAATGCACCAGTGAAGTTTCTCCGCAGTGGACACCATGCTAATAAGAATATTATCAACACAAATGATATTGGTATCACAAGAACTAGACAGTGCCGGGACCATCCTTAGAAAGGGGTGTAGAAAAAGAGAATTGGGGAAGGGGGGGGGGGGTGACAGCACACATGCAACATAAATGGAAGTAGCAGCAGCGGGAGCAGCCTTCGACTCCACTCGGTACAGAAACACTTTCCTAGAAAGCTGAATTGTATGGTCTTCCCCAACGAAACTGTCAAACTGATATGACAACAAAAACAAATAACAGTTCTTTACTCACCCTCTAATCATTGCAAAACTATCATCACTGCTGAAGTAGGCAGCACCTGTTTGGACAGTTACAGTTTCTTTTCCTGCATTAATCAAATCTGCATCCACTTCTTCCTGAGTAGCTGGGAAAGGACCTAGTCCCAAGATTCCATTCTCACTTTGAAGATTGACTACCATTCCTTCAGGGATATAATTGCTGGCAAGCATTGGCATTCCAATTCCTAAATTGGCTGCATTTCATTAAGGAAATTTTGTATTTCATATTGCTGGTTGAATTTGAAAATCCAAAAATGCAAATCCTAAACCTTCTTGTATTTGAAGAGTGGGATTCCAAAACATACTAAGTCACAAAATGCTTATCATCAAGAGAAGCATTATATCTTTGAAAAAATGTCCTAACACAATTTGAAAAGAAAAAAAAAATCACTTTTTCTGTTCAATAACTCAGTTGCAAAGTACTTTTTGGGAAGTATGTCTATCTGAATAATTGCATCTATGAGTGATAATTGGTGATAAGCACAAAATAAAAAATTGGCTTGGTGCTTAATGGAATCTACCTCTTCACTTCTCTAATTTCTAATATTTATACTGTAATTGCACTTATATTAATTAATTTAATCAATGAAGAAAGAGGGAACCTATGAAGTTAATAATTCCCCCAAAAGCCATCAGATTCCAGGAGAGATTTACAATTAGATAATGTAGCCTTTAAGTTCTTGACTACAGTAAGGAACGTTACATTATATCGTGTTAAATTATATCCTTTGTAATATTTTGTATACAAAAGAAGGATAATGAAATTCAAGAAATGTCCAATACTGGAAACATAAGAGTAAAGCAAGGAGAATAACAACTTCAACCTGGGAGAAGTGTCATGGTATCATTTATGGGCACACATTTCTTTTCAAGTATTAAATTGTAGTTTACACATTCTATGAGTACAAGATTTCACAAACCTCATCCTTAATCTAGATGCAGTAAGGGCAGCCATGGCAAAAATGTTTGTTTGACCGCCCTGCCAGCAGTAATGTTAGCAGTGTAGTTATGCATCAGTAATGTTCGTACTTCAATCAGAAGTACTTTTGTGATCACGAAAGTCGCATTGTAAGTTTTCATTCAAGCAAATGGTAACTTATTCAAAAATTTGTCTAACACAAACAGAAAAAAAATTCATCACTCTTTGCAAGTTGTGCTGATTGTTCTAAGCTGGTTACAATAATATGTAATAAATATAGTACAGTGTGGGCCATTTAAAAAAAAATCCCAAATTACCTCATACCTTTTACATCACATTTTTAGAATAAATTTAAAGAAACACACCTTTATAAAATAGAAGGTTTTCAATTCATGTTATATATCTCCTTTTCAATTTTCTTCACTTCCCACTCTATGCTACATATCTTTTCATAACATGTATATGGTTTAAAAAATATAAACATAATTAATTTTTACTAAAAACAATGATTTCTTACTCATTTCATTAGTACACTGTATTTACCAACAATCAACTTGCACTGAGACAGAATTGACCTCCCCATCATCTCTAATGTTATCCAAATAAGCCTCGCTCTTCAGGGCTAAACAAGAATGATGAAAAAGGAATAATCATTTTTAATTATTATAATAATTTTTTTGTTATTGTTACTTTTCATATTAAAATTATTATTATTTCAGTAATTTTCTTGGAGAATTAAATCCAAACTTTACAACCACTAAACATTTTCATTTTGGTTCCACCCCCTACCCTTTCACTGAGAACTGATGTAGCAATGGAACAAAAGTTGAGTAGATTTCATGTGGAAATTAAAAATAAATAATTAATTACCTATGAAAATTTATACTGAATGACACATTAATTTTAATGTTTTCTATACTACACATGCAGCAAACAGAAGAATTCTTTACTTATCTAGAAATTAAATTTTAGTCCAAAGTCGTACAACACTGAACATTGTAACAAGATTTTTTAGACAGATGAATTTTAATAAAGGATACCATACATTCCATTCTTGAATTCCAAAGCTGCTCTACGAATTATCCTTTCACGGCGCTGAGCAGCTGGGATTCATGGATGCAGCAGATCCTTCTTTCTGAGGTTTCCTAATAGTTACACGCTAGCAATGAATTTAAATTGGAAGTTAGTGCATGACTGTAACATTGGAACAGAGTCAAACACAACTAAACTACTATTTATTATAATTAGTTATTATTATAATTATAATCACCTCAATTCGTTTTTCATATTTTTCTCCAACAATAATTCTATCCACATATATTCCTGGCAAGTGAACTTCATCAGGTTGGATTTGACCAACATCTACCAACTCTTCCACTTCAACAATAGCAATTTTTGCTGCTCTGCACATAGCAGGATTGAAGTTCCGAGCACTTTTCCTTCAGAATAATTACAACTGGCATTGTAAGAGACGGTAATTTCATGGGAGTAGCTACAATTTTGTATGACACTATCTTAGTGGTATTTGAGAGCTTTTAAGCTGTTTCCCTCAAATTATTCAAAGATATTGGCAAAAAACATACCTTGAAATACGATATTAGAGATATTAGAAATGTATTAAATTGCAATGGTTCCACTCTCCTTAAAATTTTAATGAAAAATTATTTCCAATAAACCATTTCTAAACTCTAAAAATAGTATTTGTATTATTCTGAACAATTCTTTCACAAAATTGAATTCAACAAAAATTGAATTTACAATAACAAGGAATGTTTCACTAGGCAGTATTTGTAATAGGAATATAGAAGAATGTGAAAGAATGTTTTGAAAATTTGTACTACTGTGTATTCACTACATCATTCATCTCTCAAGCAAATCCTGATTTTTTTCTAGCAGTAACCTACAATAATATTGACTTAACAACTCTTAGACCATACCTAAAAATGAGATTTCCAGCAGTGTCTGCTTTCCATGCTTTAACCAATGCATAATCTCCTGTAATTGCCTTTTCCAAGATGTAATTTTCCCCATTGAATATTTCTGAATTCCTTCTCTTACTAGCCAAAGCCACAGAACCATCCTCCTTATACTTAATGGGAGCACCCCCTTCATGAATAAGAGTGCCAAAACCAGTGGGAGTATAGAAAGCTGGTATACCAGCTCCTCCTGCCCTCACTCGCTCTGCTAAGGTCCCCTGTCACAAACACTTTAATTAGAATAGTCAAATGAAAAAAACAGTTCTTCACCTAATATAAAGATAATATAAATGTTTGTTTAAAGGTTCTTTCAAATAAGGTTTTAAAAGATTATATGTTGACAGAACTTCTTAACTTTTGGAATATGCTTCATCCGGAGAGAAGCAAATCATTTTGGGAAAGAAATGACTAATCTATTTTAAACTGAATAAGAATTAACTTATCTGTGCTGAGAAATGAAGAAAATTATTCAGAAAATTTATCTCATTATTCAGAAAAGAAGAAGAGTTCACTCTCAAAGGGACTAGGAAAAGAAAAGGCTAAGAACTTGTGCATTTAAGACTATTTTCAATGGCTTAGAGAAAGAACAAAGTGTTTACAATGACAAGAAACTGTATGGTTATATTAACAGCACTTTCACTCACGTCTAATCTACAGAACACAATGTTGAGACTGAATTTAGAAATAAAGATCCTGTTAATGATCCACAAATCACATTTTATAATCATTTTATTAATTGATGTATTTTAAGATAATGTTTTCAAGGACACATGAATGTTTGTTCATAAATCAATATATTATAAACACAGAGCAAAGATTCTAGTTCTCAAAATAAAGCACCATACCTGAGGAGTAAGTTCGACTTCCAATTCTCCTGCCAAATATTGCCTCTCAAATTCCGCATTTTCTCCAACATAAGAAGCAATAATACGCTTAATACGTTTTTGTTGAAGTAAAAGTCCAAGACCAAAATCATCAACCCCTGCATTGTTACTAACAACAGTAAGATCTTTTATGCCACTCTGCAGAACAGCACCAATTAGATTCTCAGGTATACCACACAGTCCAAATCCTATTAAACACATCACGTTAGTGCTTAAGATGCTGAGGGATTATACAAAATAGTTATGTAACTAGTCAAATAACTTTATTTTACCACAACTGCAGATATTTTAAATGTTACACTGCACAATAATTTGCGACCTCAAATTAAATTTACTTGTGTAGATTGATTAAGTCTTCTATTTAACATATTATAGTACATTAATCTTTACCTCCAACTAGAAGTTTTGCTCCATCTGGAATGTCTTTTACTGCTTCAACAGCATTATTGTAGCACTTGTTGATTTTCCATCTCGACGAACTTGAAGAGAATGAACACGCTAAAACCTACCACAGCAATCAATGACTTTGAAAATATATTCTGAACGACATGCGCATTTACAAACATTAGGTTCACCGGTGTCCCTACCTTGGTCAGCACAGAGGACGGTGTATGGGGATTAATAGTACGTGGAAATCTGAAAATAATTTTACATGCAGTTGAATACGCCATCGGTATCATCTTCACTCACAGTGAAGTCTCTAACGTCACTAGTGGAAAACACGAAGCTGCACAACGCACAAACTACCAGTTTTCAAGGTTCTGCGAGGTTATATCCGCAGGATCTCCGGCCAAGCAACATGATAACCTTCGAAACTCCACATTGCCATTCACAGGTTCACAAACTTTCTAAAAACTTAAAGATTTTTTTAAAAGCAGTTTTTAAAATAAAGGAGATCGAATCAACTGACATATTCATAACTAAAAATATTAGTTATTTTTGTCTTTGTTATAATATATTTTAGGTTATGAAGAAAAAACTATGTTGGAAACACTTTGGAATATCAATGTTTACAACCTTGTCTGCACGTGAAGAGCGGGGTGCTTGAAACGGAGGATTGCTAGGAGAAAGTAGATTTAGATGCAGTTTTAATGCATTTTATTGTTACAATAGGAAAGTTGGACAAAGAACATTAATTTGTGCAACAATATCATTGAGACAAAATTTATTTTCAAAGTAACTATTATGTAGATGACTAATAGCAAAAGTAATGTAACAGAATTGCATGAACAACATTCAATTACACAAATAGTTGGCAGAGGTAAAGCAATGGAAGTAATTTAACAATGAGTGATAAATAATTTTATTACTTGTAATTATCATCTGTAACATATTTCACACATCTTAAAAGTACTTAGTTCACTATGTAAACTCATCAAGTCTGTAGCATGCCATTGTTACTAAACAATATCTACAAATAACAAATTTCTCACTTCATATACCACAATTTATGATGCTTCTCATACATCTCGTTAATCACAGAATTATTAATATGTAACAGTGAGTCTGAATTGTATTGACATTGAATTCATAACACTAAAGAGAACACAACAATTATTTCCAATTTCATTAACAGCATACTACATATGAAGGATGGGAAAACAGGATCTTTAAAAATTACTGGGATAAACTTGACAACATTGTATTAAAGAAGAGATACAAACTTATAATTCAACAAATGAATTTCTTGCAGGAGGAAACTGTGCAGTGATACATGTGAAACTTATCTTTCATACACTAATTTAATAGGAAGCCAAAAAAATAATAATAATTAAATTGACAACAGTTGTGAATATCATGTTAATAAAATTCAAACATTGCAGTCATAATCCTGTAAGAGAATTATGTATATTGACACACTGAAGACACATTGAAGAAAGTGGCGTATGAAGCGAGATCTGTTTTCTGGTAAAAAAAAATAAACTGTTCACTTGAGTTCATTTCAGTGTTCACTTCAGGCGGCCTGATCGAGCATCTGTCACTGCTCCCCACAATTCAATGATAAAATCATCTGTGAAACCAAATTCTTCTAAATCAGAACTGTCAATAGCATCAGCAAATTCCATGCTGTTGTTCTTGCCTTCAGCTTGTTCCCAAATACGTGTAGCTGTAAAATAAATTAATAAATTAATTAAATATCGCAATAAATTATATTTTTTTACAAGAGGTATTTCTGAACAACACAGATCTGATTTTAAACATAAATTGGAAACACTTACCTAGTTCGTTATCATTAATTCCAAGGAAACTGTCTAGTAAAATATTTATCTTCTCAATACCTCGAACCATGACTTCTCCAGGCTGTACACATAAAAATACACAAATCATCATGATTGTATTAATTAGCATTATTTGTGTCAAATATAAAAAGAAAATAAATAGAAAACCTACTGCTTCTTGTATAACAGGGGCACCAAGAGGAGAAAATCTAATAGTCTGCATTTTCTCAATGCCATTTGGATCTTTCTTGCGAACATTACTTCCCCTCTTACCAATATCTGAAAAAAAATCCATTAGTATTTGGTAAATATTAGATTATTTTGCACTAGAAGGATTGCAAAAATAAAGCAGTACATCAAAGTTAATACAGAATTGAAAATTAACAGCACATTTCATAACAACTATCCTGCTTGGAAATTATGAACTCTTTTTTCCTTTCATGAATTATCTTGTATGTATTGAGTACCACTAAGTAATTAGAGAAGGATTCATCATGTTTCATACTTCACTGAGATTTATTCCCAAAATATAATCTTATTTTCATACTGTGCTTCAAAAAACTGAGATAAATCATAGTTATAATTCAAGGAAATTTGACCATGTGAAAAGAATTCTCAACATTAACAAACATAAAATACTAATTGTTTCAAAAAATTCATTTTGATGGTTAATAAAATTAAGAACAGAAAGTTATGGTATCTCAATAAGCTTGTCCCCTCCATTATTTTCTAAGCAAATCCCTGCAAACCAACACATATTTCTTGTACTCCATGATGGATGTAGCTTCAATAAAATTTCTAAATATTTAACAATATCAAAGCATAGAGAAGGAAATCAGGAATGGCATCAGCATAAATCAAATTTCATTTCTGCATACAACTATTCAGTGGCAGCAAAAAAAAAATCTGTTTGGGGTGCCTCCTCAGTAAACAATGATCACATCAGTCTTGAGCCCAGGACGTCCTTAAGCCAGTGGCGGCTTCTTGCAGAAAGCACTGCCTACTGATGTATACTGTAAGTACTAGTTTAATACATTTCACAATAATAAAAAAATGGCTCTTACAATTTGAATATGGCGTAAATATTATTCATCTGTAAATCCATAATGAAAATGTCATTATCGTCGTACGAGCCATATTTCAATATCAAGCGTTTTCTAACAGTCCGGGCACCATGCGATCTCCCTCGTTTCTTCCCGTAGAGACAAGCGACCGCTTGCACCTCTCAGGATAGGCACGCTCAGGCGCTGCCTCTCTTCGCAACGTATTCTCAGAAAAGGTCCTGTGGTTACTACAGTGTAGTACCATAGACAAAATAAGGTGCTCTGTGCTTTGGTGCTCTGTGTGTAGTACGCGTAGAGAAGCAGCATGCTGTGCCCATGCTTGATGCATGCGCGTTGTGCGTAGGCCAGCGAATTCTCTTGCTGCCTGCCCGCACAGAAGTCTCCGATTTGCATCCCAAGCAAGTCCCGTGGCGCGTGTTTTGTTGAGTTAACAAGCGGAGAAAGTGATAATTATTTACGAAGTATTAATTTTTCCATTTTAAAGTAGTTGGCTACGGATTATTTAAGTTACTTGATTTTTTTTACTTTCCCGTATACATACGGAGTAATATGAGTAATGTAGGGAAAGTTATATAATGTTGCGTGAAAAAACGGCGAATTTTCGGCGGAAAAAAAATTAACTTCCGGGCCGTGATAACAAAAAAGTTGATGAAACCAGTTGGTAAATTAAGAAAAAAAAACCTAACACTTCTTTGATACCGAAAAACCAATTGAAAACAAAACGACCGTCCGTCCTTCCGTAACACTGTTCTTAAATGATTATAGATCTATAACACTGTATCTGTAATACTGTTCTTAAATTTTTATAGATCAATGTGCTTAATACGAAATCTAACTTCATTGCACATAACATCTAGATCGTTTACTAACATGCATAAAACAGCATTTACAGTACTGAATGTACTCCGAGAAAAGTCCCCCTAGTTTTCTTGCAAATGCTTGCATTTGTTTTCTGCAAATTTTCTTGCAAATGCAATATCATGACTGAACACGCTGACGTGAAAATTTGACCGATTCACTGCTGATAAAGAAAATTCTGGTACCACCAACCAAACCAAATTGGTTGATCTCGGGTTTACGGTGCAACTAAGTTTTGGCCTCCTTCACAGTTATGCGAGTGAGGGATATCACTTGCCGATGGATTTTATCTTCCATTCGGTGAGACGGGATATTATACTGTTTTTATTACCAAACCCAACACAGTCTTCACTCTTCACTGGACAGAATCGTCTATTCTTTCGCAATATTGTTTCTTTCTTCTGTTTGCCGAACATCAAAAGATGTAAGGGGTGTCTCCGTAAGGGGAAGTGAGCTATTTAACTGTATAGATATGATTATGCTGTCGAGTGCTGCGGGTTGCATTTGACATGAATATTTAGATGCTTTTTTTTTTAAAAAAATGAATCCTTCACATTTTTAAAGTCAAAGTGCAATTCGTCACGTCTATATGAAATTCTCTTTCTTTAGAGACCTTATTTATGAAGATTGGTTGCGTCTGACCCGCAAAGGAAAGAAATACTACGGAAATAATATAGGAGACGATTGTTATTGCCAGTGTGCAGGTTGTTGCTTGAGAGTTAGTGTATTGCAAACAGCAGTACACGAGTTGCCTACCAATGAGACCCGAGATGTCAAAAACGGGGTCATATTTATCTTCGTTATTTGAGATTTAGCACGTGTTCATTGACAGAAAGGTATAATTTTCGACCTCCCTACCTCTCCCTACATGCCCTAACAATTTGTAACACTGATACAAGAATAAGCTGAATGCGATTTTAACTGAACAGTTATATGAACTTACTGAATCCATCCTTCAAAGGCTCCACAAGCCTAAGTGTGAAATTACTGTCACGTGGAATTTCCTTCAACATCTTGGCCACCTCGAAATGACGTCGTCCTACCAGATTAACATCGTTGATCTTCTCGATATGGTCACCAACCTGAAAAGTGCATTAGATTTATAGATTAGTTTTAAAAACTTATCGAAACATCATAAGGCTGCTACTGTAAGATCCGCACATGCAGTACTCTCGAACTCCAAGAAGCGAAGTCATGACTCGTATGGATTTTCCTGCGGGAAGAGTTTGGTGAACAGAAAATTGGAAATGTGGCACGCATGTTACTTGCGCTTGTTTAATACACCAAATCGAAATCATTTTATTTCACACATCTATATTCAACATGTATTTCTCAAGATGTATGACAGTGTTATGCTGTACTTTTCCGTTACATGAATCAACGAGGGACCCATGCCATTAGCATTTGTAGTAATTTCAATTTGTTCAGAGCAAGGAAGCATCGCATACAGATCACATCATTCAAACAAAAGTACTGCCATTACGAATACAGAAATTTTTTATTACACGTTTTTTAATATAATTTCGAAAATATATATGAGGAGTGATTCACACCGAGATTCCCCCCCTCTTCCCGAAATATTTTATGGAATCGCCCCCTTACGTAGTCGTGTAAGACCATTAAATAGACTGCCTCAGTGAAAAGTGAGCTAACTCTGACAAAGGAGATAATTAACGTCACTACGAAAGAGCATAATAATAATAATAATAATAATAATAATAATAAACAATGACTAGTAGTAGGGACAAACCTGTTCCCGCATTCCTACATGTTCATCGCAACCTTTCAACTTTAGAGCTGCCAGCTAAATTTGAAATTCGCGCCAAAATGTGATTGGAAGAAAAGTTTTTACCAATATTTAAAAACAGGTTCAATCACAACTTATGATCTCCAAATCTTACATCGATTATTTACCAAACTCAATCAGGCGCAAATTTCAAATTTTTAAGCTAATAAAATTGGCTTACATTTTTTTCACTGTCCACATTGTTTAAATATCTGAAAAAAAATGTATATTATAGAAAGTTACGAGACCCGTGACAGGAAAAATTTGAGACAGTACTTCAACGTTACCAGGTTGAAAATCAATTTCAAAAAATCACTTTTTTTTATTTGAACTTGGCGCCAAAATTGGTTGACAAAAATACCTTCAAATTTAACTATTTCCCCTCCCCCATTTCTGCAACTGTTTTCAGCCTGATACATGCAATAGAAGCTGAGAAAAAATAAAATATAAAAAACAAGTTTCTCATTGTATCTCCGCAACCGATTGCCCTAGGCGGCTGATATTTTGGGAATCTACGCCATTTTATATTCTTTTTCATACGAGTATCACGATTATCGATTTGGTTGAAGGCACTTTTCACTCATTCGCTTATATCCTTTGTAATTATTACATGTCTTGACGCTCAATGTCAAAAAATTAATCGACCTCTTAATAGTCATTGGCTCCCTTTAAAATTTTATCGACCCTCAGGGGGCGATTCCGATCCCGTCAGGAACACCTGGGCTATCATATGCGCCTTCTATAGTTTGGACCTGGGTTCGATCCCTCGCCGACCCATGTGGTGGAGAGAGCGGGTTCCCAGCAGGTTTTCTCGAGGTTCTCTTGTTTTCACTGCCCCTCACGCCACCATTTCCATATCATTATTCACTCCATCCTGATCGTTACTCATCTACTCATTAAATCATTACTCATAGACCTCAATGATCTTAGCAGTTAACTCAAATAAATAAATAAATAAATAAATAAATAAATAAACATATGAATAAATTGGAAACTGCTTACCTGAATGACTTTCAGTTGGTCAATAACACTGCCTTCTTTGATGCGTTTAATGAACGCATATCCGGCGCCGTTGTCAGTAATAGTAAGACCTAAAGCATCTTCAGTCTTGCGAAGCTCAATCTCCTTGGGGCGACCTGCAGAGGAGCAGAAACATTCGTTAGAAAAGGCCAAATCTTGCAGGTGAAACACGTAAATAATACATATTAAGCTAGGAAGGGTTATGTGAACATTTATTCAAATTTTTGGTGGAAAATCATTTGAAATATTGCACATTTTCCCACCACTTCCTTTGAATTTATCATTAAAAGTGAACATAACTACACAAATTCTGTTAAATATTTTGCTTAAAATTTTAATTAATATTATAGCACGAAATAAGTGAATTAGTGTTTTTATTACGAAATATTTAGCGCCTTCACAACAAGCAGGTACTGTATAATACGATTTTAGGAATCGCACCAAAATTAATTTAGTTTTTTATTCCCGCTACCCTCAGAAAAGGATCTCGGAAAAGAAATTGAGCGGCACATTTAGTGGAAAATCAAAGGAACCAAAAAAACCATTTCTCGGTAACTACGAGAGCATCTAGAGCATGCTCTATCATAATCATCTATCACAGTCTTTATCATGCAGAAAAAATGTTTTCTTTTGCACATTGCATCTTAAATATTACCATATCCATTACCGTTACAAATCCAATTCGTATCACAAAACGATTAGGAAAATAGGATAGGTTGCATCAGTATCTCTATTTTTTGGGGGGGAAGGTAGCAAGATTGGTTGGTGGGTAGTAATACGATAAAATGAAAATATAACGTGAACTGCTTTCATTTAAAATGAAATATGCTTGCTTGTATTAAGATGTTGTCAATAGCATTTATTTTAGACGAAGTTCCTGATGAACTGATTCGACATTTAAGGCCCCTTAATTTAATTTTTTTTAAAGAATAAATGTTCTTAAAATATTCCAAAGTTTATAAATACAAGAGCAATACTCTGGTATTTGGACATATTGACGCAAAAAAGCAAAATTAAGTTTCATTTATAATTTAACGTTCAATGCAAAACGAAACCGTTAAGGCATAGCAATGGAAGTGAAACAGTGAACACCCCATTTCAAACAGAGGAAAGTTTATTTGGTTAGCATGAGCAATATCTCGTATTCCCTCAGCGGGTTGAACTGAGTATATTTCGCAAGTCTCCCACAATTATTTTCATTTATAATTTAGACATTACATAATCAAGAAACATTACATTTGTAGGTGAGTTAAAAGTTTGAAGGATGGCAGATCGATTCGCGGACTTAGTAAAGTAAAAAATCTCTGCAAGGTATACAATTCACTATGTGTTTACAGGCCTTCCGTAGAGAACGGGCGACGGGGGCCGGCGTAGAGAAGGCATAAAAAACCTCGATGTTTCTAAAATACTGATGTTCCTGAATTATCGATGTTCCTAAAAGATTGATATTTTCCACCAGAAACATTGATATAGTAACATCCATGTTTTGGTTTCGATGTGTTTTTTTTGTCGATATATTTTCCCAGAAACATGGCTCTTTTAAAAAAATGTTTATTTTTTGATAATGTTGTACGTGGTAATACCGTTAAACTGCATTTTGTACCTTGTTGGAATAAATTGATTAGGAAATTAAGGTGGCAGAAAATACTTCAAACTAATATTTACGTATTATGCAAGACGTTTTACTTCCATGATTTATTAATGAGAGTGAATAAATAGAATAATACCAAAACACGATATCCTTCATTTTTAGTTCCATATTTACATTAGATTAACATTATTATTATTATTATTATTATTATTATTATTATTACTATTATTACTATTATTATTACTATTATTACTATTATTATTACTACTATTATTATTAACATATTACTTATACTAATACTTATATGTGAGCAAACAATAAAATATACCGATTTTTAAATTAAGAACCCTAATTAAAAATGGAAACAGGATGGGCAAATACCACCTTTTTGATCATTTTTTAAACATCGATGTTTTTTGTCGATGTTTTCATCAACATCGAAAACCTTTTGGTGATGAATTGATGTTTTGATAAAAATTTGCCCATCACAAGGCGGGCGACGGGGGCGGGTGGGCGGCGGGCGAGAGATGGGCGCAAGGCGTGGGCCTGGGCGGGACAACACACGCACGCGCCTACGGGCGCTCACCGCCCCTCCTGCCGCCCACGCTTCGCCGCTGAACTCCAGGCGCTTTATTGCCTCCGCTAACACGAAGAGACACCGCCAATTAGCCCACAATTCACAGCGAGGAGAGCGTTCGTTCTTGTTTGCGGTTGTTTGTGAGTGCTCTGGTTCGTTTTAGACGAATAATATCGCCCTCAAAGAAAAGTGCAAAATACTAGTATGCAAAAAATGTTTAACTGAATGTGAATTAATTAATAACTAGAGTCTAAAAAATTGTCATCTTAACTGGACATTTTAATATATAACTATGCCAAAATAAATTAGACATCCATTAAGAAGTACTGTTTGGTTTCAAGTTCTCAAATGTATGGTATACCACATTTAAATATGCTTTACATTCTATTAATTAATGATTAAATTACTAGTGGTATTAATGAATTAAAAAATAAGCCTTGGTCTAAACTTGCTTTCATAAAACACTAGATCGAACGTATGTGAGTCAGCAATCATGAACTGATTCTTACAAACCCAAAATATTTAATCGACCTAGATCTTATTGCAGCTTAGAACACAGAGAGTTCTAGATCTTATTGCAGCTTAGAATATAGAGAGAACACAATACATAGCAAGTTGAAAATTAAGTTTTTGAAAATACTATTCATAAATTTTACTATTGGTCTTACGAATTGAAAGACCTTCCCAATGTATCGCTTTCTCAATTAATCGAACGGAATGCCATCAACTTTCACTCGTTTCCATTGTGATTGAGATCCCGATGAAATTTAGCATACATTTTCCTAAATTATAGTTAAACCTTGTTACGGAAATGCACGCAGTGAGGTGAAACTTAGAAAGGAACATTCCTGTGCGATCTCAGAGAAACTGGATGTATCTTAGAGAAATCTAGAGAGAGCCCACAGAAAATGATAGAATCAAATATTGATGTAGACGTGTATCTCCGATATATGAGTGGCTAAATGTTATGAATTGTTTAGAGATGTTTCATAAAGCTTTAAAGATACTAGGCAACGTTTGTACACAATAACGAAGTTAGAATTTATGAAACGCTCATCAATTTACCCAACTCGAGTTCTCCACCATCATCACTTCAAATAGACTATGAGATGGAGACTGCAGGTAAGTGAACGGTGTACTTAAGATACATTCAACACGATTTGCTTTTCGTTGCAAGACTAGTGCAAGAAGAGCTACGAAACGTAATGCAGCTTACTATTAGTTTCTCACAATATGCATTTGGCTAAAATGGCCATTCTTAGGCCTAAAGACCATATCTACGAGGGAACAATCAGGCAAGGAAGGACCGAAGACGGCTGTGTTTTTTATTATGATATTTATCTAGCTTTAGCCAGGAATTTAAACAGAGAATTTGCCGGAAATCGGAATATTTTACCTCTATAATTCTCATTTACACGGTGGCATTACCTTCCTCATCAGCAACGTATCCCATGTCTAAACTCATTCACTGTTGGGACCCGAAACTATGATCTAAACCAGGGGTGTCCAACTTACAATGCCTCAGGAGCCGCAACAAAACCCTTCAATACGGTTGCCGGACATATCTACATTACTTGGGCGATCCACACCTGACTACCCCGTATTGTTGATCTCTGCAGTTCGCCCAGGTGCTCTGAAAGGGAAGGGGGATGAAACCATGCGAGAACAGGCCGTACCATATGTAAGGCAGGGAAACACATTGGGATGATTTCGAATTTCTGAAGTTACTCGAAAAACATAATTCTTAAATTAATTTTAACTTATTTTTACATTAAGGGGGTGTTGACCACAACAGGGTGTGTGCGCGAAGTGTGATGTTCTCGCCCGACAAGGATGCAAGGGACTTTCACTTTTGACCCTTTCCCGGGCCGCGATAAATGGCACAGCAGGCCGCCAGTTGGACAACCGTGACCTAACCTATATATTATTATTATTATTATTATTATTATTATTATTATTATTATTATTATTATTATTATTATTTTTTAGGAATCTTGGGCTCTGAAATACACACTATCACTTGTGAATAAATTTCATCTCATGCGTATTGGAAGATTTGCAAGCAAATAAATGGAATTCTTCTCGTAGTTCTTGTGAATGACCGAGAACGAGCGTTCAGAGAGAAAAGAGCAAATTCAATTAGCCAGGAATCCTGTCGCTTCGACGTAGTCAATTTATCTTTAACTTATCTTCGAGCTTATCAGCGTCAGCCAACAGCCATTGAGGTCAATTTAAGCGTAAACCATGCTTAGGGCGAGATGCTGAAGGTCATCAGAGTGACAAAGGGTAATACTTAGCTCAAGGAGCTAAGTATTTTTTGCTAAAAACTTTTTTACTAAAAATATTGGCTACTGTAATGATGGTTCGAATGGCATATTCAAGACAATTTAAAAAAATTACAACTAGCAAATCTATAACATGTATGCCTTGCACGTGATATTTGAATGTCCTGTAAGAGAAATCTTTAGAACTGAAGGCAATTTGCATCTCTTGGTTACTTTCAAAGAGTATAAACGGTTTCAAAACGCGTTCTCTATCCATAAGCGTAACGAGTCTCCGAGGCTAGAGAGAGCTGCAATCCCCTAAAAAGTCACTTAGTTTCACTGGGTCAGACATTTTTCTAACTACAGTAGGGTTATGCCAAGTCCAACTCCTCCTCCTCATCTCGTACGTATACTACACCAAATGTTCTTCCTTAATCAATGCTTCCATATTTTTCACTTTCTTTTACTATGACTTCATCTTTCCCCTCTTTGTTCTTCTTTTACTTCCCTCTCTTCCTCAATCCTTATCTCTCCTCCAATCTGTCCCTTCATTTTCTTCTCTTTCAAACGCCCTCTGCGAGTTCAGTGAATACAAACGCGTTTCCCAATCACGCATCGGCTCACTATTCCCGACACATCCGTCTTCCTTCTTCCTAATTACGTCTGAGATCAATGAGACAGTTGAGAAACAGTCGTCATTTCCGAAGCGAGAGAGAACAAGGGGTGCGGCCGCTCGGAAACCCGAAGAACAGGCCGCGGGGCGGGTTCGGACCGACGCGACGGCACGGGCGTCGCGGCGCGTCGCGCCTGGCTCCACGAGGGCGTCGCGACGGCCTCGCAGCTGTCACTCCCGCCCTCGCCCTGCACCATTCCACGCGCTTCAACCCGGGCGTAGGAGTTGGCCGCCGAGCTGCTCTCTCGCAGGACTGACATTCTTTACTTGGGCTTTTATTTCTTGGCGCGTAGGGGCTTGTCTTCAGAATGGAATATCTCACGGTATTTCCCGTCGTTCTCGATCGTTCGCTCGCATGAGTCAGGTTCAAGAGTCGCATGATCGTCAGCACTGCTCGATACAGTCGCGATCATGCGACTCCCAACAGCATGACTGAGAAAGACGCGAAATACCGTGAGTTATTCCATCGTGAAGACACGCCCCCACGCGCCAAGCAATAAAAACCCAAGTATACACACATTACTCGGCTACACGACACTACAACCACTCATTGAACTGACATCCCCAGTGTACGGCGCGGGTTTGCATCTATCATAACCAGATCAAAATTGATAACAAAACTTTTCAATAACACGTATAAATATAAAGCTCAGTATTTTTCACTATATTTTGCACTATAAGTCGCATCAGTCTTATTTATTTGATGTTGATTGACACTATAGTTAGTTGGGTTTGATTCATTAGTACAGCGAATATAATACTTTGTCTACTTTTCAAATTTTTTTAGAAATTTTCAGTAACCATTACTAATATTGTGTAGCTTACATGATTGCTGTTAATAGTAATAAATAACGTTTTACTACTATGTTGTTTCATTAAACTTGTAACTTGTCAAATACTTAAACCATTTTCACAGAATCAAATGTAAATTAAAACAGTACTTACTTTCAAAAAAGCAACAAATTAAAAATACCTTGGTACGTAAATAGTATTAATAAAATATTTTTCTACGTTACCGAAATGGAAAATAATTTCGCTACTCCTGTAAATTTTAATATTAATATAATTGTTAGAAAATATCGTAGAGAAAGGAAAGGGCTCCTTAGAAAGCCTCGCCCCGAGTCGACCCACGTCGATTACTTTACCGTCATAAAAATGTGATTCAATTATTGAAGCGTTTGCTATAAAAATCATCTCATTCCGTTATTTTCTAAGTTCACCATTATGTATTTTTTCCTCCTCTTAGGTGTCCTTCATTGCCTAAACAAAGTATATAAATCAAAACCATGATTTATATTAAAATTCATCGTTAAAATATGACGAGAACATATTCCGTTCATGGACCGTTTATATCCTGTTGTAATAAACTGGTTTTGATAGTACATGCATATGTACATGTCAGTATGTTACACTACATTTCCCTACAATGGGCTTTCTGGGAGGGCAATTTCCTAAAATCGGAGATTTCCTTGAAAATTTGTAATAGTCTGCGGCAGGACTGATTCCCAGGAAATACTACCTAACCAGAACGGCTATGAAGTAGATCCCCCATACTTCTCCATTAAAGTCACATTACGTTTGTGCCATTTTAACGTTAATATATAAGTAATTAAACTAGGAGATATTAAACCAAGCCACCTTACAATTTGAAAGAAACTTCTTTGACAATCTATTCTACTACACACATTCTTAATGAAACCGTGAGAGCTATTAGAATAACGTATCAAAACTCTTATTATAATAAAACAAATATTTAACGGTATTTTAGGAACGGATCTAAGACAACGGTTTAAATAACACATTTATGAGAATATTTATTTTTCAATAGCTTCTATTAAAACAAAGTTTAATGGATGCGTACTGTTAATTAATAAGAAAATCTACGGCATGGCAGCAGCTTATAAGTTTGCGGTGTAACGATTCAAGTGAATGGAGGTAGGTGTGGCTTCGTTATTGTGGCTTTCCTCTAATACCTAGAGTCTTACTTATCACCCAGATTCCAAGTGAGTAATATAAGATTAAGCAACGTCAACGGAGATGACTGCAACTAAGTAATCCTACTTCACAGACGCTGTATGATCCTTCTCAGTTGTTTTACTCTGTTCTAAGATGATGGGTGATTGTGAGAAGTGACATTAACTTTGCATTGTCTGATGATGAGAGAACTTTTTATAAATGAATGTAGAGATTAATTTGAAAAACAATCTCATCCATAATAACACACTAAGATTAATTTATTGATAGATAATTCCGGGCGCGTCAACTCATAAGTCATTAGTCCCGTAAGTGTAGGGCATGTTTTTCCTCGGGAGGGGGCGGTGATCTTCCCCCGCTAGATAGTGAGATGGTGACATAGCGGGGTTTTCTCCAAACCAAGTATCTCCCACTAGCGGGGCCCCACCCCAGCCGGGACAAACTCAAAGTACCAGATCGGTCTCCCGGCATATGCGGTAGTGTAAGGCATGTTAGTGTGTTTGTAAGTAAGGGGTGAGGATAGAACAAGGGAGAGGAAGGAAAGATCTTACCCGGTCCGTGGCCCGTTTGTTAGGGTACTGCTTCCGGCTTTCGCCTGGTATTGATCGGAGAAACCACGGAAAATTAGTGATCAAAGCAGTCGGCCGCTGATGCCCTGATCCACCTCTCCCCGATACACACTAAGAAAATAGTTTACAGTTTTGAACTATATGAAATTATGGACACAAGCTGTGTAAATACGCTACTTCTGGTTATGGAATTATCATCCTCAAGGCTGCATAAAACACATTTAAGAAGGCCATTTGATATTTTGTTGTGAACAAATCCGCACATACATGCAGCCCATAACACACGTTACGCTACAACACACGTCACTATCCGCACAAATCTAAAACAATGTCCTACTACCTTAAAACCAAGCTTTCTTGGCCGATCGCCGGTGGCCGAGATCGTTAAGCCAGTAGTGTCGTAGCGATCTCGGACCGAAGGATCGTGGGTTCGAGTCCCACCTCGGGGATGGTTGTATTTGCATTCGTCCTTTCTCCTCCTATCATCATCATATCATGTCATCTTCAAAGTTACTATAACGTTAAACTCAATAGTGGTCGCTAATGACCTAAATGTTGATGCGATCTTCAATAACCAAAAAAAGCTTTCTTGCTTCTCTAGGATACTGTTACTAAGCCCAAAGGGACATTTTCTGGTTCTATTACATGCTACTTTATGTTTACTTCGTGTACCCTCAGTACTTCAAATTGGATATGAAAATGTGCAGAATCTCAAAATGTATATAAAAAACCGTTTACTATTTGATATGAAGTGCTGTTTAATCGACCGGGTGCAAGTCGTCCTGTTCGTTAATTCACCCTTAGCAATTTTGGAATGTTTATCCACACATTAACAAAGCATTTTATTAAATTAATTAAGCAAAGAGCCACCGCAACATTTGCTCAATAAATCGAGAAAAATTTAAAAAATAAAAGATGAAAATGGGGACCGTAACTCAAAAGCTGATATAATAATGGAAAGTCACAGTTATATACAGTGTTGTACAATTTTCTAATGAATTGCAATGTAATGAAATGTAAAAGCGCACCTACAGCAGCGCACTCTTGTCAACATGCCTGCCTATATGCTAAGAGCCTGGCCGTTCGTAATCCGATACTTGCACAATAAAACTAACGTTCGTATGGGTCTAAATAGTATAAAGAAGTATTTTTTAAAGAAAAGCATGTAATTAATAGTTTCATACATACATATTCTTATTTGTCCTTGAATGATTTGCTTCTAGAGCACTGCGTGATCATCGAATGGAAATTTCTCATATGGAAGGATTGCCAAATAGAATTTCCATTAGATGATTTTCTATTCATGTTCTAAATTTGTGAGCAATATACTTGTATTTATTCACAGCTGTGAATCAGCTGTTCCGGTATCATCCAATCGGAAGGTTGAAAGCCACCATAGTGACGTCATTATAGTGATGTATAAGGTCCCGATTGGATGGCACCGTAACAGCTGATGACCTGTCAGAGGCAGCAGTGAATCAATCGCAGTAAATTTGCCAACTGTCCTCTAAAATGAAAAAGAAAACTATGTTTAAAAAAGATAAAAAGAAACAGTTTATATTTCTCTGAAAGGGAATGTTTTCTGTGAAAAGTTTGAAGACAACGAACACTATTATCTCTACGTTTTATGATATCATCGATTAATTTATTTTATCGCTTATTGGAATCTCCTTGAAGTAATTGAAGATAAGAATATCTAAGATTTACTGAACGCAGAAAGAGAGGGAGAGAGAGTGCAGAATGGTGTGTTGTGCAACAAGCTTTTTAGAGCTTTGAATCATATTTAGATTTCTCGATAAAATATACTCAAATTACACAATACGTATTGCATAACACGGAGAAAAATTACTAAACACTACTAATATTATTACTAAATATTAATATTACTAATTATAATGTATATTACTAATATTAATGTCTGTATATTATAAATATACAGACATTAATATTATAAGGTAACCTCAATGTTCATAAAAACAAAGACATTTAATAAGCATGCGTTTATCACAATACTACGTCGTTTTAATCTAACAAATGAGTAATTTGCAATAAATGTTATTTTTGATACCTTATCCTCAAGCATTTATCAGACCCCTCTACAAGCCCTCGGCAAGTGTATTTGCCAGATTAGTTGAGAGAGACGTACACAGTTCAAAGTAACATGATTGTTTCTAAAAATATTGTAATGTATTTTACAATTTTTCAATTCTTCCAACATGCGTAATGTAAACATTGTAATATTTCTCAATTGTGAGTTCTCGAAGAAGGAAAATATATCTTTGTTACTATTGCCCTGCTTTGCTCATGCATAATATGAATAATATAATAATTATTTCTTAGACCAAAAGTTACTATTACACCAGGCTGGTATTCGATTAAATTTAATGTTCTAAAATCTTTATTCCAGGGTTCCGACATTTGACTAAGTACTACTTACGTTTCCGTAAGCAGACGGTTCAACAGTTCTTACGAAGCGACGATTTCTGGGAACTTGTTCCAAATAAATATGTTTAGATTAATTGCAATTCCACTACTAAGTAATCAACCTTATTATGAACAAAATAATATAACATTTATCTCGAGTTTGAAAATAATATTTTAATTTTATGGAGTACTTTACATGAAGCCCCAGTGACATTTTAAAAATTTTCTCAAAATTACTCTAAATATTCTTTAACTTTTACTGAATAGAGCAAATTATGCTTATAAAAATTATACATCTTCGAATTTCACAGAAACTTCTGAATGTTGGAAAATTGTAAACGTTTTATTTTCTTTCGACTCCCTCAAACAACTCCCAAGGAACTTCTTAGTCCTATTGGTAACATCATTGGAAGCGCCGAACCCACCAATGAGATACAATCTACCAGAGGAAGACCTAAGATTGTCGAAATATTGCATACACATTATGGGCAGTGGCAAAGAAATTTAGACCTGAAAGTATCCGATTGGAATGATAAGACAAATAATAATGAAAAATCAGTTCTATGTAGCGCTGAGAAGGTAAATAAAACGGAAGCGTGTTATTAAAATTCAAATTTGTTCATAAATATTTTTTACTTGAGTCATCCAGAACTACACCTACACATGTAGGTAATGTAATGCAGTGTGTGTGATTCTAGGATTAACATCTCGACAATGTACTCGTCAAAACAGTTAAAAGAATACTATATCATTCCAAATTCACTCCAAATTCAATTTGATTTTGCCTTATTCTACGTGGCGAGACTCAGACCATCAGGCCTCTTCTTCCATCTGACCATGCAAATTTGCCTACGCTCCTTTCACCAACTAGCGGAGAAAGAAGCAGCACTCGGGGAAGTAACAAGCTATTTATATTTAGCTCAGACGCTTCTTTTAGGCTTAAGGATCTTTAACATGCAGTATATCTACAACATAGAAGAGCAGGCTTTAATTCACCTCCGAAGGAAGGCTTACGGAGGATTTTTCGCCCTTAAAAATCCACTGCTTCGATGGGGTTGAAACCCGCAAACTTGGGTGCAACAACCCGATACGCTAACCGCTATACCACCGAAGCCGCAAATCCCATCTATAGAGTAACATTTCCACCCAGAACAACAAGAAACAGAGCAGTGTTGTCAAGGTCGATGCCACGAGCGGGAGTCCGTGGCACAAGTGCCACAACGAAATCGCCCCTCCCAAGCAGTTTATTACCCCGCCATCACACAACGCAATTCCTATTGCAAAACGGCGGGGTTACTACTACTCGTAATACTTCCCTTTCCTGACGCTAGTTGCGCAGAGAAGCTCGTGGCATGGTACGGTGCCATGACACGTGCCACAGCCACCAGTAGAAGACCTTTATACCACTGAGTTAGAGGAATGGCTTGCGCAACAAAGGAATGTACATCAAGGAAGTGAGCGCCTTGTGTAGCGTACGTCCGGCGAGGCCGACCGCAGATCGCCAGAGTGTGTTTGATCTCCCAGATCTGAAGCCCAGATCGCTGCACCTCTCCGCTGAGCCAGCGGGGGCGACGTCCCATTGAGTAACTGCAATTGCACACGCGATTCGCGCAGCGCGGGGCATCGCCGTTTGGAGCGACAAAGGGGCCAAAGGACCTCTTTCTTAAGATGCGAGGCAGCGAAACAGGAGCCGGGAAGTAACCGTGGAAATCGCTCTTCGGTGTAAACAAATAACAGGCGTTAATTCGAAACTCCGAGATCTTTACTGGCCGTAAGAAGACGGTTTCAAAGCCTGCGGGATGAAGATAAAACCACTCTGAGATGAAGTGAGTTCGCTGGACCAGGTATGTATCCCTTTTTATTCTTTCAAAAATATTTTGTTTCGTCATTCGGTTAAACCAACACATCACAGTCCGAGTAATAGACTTGCAGGGATGTACATAAGGATAAAGGGCCATTCACAATGAAATCATTAACGCAAGGGGGAGAATATAAAGATGAACTTTTAACAAAAATATGGACGTACCATTCTCAATGACAGTGACCATAAACGTGAAGAAAGCATTTAAATGCAATAATAAAGCTACTGCAGAATAAATGTTTGATAAATAAATAATAAAATCACTATTTAGACTTGAACATTTTTATTAACATGTTGTAGGTTTAAATGTTGGTGTGATTATTAATGGGCTACAGACCAGGCAAGATAATACGCCAACCACGCCGGCTTGTGGGGTTTTACCCAAACAGGTATATCCCACCAACGGGGAAAGCTCTACGCCACCGACTGGTCTCTCGACACTCGCTGAATGTTTATTGTACAGACACGTTGTTAGTCAATTCTCTCGAAACTCCGGCAAAAGTTCATGGTTGCGGATGCCATGCCAACGCTCGACTGGTCTGTAGCCCATTAATAATCACACCAACATTTAAACCTACAACATGTTAATAAAAATGGTCAAGTCTAAATAGTGATTATTCTTAAATTGACAGTCTCAAATATATTGGACCATACAAACTCTTAATCCTCCTGTCCTGCATCGCGCTTGAGTGATCGCCACCCATTCGCGAGCGGCGCGCGCGCTTCCCGGCGGCGCGGCGAAGCAAATGCCTGGGGCGCCAGTCAGCTCCAACCTCCGCCGCGCCGACCAGACGCCGCTACTTAACTGTTACCGCAATTTACTGGAACGCGCTCCACGAGCGAACGGCCTCCCCGCCTTTGTCGCGCCCGCCCGTGCCCCTGCGGTCGAAGCAGGTGGCTTCTTCGCAGACGGGCCGCCCCGCCGCGATGCGCCGCGCCGCGCCGCGCCGCGTCGCGTCGAAAAGAAGCAGAGGATGATGACGAGAAGAAGGAGGCGTGCCGGTCGCGGTCCGTTTAGTCAGTATTTGCACGGCGTTCTGGTTTCAAGAAACATCACGAAACGAAACATCAATCTCGAGAGAAGTCTATTGAATCCTGCTCTGGACTGTGACTTCATGCGATTCAGTTGGGGAAGAATCGTCCCTGTTAGGCAACGGCAGTCATGTCACGAATTCCTAGTGTGTAACCAAGAACTCGTGAATACCCCTCCTCTACAAATATTACCAAATACATCCTTGTCAACATTTTGTAAATTTTCAATTACCAGTAAACATTGGAAATTGTTCAAAGCCTTAGTCACCCATATCTAGAATTGGTCCCGGATCTACAGGTTTACGTCCAGTTTCTTCCATCCTAATTGCAATCAAACAAAAGACAGGGTGGTGACAATGGAAAATTGTGTGGGGGCTTGTTCTTTGTAAATATTGAATGTACTGCGAACAACAATAGAGAGAGAAAGAAACAGTGGGAGACAAAAAAATTAGGACGGTTGAAGGGAGAGCGAGAGAGAAATAGATAATTAGACATGTCAAGGTCGCGGGCAAGGTAACTATCTCACTTGTTTGCGATCACTGCGTTCCGAGCAACTGCCGCGATATTTAAAACAATGGATTGTACAGCACTCCGGAGTGGCAGTGCGTTACGGGACATCTGAGTAATCAGTCATTTGCAGAAGTCAGTTGACTGTTATTGGCCCCAAAATCACCGATATTCTCCTCTATTTAAGCAAAGAAGTCATCCATTAAAATGGAATACATGAATCATATTTTAAATTGTCAATTAAGAGTAAAATTTACCATTTTGAATCAAAGAATCTTGATTTCGTAATCGCGTTTCCTTAAGAGTATAATAACTGCATTAACTTTCTACTTTCAGTTTACGAGATTTAACGGACCAATATTATTGTCTGTTAAAACAGCGGTCAGTCCGTAAGAGATACTTGTTAATTTATTTCACATTATTGCTATACATAAAACAAATCACTGAATGCTTTACAAAATATAACTCAAATTGAAAACTTGCAAAGACTCAGAATTCAAACATATTCCTACCCCAAGACAGAATTTAAGAATAAAATAAACATGAAATAAAATAAGTAGCAAAGAATATAAATTCAAATCTTGTAATTCAAATCTTGCTTGTTGAATAGAAAACATCAGGTAAACATAGTTTCATATCAAGCAACCATTCTTCGATATCTTTTGAGCATTTTTTAGCTTCCCTGCTATAGCTTGAGCGTGGACACCCTTCCCTGGATTTGGAATGGAAATGAGAACGGAGGCAGGGAAAATGCCCGTGATCGCAGGAACGCAGGAACGGGCTTCTCAGGCGGGCAAGTATCTCGTGCGGGCGCAGTTTGACGTGCCTGGTGTAGATAGAGAATGAATGGGAGAGAAATCCAGAGAGAAACAGCTCATCTGGCAGCTGGCGGAGTCACTCACCTTTTCGGTGCACGAATATGAAGTCGTCGAGACCGATCTGCCCGCCAAGCAGCTTGGGTCATATCCACCTTGTGCGTGTTTGAGCGTGCAGAACAGGATCTGCGGGCAGAGAAGCCGGGGTCAGAGGTCGAGTTGAGGAGGCGCGCAGCGGAGCCGCTCTGCAGCGACGCCCCGAAACCGCCCACTGCTCGCGGGCGAGTGGGCGACCGGGCGGGCGACGACGAAGGCCGTGGGCGGGGAAGCGGCCGGGGAATGCCACGAGCCTGAGAGGCGCGACCAACAGGTAGTTGCCTCCGACGGCAGGGTGTTAAGGGCGGCAACGCCCAAATGGAAGTACCACTGCTTTATCGTCGGTAAAACACATATTCCCCAGTCATGTTTTACGAAACGTTTGGGTTCTGAGTCGATGGTGCAGAAACAGCAGTCCAAGGTGCGTGTGGCATGGGTATTTTCGTAATGTGGTGTGATTGGGTTTCGTACTACCACGTATCCCAACTTAACCGTATCCCATTCATACACCGATTCATTCATTTCTTATCATTCATTCCTAATAACCATCTTTAGCAGTGCTCCTTCTGTGGAAGGCAAAGGCAAAACGCCACTGGCCACTTGTCACGAGAAGGGAGGTCGTAAAGACAAGGTCATCCTTTCTTGCTTACGTTCAGTAATGGATATGGAAATCTACACTATCATACGAGAATCTGAAACTTTGTCGTGAGAGTCATTGCGACTGCAAAGGATGCCTTATGCTTTGGCACGAGTGTAGACAGAATCGCGAAGTGTGTCTTCCCTTGTTAGTCATCTGCGGTCTGCCGGTGCATTAACTGACGAGTAAGGATTTCCCCTCTCAGATTCGTTCCTGGTAGGACACTCTTTGGCTTTACAGCTCAATTCCCAAATGGTTTCCCGAAAAGTGTAATGAATTGTCAGCTTGTTTAGTGGATTTAGAGGAATAAGAAAAGGGGAAAAGAGATAAAGATGAAGAAAGAAGGATTTTATCATGCCAGTCAAAATACAATTATCTACCTTGGTGTTTATTTCGATGACCTTTTCTATTAAACAATTATTATTTAAGCGAAAAAATTGGGTTTCAGTCAAGGGCTTGTAAATTATTATAGTCTTTGTTGTTTTTTTTTATAAAAATCCAAAAAGTACTCTCACTTATAGTGTTCAGTGGAAAAATTAAGTGTTCAATCAACATGGAAGTTTATATCTCGAAACTTTTTACTTTTCATGTATTGACAGGTTGATATAGAATAAAATTCGACCCTACCAAAAGAACAACTACCCTGACATATCGACAACTTTATTATTTATTTTAAGCTTCAGATCAGTTGTATAACACTCGTGTTGTAAATACGTATGAGCCTTCCGGAAAGTATTGTGAAATGGTACCTTCATACGGAGAGGGCAATAAAGTTTTATAAGCCATCGTATAACCTCCACCTTCACTAAACGTGGTGAATTAACAGAGGAGCTCTCACTGGTTTGTAAGGTCCAACATTTTGTTTACACAGACCAAGGAGAATCCAAACACATCCTATTTTGATTAGTCTCCTCTTGAAATCTTTTGATGAGACATCAAAAGCTTCCTGCGTACTAGCTAATGTCGTGAAATACTCTTCAATTATACATATTTTTTGTAACTCCAGTTGAAGTTATCCATAAAAACAACCAGCTGAAGACATTGTCATCATAATTTCCTCATACAACAAATTCCGGGCACAGGCTGATAAATGACAACTAATAAAAATATATGTAGATAAGGGTTGTCAGATGTCAGTCAAAATTGGCTAGCAGGCTCATGGAAAGGCGAGCGAGAGGGCGAGCGAGAGAGCGAGCGAGAGGGCGAGCGAGAGGGCGAGCGAGAGGGCGAGCGAGAGGGCGAGCGAGAGGGCGAGCGAGAGGGCGAGCGAGAGGGCGAGCGAAGAGGGCGAGCGAGAGGCGAGCGAGAGGGCGAGCGAGAGGGCGAGCGAGAGGGCGAGCGAGAGGGCGAGCGAGAGGGCGAGCGAGAGGGCGAGCGAGAGGGCGAGCGAGAGGGGCGAGCGAGAGGGCGAGCGAGAGGGCGAGCGAGAGGGCGAGCGAGAGGGCGAGCGAGAGGGCGAGCGAAGAGGGCGAGCGAGAGGGCGAGCGAGAGGGCGAGCGAAGAGGGCGAGCGAGAGGGGCGAGCGAGAGGGCGAGCGAGAGGGCGAGCGAGAGGGCGAGCGAGAGGGCGAGCGAGAGGGCGAGCGAGAGGGCGAGCGAGAGGGCGAGCGAGAGGGCGAGCGAGAGGGCGAGCGAGAGGACGAGCGAGAGGGCGAGCGAGAGGGCGAGCAAGAGGGCGAGCGAGAGGGCGAGCGAGACCGAGAGAACATGCGAGAGGGCCAGCGAGAGGGCGAGTAAGAGGGCGAGTGAGGTACGAGGGGTTGAGCCTGCTAGGCGGAAGGCGGGGCCCACTCCCGAAGCGGGCGTGCCCCCCGTCACGACCCGCAATTACAAAAGGGCGCTTGAGAAATGGAGGCGCGTGGCGCGGGGTGGGTGGACGGGCGGGCGCGGGTCGAGGACCGCCTGGCCTTCGCCTGTGGAGAGACAATGTCGCCGACCGGCGCCGTCGCCGTGGACAGGTGCAGGTGGTTGTGTGACGCCAGGGGATCGCGTCGTCCGCACCGCTCGCCAAGGGGTGCCCAAGTCGGGCAAGAAGGCGCGAGGCCTCCACTTAATCATTCTTATTCCGACAGGACTGAAGACGTGACTGGGCTGCACAAACGGGTTCAACTGCCTCACGCTTAGGTGCGCAGAAGGTGTTCGAATTTGGGCATGAATATTTGTCCCTTCCCTTTCATCGTGTTTTCACGCGAAGGAATAGTAGTTCTACTGACCCTGCATCCAAGGTGCACGCAAAATTTCTAGAAGTATGGCCCTAGAAATAGCCTATCGAGAGGAGATGAAAGGTAGCTGGATTTGGGGTGAAAACTCCCTTAGAATAAAATTAAGTGTCCTTTAATAAATGGAACATTAACACAGACATGCCAAGAAACTTAATTCGCGTCACATACATTCGCACATTATGTGATTCGTTCGTATTGACGCACATGGATTGACAATTAATTCAAACAAGCGATGAGTACATTCGTAATTATAGCGCAATATATTGATTATTCGATTGTAGTGTGGGTTACTCGTTTGTAATTTCAATCTAAGAGTCAAATTATTTTGTGTTCATTTCACCTGAGGTAAATAGTTGCTGCTTAATATAGCGTCGATATTTTGATAAAGTTGCGAAAAAAGGGTTTACTTTGCAAATAAACGTCCCTCATGGACTCCTATGTGGTGTGCCCGAGTTCGTTGTGCACGGGGCGAGCGGCGGATGTTCACGCAGTCAGCTCCTCCGATCGTATCGCTTAATGGGGAGCACGCAGCGAGTCCTCGATGAAGACAAAGTTCCTCAGAACCCTTGGCAACGGGTTTCCTCAGCACATATGCTAAAACAGCTTGTGGTATGATTTACGACGACAGGCTGCGTTACTGCTTGTGTTTCGTAGCTGCAAATCTGCAGAAGAAGCGGAAGTTCCTAGACTCGAAGACACCGGCTAAGTAGAACTGCCTAGTCTTCTTTTCGTTTGATCGATCTTTCCGTCGTTTCCTCCCTAATATTAGGTACTTTAAATACTGTATTATATAAGAAAAAATTAGTTAATTAAAATTTCTCTTAGTTTGTATTTATTTAATTTATTTTTATTCACACAGATAAAAAATATGATCTTACATTTCAGAAGAATAAAAGCAATATTTAATGTCCAGAAACAAGTCAAAGAGTCACCTATCATTTACTTCATCGAAGGAAATTGAGCGAAAACCTGATAGAAATTGAGATTATTACCCCAGATATTAATGAGAGAATAAGGCTCTTGAGGATGCTCCCAGAATCTCCGTCCTTTCACTCTCACCGCCGCGCTCTTTCTCCCCGTGATTAGCAGCGCGCCCGAAGGGGGCTAATCTCGCGATATGCACGCAATCTCCGCCTGCAAATCAACGGTGACATCCGCGGATCGTAGAGGGAACGAGAGAGATAAAATATTTCGCGGAGAAAATCTCGAGTCGCGACCGGGCCATCGCCTGGGCACGCGATCGAGTCTCCTTAACGAGAGCGGCGTTACACAAAAATTTCCGCCTCCGGCCTTGCATCGGCGCGGCGCGTCGCGACGCGGGCCGCGTCGCGTGAGAGAAAACAGCTCAATTACCTTACGTAAAGGCGGTGCGCGGCGGGACGGGACGCCACGAGCGAGTGAGTAAACCACGGCTACCGCCTCGCCATGCCACGCCGCCGCCGCGCCAACGTGGGCACTGGCTGCTTCGCGGTACAAGTTTACGACGCGACTCGAGCTGAGAGTAGGTAGATTGATTGATTATTTTGTGTTTCAGAGCGCGTCGGCTGCTAAGGTCACTAGCCCCGTCACGGGAGACGGCAGTGTTCATCCTCCGCTGAATGCGGAGATCCGACACCGACCTACACTTCATCTTGCTGTATTTTCTCCCTCCAGTTATCACCTACCTGCGGGGCACCGCCCCATCCGGGGCAAGCTGTAAGCTCGCGACTAATTCCTCTACATGTACGTACATGTATGTTCATGAAAGTGTATGTGTGTGTAAATAAGGGTGAGGTTAGGAAAAGGAAGGAAAGACCGCACGTAGTTCGTGGCCCGTTTGTTATGGTAATGCTTCGGCATTCGCCCGGTATTAATCGGAGAAATCAAGGATAACTACCGATCAGAGCAGCCAGCCGCTAGCATTCTTCAGACAACAGCTCAATTCGACCTAGCTATCTAGCTAGTGTCGAAAATCCTGCCCACAGTCAGGACTCGAATCCCAGGACCTCCCGGTCAGGCGCACTGCAGAGAGGCCCAAACGCCCTGACACACCTCATCCAGTAGGAGTGGGTAAAGGCAAAGGACATTCACTGCGAATGCCCCGTCAGAAAATGTACTGGATGCAGCAAACGAGGGGTTTTAAATCAAGGTGTCTCGTCACACCGGTTTCCATTTAATCGAAAACCTTTAGACGTTAAATAACACTAGATGCAATTGCGTATGGTGTTGCGGGTAAGCAATGGAATGTTCATAGACCGTGAGACCTGGATTCAGACGGTTCATGGATTTTCGAGCCCAAGGAAGTAGCTAGTAGGCCGGGATGAAAACTAAATATCGGTTGCTCTGACAGGTAGTTTGTCGTGGTTTCTCCGATCAACACCAGGCAAATGCCGGAACAGTACAAACGGAGCCACGGACCGGGCGCGATCTTTCTTTCTTCTTCCTTGCCCTGCCCTCGCTTCTTACTTACACACACTTACATGCATTACACTCCCACACATGTCGGGAAACTAGTCAGCAAGCTTAGAGCTTATCGCTGCTGGGACGGTGCTCCGGTCATGGAAGCTATCTGGATGGGCAAAATCTTGCAAACCGACGTAGGTCGGCGCCGGATATCATCAGTGAGGGAAGAACACTGCACCTGCCGTGATAAAACATGCACTCCACTTAGGGGACTAATGACTGTAATAGAAACACGAAAAATCAATAAATCAGTCTGGCTGGGATACTTCTTTTCAAGATTTCTGCTATAAATACTGAGATCAATTTCTACGTCTGTCGGATCAGTATCTTACACAAAAGGGAAAGTGACGCGCATGATTATTTCTTCCTCATTCTATCCCCTTACCATCCTCAGGAACTATCAATGGAAAGATTCCGCTTGATTATATGACGCATCGTGCATTCTTCTAAGAAAATATTTAACAAACGTCGGCGATTTGGTTCGCATCTGGAAGAATGAAGTGTTTCGTGTTAAGGTACACAAAATACAGATAAAAAAATATACAATGATCAATCGCATACACTATTTCTGCATTAACGAGTGTTTTGTGGCTTCCTTACTCAATCTCAACAAATGAGGTGTCCAAAGAAAGAACGTTAGGAAGATAAATATTTCGCATTCATTTAATAAATATTAATAACTAGTTAAGCGCAGTGATGCAACGAGAATGTTTAAATAAAAAGTTTTATTTGTGCTTTGCATGTAAACATTAATTTTGAACATATTACCATTGACCCGGGAGACCACTTTCCAAATACTACATGAAAAAGTATCGATTAAAATTAATAATTTATTTCATTAAAAATGATATTTAATTATCACCCACCTGATGAATCAAGCAGCAACGTTTCATGTAAATGCCGAAAAGAGTCTAGTAATTCATATCGTTTCATTAATATACTCACAGGCACATTGAAACTATCAAAACTCGTGCTTTTTATAATTGTTCCAGTTTATACTAGAGAGATGAGTAAGAATTAGGTCAATCTGCCTCTTAGAGAGAAATAGAATGACATAGAATGACAATGAAGTCCCAATTTAGATGTCATGAAACGCCGAGATGTGTTTTCGTTACTTAAACACAAAAATACGTGTTTTAGACAAATCCCTTAGAATCATCAGGATCATTCCCCAAATTGATTGATTGACTGTTAGTGATTTCGGGCATTTTAACTACTAGTGTTGTTAGTCCCATAAGTGTAGTACACGTTTTGCTCGTGAAATGGCTGTGGTCTTCGCCCGCTGGATTGTGAGATCCCGCGCAGACATAACGTCGTCTAGCAGGGTTTTCCCCAACTAGATATCTCCTACCAGCGTGGCACCACCCCAGCCGGGACAAGCTCCAAGCTCCCGTCCGGTCCCCGGCATGTGTGGGAGTTTAGTGCATGCTAGTGAAAGTGTGTGTATAAGGGGTGAGGATAGAACAAGGAAGAGGAAGGAAGATCGTGCGCGGTCCGTGGCCCGTTTCTTAGGGTCCTGTTCCGTCTTTCGCCTAGTGTTGATCGGAGAAACCAAGGAAACTACCGATCAGAGCAGCCGGCCACTAGAATTCTCCTCCAGACAGCGACTGAATCCGACCTAGCTGATCAGCCAGTGACGAAAATCCTGCCACCGTCGGGACTCGAACCCAGGACTTCCCGGTCAGAGGGACTGCAGTGACATCAGTTGATGTCCTGGGCCATCTTCCCCGGTCATTCCGTAAAACTATGATCGGTCTCCCACAAGAAGACCGAGGCGCTTTGAACGACATTTGTCTCGATTTGGACCGAAAGGATTCGAACCGCGAGTGGTGGACTTTATTACTAGAAAAAATCTATTAAAAGAAATGCCTCCAATCACACAGGCGCAAGTTTAATTAACGTCATACGTTTCAGGTAATTGTCTATTTCGTAACAACTCGATCGCGCATAATTCGAAAGTGAGGCGTCCGAAAGCCTTAAAACCCGGTATTCGAGGACGTACACTTGGGCTCTTTTGGGTAAGGGTGATCTAAGACGAATTTAATTTCATTCTATTTAAGAAAATGTTAAGTTTGTTTGAGTTACTAAACAAATTAACGATTTTTTGTCTCAATAGTAAGTTCAAGAAATTCATCCTCCACTGTGAAAAATCAATTACATTTTATTAAAAGAAAGAAATCTTAAAGTGGAATTAATCCGATTTTACTCAGTTTCAATAGCGTGACAACACATGCAGTTTTCTTAGAAATGAGAAGTAGATAATGAGTGCGCCTCCTATTTTCTCGTGAGAAAAGAAAAGAAATGCCGAAAGAGAGGGGGGGGGGAAATTTCAGGGAATCGGGCACATTTCCCTTATTCCCAGAAGAGAAAACTAATTTACATCAGTCCATTTCTATTGATAATTCTCTAATTAACCGTTTTAACTATTAGTTAATGCTTGAATGTCAGACTGTTTTAAATACGTTACCCGCGTTCAGATCTTTTTGGGAGGTGCAATTTGAGAATTCGCATTTTCTTCCCTTTTATATGCACTTGCTTCGGAAACATGAAATAAAGCTTTATTCTAAGCCTTTCCTTAAATCAATGCCTATGCTTTGAATTTTTTTTTTCTTTTTAATTTCTAGGAGAGTAATTTATCTGTTTCACTTGTGTAAATTGAAATCAATATTCGTCTTCTAAAATAATTTTTATATTAATACAGTCTGTTTCGTACAAAACATACTGATTAACTATATTTCGCTTTGAAAGAACATCCAAAAGAGCTTTCGTTACCAAGCATTGCCCACCCTTTGAGCAGAGTACTGGTAAAAACAAGAAAACACGTTTCCACGTTTCTCCAAACATTCACCGAACTCTCCAAACACAAACACGAACTCCCAGTTCCAGCGAGAGCAGGGACGTCCTCCAGGTGGCAACTTTCTTTTCCTTCGTCAACGGAAGGCGTCGCCACAAGGTCCCGCGAGGTCCCTGGGAGGCAAGTGTTGCATGCCGCACGTTAACAACGGACGCGAGAGGGCGCCACCTCGTTGCAATGTGTTCGAGGCAGACCCACGGCATGCAACGGCGACCCACGGCGCCGAGCCACCTCCGCATCTCACCATCGATGCTCGGTTCAATGGAACGTAACGATGCTTTCGATTCTATGAGTATCAATACTTCGTAGCAGGGTTTGCGACATATTACACCCAGGCCAATTGAGATTAATAGCAACATTAGTTAGTTAGTTAGTTAGTTAGTGCCTTATTTTACGTGGCGAGACTCGGGCCATCAGGCCCGCTCTTCCGCCTGACGACGCAAATTTCTACTACGCTCCTTTCACCACCTAGCGAGAAGGAGGAGAAAGAAGGTATTATCTCGGGCGACGAAACAGGCGATTTGAATTTAGCTCAGAGGCGTCATTTAGGCTTGAGGATCTTTTACATGCAAGTAAATCTACTAACATGGGACAGCCGGCTTCACTTCCCCTCCGAAGGAAGGCGTACGAAGGATTTTTTCGCCCTTAAAAATCCACGGCTTCGATCGGGTTTGAACCCGCGAACTTGGGTATGACAGTATGTACTCGGAATTATGGCAAGAAAATTACGTACGATAAGTATGAAACTGAGATAACGTCAATCAAACGAAATGGAACGCTGATTGTTTAAGAATAAATTTTAACACTCATTAGAATTCCCAAACACCCTCTAGAATGCGCAAAAATAAAATGAGTAGAAGAGAAAACACTTTTTTCTCCCATCTTCAAAAGTTAACAGAACAATTTGCTACCTGAATTTTCTAGTATGCTGTGTCAGCCCACAGCCCGTAGGAGACAACGAGACAGTATCTTAATTTTTATTTTGTAAATGCTTGCTTGTAGCCCTTCGGTTTTTACAGAAATCCACAGTTTCCCGGAACAGACTCGGGAAAACACTCGGTGGAACATCTAGCATGATACATTATTTACACTAAGAGAAATCAGTCATTCATTTGTCCCAGAGTCATTTGTCCCAATTTTAAGGCCTTAACAGTTATCTCAATATACAAAAGCTAATCGTCTAAAATTTGAATGTGAGACCCCAAACCACCTACAAAGGTGGTTGAGAACTCAAAAAAGCACGTGGCTCGAGCCAATCTTTAAATTGGATCCCCCTCCTCTATAACCGAGGGTCTGAAGGACTACAACACGGGAACTTGAGTGTTTTAGGCAGTCACACCTTTACGTTATTTAAATCAAATATTCAATAAATTGATTGATTCTTTAGTGTAACCGGACGCGTCACCTGCTATATTTATTAGTCCTGTAAATGTATTATATGTTTTTTTCACTGGAGGCGACTGTGATGTTCTCTTGCTGGATGGTGAGATCCGGCGCCGACATACACGTCGGCTTGCTGGATATTTTTTTTCCCAGCCAGTATCTCCCACCAGCGGGGCACAGCCCAGGCGGCACGACAAGGTCTGAACTCCTGAAAGGTCTCTCTACATGTGTTGTAATGTTCTTGTAAGTGTAAGTGTATGTATGGGAAGAGGAAAGGACAAGGAAGAGGAAAGGATAATCACAGGCAGGCCCTGACTCCTTTGTTAGGGTACAGCTCCGGTATTCGCCTGGTTTTGGTCAGAGAAACCACGGAAAGGTTCAATAAAAATACCGATTCTTTGTTAGTTTTGCTTCATTTCTTCACAGAATGTACGCCGTGGTGAGCTTTCTCTACAGTAACATTTAAAAATCATTGTTTAAAATGTATCGTTGTACGCAATGTTACTTACAAGCACCTCTCTCGTATTCCTCAGAGCACGTTAACGCTCCCGCTACCTCGAGAGAGCAATAAAAGCAAAGTGTGCATCCCGCAGGCAAAATCGTTCCTCCTCTGACGACATCTTGGCCGCTGACGGAGCGTAAACCCTTGGAGTACCTTTCGCGCATAAACCTCAACGAGGGCGCGGAAAGGGCAACTGCAGGTAGATGAAGTTGCGGAGGGGAAGGGAGGAAAGCAGAGAAAAGGGCACTCGGTCAGAAGGGCGCAGTCCCTTGAAACGGCCTGGCCGAAGGGCAACGGTTCTCGATTTTGCGCGATAACCGCTGTATAATATTTCGTAATGAAAGGCATTACTTTCCCTATTCATTAACGAACTATCTCCAGGATTCGAATGCGTGTAGTATGTAGATGCGGATCGAAATCTCGTAGCAAGGAGATTCTAGGCTCGAGTCCCGATTCTTCAATATTCTTTCATTCTAACAGACCTAATTCAAAGTAATTTGATCGAAGAAAATAGTTTTCCAGGGATTATTCTTCAAACATTTGCCTGTGATGACCTGCGGAGATAGGTCGTATCACTTGAAACATCCCGAATAATTATAGTTCAATGTTTAGTTCAAACAGTTCTGCATACATGAAACCGCCTCCGACACTTAGCATTTTCTTACACCAGGTCACACATTTTACGTGGTATCTTTAGAACGAATCTAATCTTATCTCATCTCTTTGTGAGAGTGTTGAGCGCTAGGCTCCATACGTCACCACCAATCACGCAGGATTTTCTTTTTTTTATTAATGTTTTTCTTGTTTACTGCAAGTCGGTCCTTTTTTGGTTCTGAAATCCGAAGACCTAGTGCGTCAGCTTATGTAGTTGTGAGTCCGCAGCATAAGTTTCTAGTACCACCTTCTAGGTTCCAGATCCCGGAGGATGAAGCACAGACGAGAAAAAATAAATGTCGCTACAAAATTAAGAACAAAAGACGCTAATTAAATAAACAGTTTGAATTTACTGCGAAAGGACTGTTTTGGCTGATAAAGCATGGCTATTGTACACGCCTTGAAAGTTTTTAAAACGAAATTCTCTCACCATGTTCATAGCGTGAAATGGAAGCAATGGATCCAAGATTGCTAATAGCCACTAGATTTACACTCAAAAATTCTGCCGTGTCCCCTACATTCCTTTCAAAACGCTTTGCGTGTTTCGGTAGCACGTTGACCTCGTTACACTGCTCTTCTGTATTCTCACGTTCAACCTGTTTGACACGCCTAGAATAGGGAAACGTGGCTTTCAACTGATTTAACTAACAAGTTCACTCAAATTCTGCTTCCAATTGCGAAAATGATAATTATTTTTTGCTGAATCGAAACTGATAACAAATCTCGTCCTCTCTTCCGGAGATTACTTGATATTACAAGATCTTTTTTCACCTGATCGCGAACTTCGCGGAACAAACGGTCGCATACAAAAATACAAGGAACAGTAAGAAAGTAATCCCTCCTACATTTTCTATTTAAATTAAATTACTTAAGTGAAAAATTTGAATTTGGCACTATTCCTGAAACCTTATTTTACAATTCACCGCAGTAGTAAATTTCTGCGTCAACATGTGGCAGCACAGCAGTCGTTTGAAAAGCATCACTTACATCGATGTTCATAAGAGACGGCGCTGTATGAGTTAATTCTTGAATGAAGAAGATGAATCGTGACAGATGAATTGTGTCGCATTATCTCCCTCACTTCGTTTGCAATTACCCAGAGGTCACCACGAATGATGTCATCGACTTGCTGAATGTTGCTTGGAGTGACAGCAGTCATCGACCTGCCTCTCCGCTTTTCATCAGCCAAAGGTGTCTACCCTTGTAACGTTTCGCTCAATTCTAATGTTTATTTACATTTTTTACATTGTTATTTGGTAAATAAGAAACATATGATGTACCGAGGTTGTTAGAGAATGAGGTTAGCAACGGAGATTGATGACATATAGAGAGAGAATTGAACGAAAAAACGTGTTCCTATAACGAAATACGTAAGACATAATAGTACAAAGTGAAAAGGTACAAAATAATGTACATTGTACAAGAAATTTAAAATAAAACTAAAATAAACTAAGAATTGAAGTGTTACTACTTAAAAAAATAAGTAGTTACAGTAAATGTAACGGCAAATGCAACAAAAAAAGTGTTGGCGGAGTGTGACGTTACACCCTTCTGATTCGTTACAGAGAGAAACCCATCGTCGAACAGTGCTGCATCCTATGTTGCATCACCATATAAATTTTTCAGTATTTTCTGAATGTGAATGGTCATTTCACCTGCATTCAGTCACACAACGCGATCTCCTACGATCATCGATGTCGGTCATTTTACAAACGGCTGCTCTGCTACCACGTGTTAACGCAGAAAGTTACTGCGAAAATACTGCGGAGTCACTACGGAGAATTGTAGAAGGAGGTTTGAAGAATAGTGTCAAATTAAAATTTTTCAGTCAACTAATTTTACTTAAGTAGAAAAAAATAAGAGGCATTACTTTCTGACTGTCCCTAGCATAAGGAACTACCAATTACTAGAAGCTGAAACCTACCGGAAACTATCGCAGTTTACGTCGATCTAATGCTCACGACGTCCAAAGATGAACGGATTCATGTTTCTGGGGTTCAGAGTTCACTCGTTCGAGATTGACGCGATTCACAACGTACATGTCAATCGCCTTCCGGATCTTACTCCGAGAGAACGCGTAGGACGCCGAGTGGCGGTCAATTGTTTTTCGCAGAATGGAGAGCTCCAATACTAGGACGCTACTTGAACTGGGAGCAGGGTGTGCATTGGAAGTGACAGGGATCATTCGTTTTAGACCCAATTTATAAGCATCCTTTTGAGGAGCGACTTCGGAAGTTTTAGTGAACGTGCGCACCCGCACAACGGCTTCAGGAATGGCTGACCCGTTCTGTGCATGTTCCCTTAAACTCCGTAATCGTTCGTCAAAGAAAGCGTATACATCGGATCTTAGAGAGTCCTGTGTATCCTGCAAGGAAATAAGTTGTTCCTCGCAGTGGCACACCAGCTGAAGTGGCTCAATTCATCAATTGATGTAACTGCAATGCATTGACCACGAAGTCTTAAGTTCAAGTCCCGGCGGTGGCAGGATTTTCCACACTAGGTACACAGCTAGGTCCAATTCATCCGCTTTCTGGAGGAGAATTCTAGTGGTCGACTGCTCTGACCTGTAGTTTTCCGTGGTTCCTCCGGTCAATGGACTTCGCGCGATCTTTCCTTCCCCTTCGTTGCCCTATCCTCTCCGCTTACACGCACCTGCTTACATGCACCGCTCTACCATTCATGTCCGAAAACCGGTCGGAGACTCAGAGAACGTCCCAGCTGGGGCAATGACCCGCTGGAAGGAGTTGCCTGGAGGGGAAATCCCCGCAAACCGAAATGTAGGTCGGCGCCGGATCTGACCATCCAGTGAAGAACGCCGCTACCTCCCATGATAAATCATTCACTACACCTATGATAAAGCATTGATAACTAAAATTAATGACCATAGCAGTTGGCGCGCCCTGAAACGCGAAATAATCAATTAATTCGAGAAAAGCTACCAACAACTGGCCTTTTCCTCCAAAAATTTCACACGGAATGGCCAAACGCTGATTTCGTCATGTCACGTGAGATTGTCTATTTTTTTTACGCATGCCCCCTGGAGAAAATTTCCAATTCGCACCCTGGCTGTAAAGCCTGAGCTGGCTGGGAGGGCAGGAGGCGAAGGTTTCCGCCGCGCGAGGCGGGAAGGAGGGCGCAGGAACCGCGTTGCACAACGGCCTCTCGCAACCGCCCGAGTAGCGGCGGAGACGGCGCGGCAGCGGACACGTTTACCGCCCCGCGAACGGCGGGCCGCGTTCTCACGCACTCGTTTAGCACGCATTCACTCACTCACTCGTTTATTCAGTCGCGCCTTCCGACGAGGTAACCTGCCGAGGCGGCGCCGCGCCGGTAGGGTGGGGCCACTCCGCGGATACAGGTGGCCGTGAGAACTGTTCGAAATGGTTTCACTTTCTCTAGGGCTTTTGAAATGGCACTTCGAACCCGGGGCTTTGGCAATCTGAAGGAAAAATAAACCGGCATACCCTCCACTCATTTCAATTTAATTACACTGCCATAAATTGTCGATGCCATAAAATATATAAGCAATGATATGACAATAACTATTTTTAATATGTTAATTGAAATAAAGAAACAAAGGGCCGGAAAAGATCTGTGTTAATAAATCACATTTTAATAAATCCCTAAAAGCTTAATGGCTTCATTTTACGATGACCTAAACAACTCCGACCTATTTTTGAAGCACTGAAACATGATAAATGTTATTACTTCCTGGCATATTTCGAAGATAGCAATTTATTTGAGACGTTAATTTTATGTCACTTGCATATGTTTATTATTTATTTTATCACATTTCTTCCGGAAAATATAAACACAGTTTGGTATTCTCTATAATGGAATCTCTTACGCTAATAATAACTCCTACTTGAATATTATACACCACTTACGCATGACACGACGCAAGTTTCAGACAAAATAAGACCCTAGAAAAAATAAGACTCTCTCCTCCTTTACAGACGTCAATATTAAAGAAAACGATCTGAACAAATGTAGATTTGGAATGCTTAACATTAAATTACAAGAACGTAAGTAAAATACCCGCAAAAATTAAAGGATATTAGACATTTCTATAATGTGTTTAATATGTGTATTTCTTATGCTGAATCCTAGTTATTCCTGAACTTCTTAAAGAAATACAAAGTTAATAATTGTTATTTTATAAGTAAACTTTTAGGTACGTGGATAGGATATAATTATATTCGACATTTTCGAAAGTGCTCCGTATATTTACTCACGCAATTAAATAGCTTATTTCCAAAATGAGATATCACCATTTCTATTTCTTTTTTAGTTATAGTTATCAACACATACTTAAGAAACTTCTCCATTATGGGGCCAAATATTGAGTTCAAAAATTGTATTTCTCCTATGTTAAACAATATTAAAAAACACCTGAATCTTATCTTAAACTATAAGACTAAATTTGAAAAGAATCATTTCTTGAATAATTGTATTTCTTCGAGATACGACACCTTGAAAATAAGTTCTGTAATTACTAAAACTATCGTTAACTTTATTTCCTGTGTTTTTATCACTGTCAAAACATATTTCGAGACCAACGTAGTTAACATTTTCTCATTTATAAGGGTACCTCCATTTTGCAGGAATATTCAATTTCTGTGCTATCGTGTTCCATAGTTACGTCCCTGTCCCAGAGCACTGCCGCCGCCTCAGCTGTATCGGCTTCCGCTAACGCCTCCGGCCCTCCTGCTCAACTTTGCGGTGATAACAGACAGGGTTCCGCCACACTCGCCTTGGACGCGTTGGGATAGTAGTTGTTTGTGTTTGTCAATAAATGGGGTGCCTAAAGGGAAATTCACTTCTCTATGTATTTTGCAGATGCCGTCAGCAGTTCGCTGTATCAACCGTTCCGGGGAATTGAAAGTACGCGATGTGCCATCTATGATTTCAAGCGCCAGTGCATTAATTCAAACTCTGCCAGCTTGCAGTCAAATGTAACAGGTTTTATGTCGCACTGATGCCGCAAAGCAAAACGTTCAGCCGAAAAAAATGAGGATCTCACGCTCGGTATTCTGACTCCACCAGCTGGATCACGATTTCAAATGTACAACGCAAAAGTAAAATATATCGCGAAGTTGGAACAAAGAGTACACATTTTGAGAAAAAGTGGAAACTAACAAAGAAATTTTCCCTAGGATGACTGACGTAACGAAACTATTTAACTTTCCTGCTAGAAATTCAGAAAATTCAAGAAACGTATGGACGGGTATATTTACCTTAGAAAAAAGTTCAAATATTAATTCCGAAAAAAAATAATAACATTCCTCTGGTTTATAATTACAAATAGAAATTTGTGTGACCTTTTTTAATTACATTTCCATCATTCATTAGGTTACAATAGTAGTTAAAACGCGAGAAATTCTTTGAAAGATTGTTGATTATTGCTTATGTAGTTATGCAACGCTGTCGCATATCATCAGAAGGTGAATAAATGAATGAGTAGATTACGCATGTGCTGACGGTCTCCGCAGGATGAGAACTCGAATATTTTTAAACAAAGTTGGTGTTACTTCAACAATGTTTAAAAATGTTGTAGTATTATTTTCTTAATTGCAGAGCTTATACTTATTTGGATTTTCATTTTCGTAACGTATTGTCAAAATTTCAATATTAGGGACACCATCATTGTTTCGTTCTTGCTTTGAGACACGTCAGGTATGATTCCAGCCCTGCTCATGTCTAACATTTCCTCAATAGACGAAGTGATGCCATCAGGGCCTTTATTCTGATCTGTGAATCACCCCACCGCAAGCGTAGGACTTGAACGTACAATGCTCGGAGATGAAACGTTCGAGCAAGTACGAGCAACAGTACGAGGGACAAATTGCACGTCTTGCAGCACTCTTTATGTACTAATACCTAATATGCACTTGTGAAATAATAAATATAAATTTTAGTAAAATTAAAATAATGCAAAGAGTGTATTAATTAAAATTCATGTAAACTATATATTTCAGAAAACACAACGGTTATTAAAAATAGGAATAGATAGTGCACACAACGTCTTTGAGATATTAAGTACATTCTGATAACGAATAGGCTGCATCATAACACTAATTCTTCAGATGTTGACGTATCACCAGCAGGTAACTAGCGTTAGTTTATCTGCGTCAACGGCTGGTCGACAGAGCTGTCATAAATCAAGACAGATCTGGGCAACGTAGGGATACCCCTTATTCGTCATTCCTCTGTGTAATGCCTCCACGCATTCACCGAAGGTCACCCCAGCTCCACCCTCTGCTCCTCGACTGCCTCCGACGCACTAAAAGCCTCATGTTCTCTTTTCAGTCGCTGTATTTCTGCCTCCTTCGGTTGATTGATTAATTAGTGATTCCGGCCGGGTCAACTGCTAAGGGCAGTAGTCACGTAAGTGTATTACATGTTTTATCGCGGAAGGTGGCGGTGATCCTCCCCCGCTGGGTGGTGAGATCCGGCGCCCACCTACGTCAGCTTGCGGTAATTTTTCCCCAAATAGGTATCTCACTCCAGCGAGACACCGCCCCAGTCGAGGACAAGCTCTAAGCTCCCGACCGGTCTTCCGGTGTGTGTGTGTGTGGTAGTGTAGTGCATGTTAGTGTAAGTGTATGTAAGTAAGGAGTGAGGATAGGACAAGGAAGAGGAAGGAAATATCGCGCATGGTCTGTGGCCCTTTGCCGGGTACTGCTCCGGCATTCGCCTGGTGTTGATCTGAGAAACAACGTAAAACATCCGATCAAAGCAGCCGACCGCTAGAATTCTCCTCCAGACAGCGGCTGAATTCTTCCTAGCTGTCTAGTGTAAAAAAATCCTGCCACCGTCGGGGTTCGAACCGTGCGACCTCCCGGGTAGAGGCATTGCAAGTGTTATCGGAATGCCCTGAGCTGCCCTTGCCGATGCACCCTTCGGTCTTTCCATCTCAAGCTCGTCTTCGCATCTGAACACTCCCTCCCCCAACCCATGTCATTCACAGCATTTCCTGCACCCTCGACCCCACTGTGACTCCGCCTTTACTGTTCCTGCAGCCTTACAATATCATTTAAAGCTACTCTATCAGCTAATTCTAAATAACCTTTCGATTGTTTTACTCGTAGTTAAAATACATCACATAAGGACATAACCCCTGAGACAAGTGATTATCTTTTAGAGAGAAGGAACTATTTTTTTAATTAAACTGCTGCCTTCAGCTATTAAAGATAGATACCTGAAATTGGTGGGAATTATCTGAATTGCTGTCTAAAGTAACCTTCAAAGAAGGCAGCCAAGTATCTTTCGATGTCGGGAGGGTTGCCTACATAGCTAGGCGAATATTTTAATACTTCCAGAATAACTTGCTAGATAAAGCCCATGGTATATTTTACTGAAAATATGCGCAAAGACCTGTTCAGAAAATACTACAGTTCACTGAGGAGCCGTACGAAGGTCCACAACAGGAAGAAAGAACTATGAACCGTGACAGTTAACATCACGTCATTATTCTAGTTTTCTGACAGCAAAATTGCACCGATGTTACTCATTAACGGTTCCACTATATTACCGGGAGCGCAACCAAGGGGGAATCATGGGTCTTCAGACCCCCCCCTCAGTCGAAACGAATTGAACAGTATTAAAAAATATAGGATTTGATTAATTTCCTATAATATTGAACGTCATTCAATAGGTTAATTGCTCACGTTAAAAATATTAATTATAAGTCAACAAATAAAAATACATTATATTCAGCATGTAAGAAAAATTCTGTATAAGAAAACATGAAGTCGTTTGGACACTACCTGTATTTCCACCCTCCCACATCCACCCACTCACTCACACACACACACACACACACACACACACACACACCACACACACCTGGAAAAATCCTGGGTGCGCCTCTGGATATTACACACTCCCTAGTATTGATATGAACAATACTGAAAACGAAAGTTCTTGTTGTTCACGAATCCGAAGTGACGGCACGTCCGTCTCCCTCTTCATCGCGGTTGTTTCACTTCCCCCTTCGCCTCCTTCCCGCCCGCGGTCGCTGCTCTTTTCGTGGTCGTGCCTCCGCCTCCGACAGCTCGCGCCGGAGAAAGCCTGCTCGCCGAAGCGCTGCATCACGCCGCCACTACCTCCGCCGCCCCGCCCCTACCGCCGCCGCCTCCATCACCGGCGCCACCATCACCACCGCCACCGCCACCGCCGCCACCATCGCCGGCGCCACCACCACCGCCCCCGCCCGCGCCGCCGCCGCTGCCACCGCCGCAGCTGCCACCGCCACCACCACCGCCCCCGCCCCCGCCCCCGCTCCCCGCCCCCGTCACTGCCGCCGCGCCGCCATCGTCGCCGCCCCCGCCCTCAATCCGCGCGCACGGCGCGGGGGGCGGGGCGGGAAGCGCGGTTTCCGCGGCGCAAGCCTCAGCACCTGTCTAAAGGTGCGCTTCTAGGAGGAGACAGGAGAGTGGCACTACTGACGTTCTGCTTCGGAAGCCCGGAATGTTGGATTTTCGTGTAGCCTAAGAGGAATTTAAAATTTAGGACTGCTGTTGGATTTTCGTTTAATTTCGTCTATTAATATGATACTATCTTATTGCACAGTTAAATAAACGGAACATAAGTTCTGAACCACGTTGCAAGAACTTTTCCGATCCAAGAAGAACAAAAACGTTGGAGCTTTTGAACGCTGATATATGCTTGCTCCAAATTACGTTGGTCCTAATTTAGTAAGATTTATTGAAAAGCTATTTTCTCTAGAAACGTGCCAGAAAAATTAAGAGATTTGATGCTTCTACGAGTGGTAGATTTTATCAATTCCTAGAGAATATTTCAGGGAAAATCAACAGCACGTTTACCAGTTGAATAGAGAGTTTATATGTTTTTTTCACAACTGAAAGTAATAAGCAAGAAAATAAAATAATATTAAACACTCAAGTTATTACATATTGAATATTGGAACCAGAACCACAATAAATGCTTAAACGCCATAAAGAATATAGAGCAATGATGATAAGTATGTAGAAAACAACAGACTCCCGTGAAAAAAATCGTAAAGATATTATGTTAATTGGGATACGAGACCGGCTGTCCTTCTCAGTGACGGTTCAATGATGTATCTTTCATTTGATATCCAGGGAGAATGAAATACGAAAACAAACAGTATTCTATAAACATGACCATTATACTGTATTGCCAGTTCCCCTTGTAAGAATTGAAATATGGATTATAACATTTTTCTTGCAATAAATTCTGTTTGAAATATAAACTATAAAAACGTCTTCAAAAATTTCGCGACTCCATGTTGAAGTACTTCTTGTATTGCATGCATGCTTCTACTACTCTCATTTACTTCCAAGCTGAAACATTATAGTTCCGTTCTACATCGTTACATAGCTCGCTCATTAAGGTTAAGCTTTCTACGATGCAAATTTTTCTTAACTTGCCTCATACACATATGGCACGGAATATTAGAGCTGTAAACGGCTTATGAGGTATTAAATAAGCTTCAATAATTTCAGGAGCTTCCTGATGTATTAAGATATACTTCAAATGTCATTACCTATTATCAGTAAAATTGTTTCGAACACATCGGTCCTGATACCTGACAGAAAATATCGTGAATTCGCTTTCTCCACCACAAAATCAACACATACCGACACATGTTTAAACCCAGAACCCAGATGAGGAAAATTACCCGCCGACCGCTACGGCCCAGGCAGCTAAATTCCGTAGACCGGTATCTAATAATAATAAATAATAAATATCTATCTAATAAGTCGAGCTTCTGCGTTTTTAATCTACTCGCTAGATATTTTGTTCTTAGGTGGATACCTTAAAACTTTCAAGAAATTATATTCTATTTTTTTATTCGTTTATGATTTATTTATATTATAATTCATAAAGTATCAATAAAGTAGAAAAACAATCATTAGGAAGAAAATAAAATTAAATAAAAAATAATTATTAAAGTGGTATTTTTATGATTTAATTTTCGAAGTAACGTGCAGGGATGCTCCGGCTCCCAGAGCACAGTGGCGTAGCACACCCACTTTTTTTTATTTTTTAAGTATGATGGTACATTCAGAATTTTTGAAAACATGAACAAGACTGAACGCAGGGCACAAAAGAGGCAACTCAGAAGAAGAAACCACAAATTTTCAATACTTTGTAAAAATTATTTTTAGAGAAAAACAGAATACTTACTATACCTATTAAAGGTGTAGTTAAAAATATTTAAAATATAGGTATAATGATTGTTGTAGTCAGATGTGCAGTTGTGAAATGGAGTTTTGAAATAAAATAATCTGAATTTCAAATCTTAAAAAGTTTCAGAAGAAAATTGAATTACTTATCAGCGCACAGGAGTTATTTTGAAAATCAAATTTACTAATGTAGAACTTAAAAATTTAAAAATATATTCGTTATATTCTGAAACAATAAAAATATCACTATTCATATTTTAAATTGTTTCCCTATGAAGCAAAAAATATGTCACAAATTTTTCAGTGCACAAACTTATATCTTACCCGTTTAATACATCATAAATCATTTACCTTCACTAAGCAGTGCTTCTTTTTTTGTTATTTAAGGTCGCATTAACATCAAGGTCATTAGCGACCACTATTGGGTTTAACGTTATGTAATGATATGGTGATGACAGGGGGTGAAATGACGAACACAAGTACAACCATGCCCGAGGCGGGGCTCGAACCCGCGATATTTGGGTCAGAGCTCACTATGACACTACTGCCTCCATCTCGGCCACCGCGGATCGGCACACAGTGCTTGTGCCGAACACGAGAGCACGTGCCGGGTCAATCCCACGTGTTCGCACTCTCACTAATCCGCCTCCAGCCCTGCAACCGGTCTCGGACAGCCCCAGCGGAGGGTGGGAGTGCCAAAATAAATCTGGGTTAACGAACGACCGAACTGGGAGTTCGAAGATGAGGTTTCTTGCCCGTCAGCTGAGAAGAAAGCCAGCCGGCCGACCAGCCCTGCGAACTTTCCACCGCTGACCGGGCGACGGCGCCGCGGTCGCAACCCACTAGGTCGCTTTCCCCGCGTGAGGTCCCCGTGCACTGCACCTACCCGCAGATGAAAGGCACACCGCGCCGGCCGGTCCAGGTGCCGCCGCAGCCGCCCCTGCTACCGCTACTCTTTCCACGCCTTGCGCATACCTCGCGCGGCGAAGTGGAACGGGGAAATTCTCGTGTGGTTGAATTCACCTTGACCTTCAGACTCAGTAGTCACAGGTAAGTGGACAGGGTTAACGTACTTCCGAATTTAATCAAGTCTCGAGGTATAATTTATAACGAAATAACATACATTTCAGTTTATAAAGCTGAATTTTAATAGTTATTAACGTTGGTAGGCCGATATAGAACAAACAACCATGTCCGTGATTTGTGGCATCAGCTGTGTGTCCTAATACCATCTTCCTAATACCATACTATCCTAATACCATCTACTTACAAGAAAAAGAAAACAAGTAAGAAATATATTTTCTTTAAATGAGTAGTACTCCTTCACCATCTTTAGCTACAACGCAAGAGTCTCGATTTTTTTAACGGATGGCGGAAACTCAAAATCTATAATGGGTGGGTGTTAAGAGCAGTATTCGGTCCTCTATTTATTGCATTCTAACATTATAGTCTTACGAAAAAACTAATAGAATCAAATAATTATTTATGCACCAATGGCGTTATGAGGGTTCCGCCGAGAGTACTATTGTCACCCAGTTAACACCCGTGGTACTACAAGATTTATTTTTACCTAAATTTAATGATTATTTACTAATTAATTAAATTGTGAACTTGAATCCTTTTGTCTTTTCATATTTCTCTCCCACAATTTCCTTTCATAATTCCAGGTAGTTATGCAACGTATATCGAGCTCCGTATCGAAGGTAATAACAAACAATAACAGTAAAAAAGAAGTAAATTTACAGGAAGGGTTTTTGCATAGCAGGTGTTGAAGTTGTCGTTTAGCCATTTCTTACAAAATGTTGAAAAGTGCAGATTAACAACGCAAAACACATGCCAAAATAGCACTGGCAAAATTTAGTATAAAGAATCGCCGTACATTAATTCCTCTTAATAAAATTGTTTCAAAATTTTAATATTCATTCTCTAAATTTAATTATAATATTGTACAGAACAAATTCACTTTTTTCAGGAGAAACTGTAGACTGCAGGTGTACTAACATGTATCTATGCAGTAATTTTAATTGATCTATTCTTAAAAATTTTGCTTCTTACTAAATAAATATACAATGGGCTTATAGTTCAGAAAGAAAAAAATATATCTTATGCATTGTCGAGATCACTCGTCGAGATTTAATTTAAAAAAACATGTGAAATGAAAGCACTGAGATCCGAACTCACAATTCTTTATCAGCAACCGATAACTCCGATAACTTTTAAACAAATTTGTAATACGGAATGATTCTTAACTTTTCTAAAGGTAACGGATGGGAAAATTAATTTATAATTTAGAAATTAAGTTATATTATATTACGAACGAATTAATTTTGAAGTTGGCTTTCCCCATAAAATGCAGCTGTTTATGGTTAGTAACAGAGCTTGTGCCGAACACGAGAGCACGTGCCGGGTCAATCCCACGTGTTCGCACTCTCACTAATCCAGGCAGTGAGACAGTTGAGGAAACTTGCCACAGGACAATTTATCCATTATTTGTCCAACGCAAAAAGGCTTAGGATTAGCAAGAAATCAATGTAAATATTTTTGAATAAATTATAAACGAATTCGCTCAAACGAAAGCAAAAGAAGACTTAAACATCAACATTTAAATTAAAACTGATTTTACTGTGTATTCTGTCGTATTTTAAAATAAATTATAGCAAGAAATCTGCTCAAAAATAACCTATAATTGTTTCAGGAAGTAAAAGAATGATCATGTAACTGTATTTAAATTACAATTAGCAACAGATATGTAGGTAAATCTTTAAAAGATTTGTTTTGTTTGAAATCATTTATTTCTTTCATCTATTTTTCGACGTCTCGTCTTCTCACTAAGCGCATTTGGTTGTGTTTTCCGTTAGATTACATTCATAACTAACCAGATACAATCTAAAGTCTTTGTCTTTTGTGTTTGTCGTGCCTAAATATGAATATGCGAAGATCTGTTGCATCCTGCACTAGAACGCTTCTTGGAACATAAAACATGACTCGACATGTAAAGAAACAAGTGTGTCTCTAAGCGATGACGCATTACGTAAGTAGTATACGTTAAGAAGTTCACTGTTCTAGATTCTCTAACACCGTCTCTCTTCGGCCTCGTTACACAAGCAACAGCATTTTTATGGTTTGTAGGAAGATGTATGTGGTTCTACTTTCAGGTGCTTTATTTCTATATTTGTCACACCCTAAGAAATACTCAGTACAATGTACTCTTCTTAACTTATTTCTCATTATGATTATAAAATATGATATTAATATGATATTGATATATGATATTAATAAATGGAGAGAAGATATTTTTGAGAGAATTGGAATAATTTTAAGGATTTTTGCATATGAAATAATATCAATAATATGCTTGGCAAAATAAAATTTATTCCACGCTTTTTATTACACAAGTATTCATTTACGAATATCCCATTTTCTTGCCTCAAACGAATTGTCTTTAACAACTGCCAATATTTCTATCCTATTGCCTAATATATGCTTCTACCTATTGTCTATCATATGAATTTCAACAACTGCGTATTTTATTATTTGTTGATATTGAAATTATATTGATTCGAAACTCAATTAAGAGAAAAGAAAGAAGTACTTTACACTTACTTCCTCAAGTCATATCTTGTTGTAACTAATACGTACTCATTAAAAGAAACCATTTAATGAGATGACCCGTTAGATGATTAATTAGTCGGTCAATTCTACGGCCGGAGCGATATCCTATTAATAGCTTGAGAAATTAGTTCTCGCGTTGATCGGTCGATCGGTCACTGCGATGGACACTCGGTCGTTCGGTCGGGCGCTGCAGGTCGATCGCCCACGAGCGCTTCTATATTCATGGCGTAACGGTGCTTAAGCACTCCGGAGGATACTGGTTTGGCTCTTCACGGTTCTGGAACATCTACTCATCTCGTTCATCCAGGTCAAGCGAGTTCTTATGTAATCGAAAAAATTGTTTAGGTCGCCAGAGATCATGGGAGAGGAAAATTGCTGATTATTATTCCCGTTCTATTACATTTATGATGTTTAACGTGGTTTCGGAATTACTTTAATGTATTCTGTGATATCGGAAGTCAACTTATGGAGAAAATCAGTTATTGTATTATACAATAACTATATTCCTTTGATCCAGTTATGTGAATTATTATTATTATTATTATTATTATTATTATTATTATTATTATTATTATTATTATTATTATTACTTGTTGAATGTGCCATCACCGACACTCTAAACTGTTTTAAAAGTATTTTCGTGCGTTGTGAAATTGTTTCATACTTCATTTCGTTCATGTGTAGCTTTGTACAAATATGTTGTTACAGTGTCTAGCATTGGACTTACCAATGAATTGAAGTTCCTGATAACGTTATACTCCCCTTCAAAAATTGTGAACATTCAATGGCCTTGTATGAACTGGTCATTTTTATTTTGAATCCTTCCGATGTAATTTTAAATTCCTCAAATTAATAAACATGAAAATACTTTTAAAACCGTCCAAAGCGTCAGAGAACCAAACGGACCCACCGGCTTAGGTGGCTCACGGCATCAATTGACGTCTCTGCAGTACCTCTGACAGGGAGATTCTAGGCCTGGAGTCCCGAAGGTGGCAGGATTTCCGACACTAGCTACATTCCTAGGTTGAATCCAGCCACTGTCCGGAGGAGAATTTTAGCGGCAAGCGACTCTGATCGGTAGTTTTCCGTTGTTTCTCCTATCAATAGCAGACAAATGCCAGAGCTGTACACTGACAGACACACCAAGTAAAGCGCACGATCTTTCTTTCCCATTCCTTGTCCTACCTTTACTCACACATTCTTACAGTTATATCCACTACACTACCACACATATCAGGAAACCACTCGGGCGCTTAGAACTTGTCTCAGCTGGGGCGATTTGCCGTTGGTAGGAGATACCTGGTTGGGGAAATCCCCGACGGGTACGTCGACGCCGAATCTCGCCATCTAGCGGGGGAAGATCATCGCCACCACCCGCGATAAAAATAAGCACTACATGTGGAGGACTAACTACTTTAGCAGTTGACGCATCCGGAATCACCAATCAATCAACCCACACAGTGCCCACGCCAGTACAGAGTAACACACAGAAATGAACGCGGGGCTGCGGCGGCCGTCCCCGCGGAGCACGTGCAGCGCAGCGCAGTGTGGTGCGACGAGGGCCGGGTGCTCCCGAGCGTTGCCCCCCTGCGGGCGCGCCCATCCGCTTCCGCCGCCGCCGCCGCCGCAGCCGCTGGACCACGCTGCCCCCCAGGGCCACCACCTGCGGCGCGCAGGCACCACGCTGCACGCGCCCTCACGCACCGCCGCCTCCGGAACGTTCCCTCTTCCTTGCACCTCGTGATGTGCTTAATCAGCGGCGGATCCAAACGATCATTGGGGGGGGGGCAATGTATATTTTTTGGTGAAATAATAAAAATTTTTGTTATCATATTGTATATTAATTATGTACTGTAGATATGATACTACATAATATTATTGTTTAAACAATTACATAATTTCAACAAAATTAATATTTAAATCAATTTTGCCAAATGTAGGATGATAAACGAAAACTCTAGGCCTTGGGGCACATCCCCCATGTCCCCCTCCCCTGGATCCGCCTGTGGCTTAAATTCACATTGCCGTTCGACCTACCTGTTACATCTCTTTCGAAGTATATTACAATGGAAATTAACTTTACAAGGCAAGAAATTGGATGTTCCCATGACTAGACGAGACACTTCCAGGATGAGGCAGATAAGCCTGGTCTACGAATCCCGTCGTGTCATTGAAAATCACTTTTGCCGAGTGATAACTAATATTTTATTGGAGACCTCAATTTTATGAACATTTGGTGAAAGAAAACAAGTGTTTAACTCTTTCGGTATTTCGAATTAGAGGGAAGGCTAGTGCTACTAGGTGCCACTATAGAGAGGTAGGGTCTGACAAACCAAGCACGAATCGATTACTACCATCTACTGCTACAGTCTCTAAGAGAACAATCGGGCACCCGACATGACTTGTCGGGTCTATCTTTTTCACTTCTTTACATGATTTTGATGTTAATCACAATGCATCATTTACAAGCAAAACGCGTAACGGAAAATATGTGCACTATTCCCCCAACTACAATTTTGAGGATACATGTGGAGATGAACGAGAAAGTTCATTCACGTCTCTTACTCCAAATGCCATCTCACCCACAACAAGCTTCAAGTTTAACAACCACCATCCACAGATTACAACGGATAATAATCCAGCGGTGATGTCATCGTCCATGCGAGAATAACCAGGAGGGTCATGCCACTTACTCAAACAATTTGAATAACTTCAACAATTAGAACCACAGTCTTGTTGTATCTCGAGTTATCATTATTAAAAATTGAGTGTTGGCATTATTAAATTAGTATCGTTCTACTGAATAGCCCAGTAATACTCACTCACAAAAATCTGACGCACGCGTACAACCTTATCTGTACAAGCTATGAAGAAAAAGTACTAAATATTGGAGGGAAGCTCATGAATGTTTACTACAGTACTTCCTCTCATAATCGGTTCAATAATGAATTAATAAAAAGAAATTTATACTTTCATGGAAGCACTCTACTATAACAAGTTCAACCCGCTCATAAGCAAATAGCTGTTTCCGCTTTATGACATGAACAGTAAGGTCAGAGTGATGTCTCACGGCATGACAAGAAAAGGAACGAATGTGACTTCATAAAACTCTGTTTATCTTTCATCGTTTACCTCGCACTTTCTACGGCATGTTCCATGAGACAACGACTCATATTGTCTGAAAATACTACACGAAGAAAATGAAAAGAACATGAAATCATCATGGGCAAGTAAAAGTGAAATTAAATAATTGTTTATCAAATATTCCATTATAAATATTTCAGCTAATAGTGTTCTATAGTTAAAAGGAGACTGTACCTTATGACATCACATCGGCCCCTAGCAATTCCACAATAACTAAAATATGTGAAAACATACTCACATACATCACCCTTTCACTCTTTTTGCTTTTGAATTGTGTCAATGAGATATTTTTTTCTTGAGATGACGAGATCCTCCTGTCACAATTAACTAACCATCTTTAAATTCCGATCAGACTCCAATTAAGATTACCAGAAACTATAATAAATTTAAAATGTTACTGATTTTTTATTATTACACATAATAATGGTATATTTCCAATGAGACACACTTAAAAATAATATACCAAAAGTCGCCAGTTTTGTATCTGTTCAAATTCTGAAGAACACTTCATAAAGAAACACAATTATTGCGAAACAAGTTTCAAGACTTAACGAGACAATTATCGTTTAGGCGGATCCTTTGAGAAATATGTGCGTCTAACTGCGACGACTTCAAAGCAGTAGCGCAGGAAATCCTTAATTACAAAGTCTGCGTTAGTCCGTCTGGAAGCCCCCACGCTTTCTAGCGAACGAGAATATGCCCTACAGAGAAGAAGAGAGACATGATTACCATTCACTAAAACATTATCTACAAAAACATTACACAATGCGATCAATTTGTAATAATATTTAATAATTTAATAAATGGTTGCGTAAAGTGCTTTCGCAGATATTAAGGCATGAAATTATAGAAATAGTTATCCATAGAAGCCATAAAAAAACAGTGAACCTCATTTACATCATTTCAAATTATTCCACTTTTTGGAAGTTTTCAAGAACGTTAAGTAATATAAAATATTTAAAAATTCAACTGTGAAATTAGTCAATTCTTCATTCGATGATGTCTAGAATATTATTTTCGAGCAATAAACATGTTTTTTTGGAAATAATCGGATATCCCAAAAAATACACGGCCTTTCTTGCTTTTTGAGTGGACCCAGATTGAATGTATGTGCTATTACTTCTTATTTTTTTCACAACAACCAGAAATGGGAATCACCTTAACAATACGGACTCGAAATTTCGATCTACAATTCTATTCAAGGTTCTTTTAAGCTGTAACTTCGCACGCACGTTGGGATCAAAGTCTATAAGTACTACGTTAAAGTTGTATATACACGTGATTACACGATACACGTGATTTTGTACCCGAAAGTCGCGATGTCTCTCGTCTGGATCGATCCCAGTATGTGCCACGCATAACTCGGTCAGATTAGAAGTTTATGAGCTAAAACTCGGTAAACACGCTAGGTGAAAGAAGTCATTCTTAAGGTTATTAAGATGTTTTAATTTTTGAGGGCACTCTACACAAAACCTGTGGCATTTTCAAAATTTGCTAGAAAATTACTATAATTTTTTTACTTTCATTTTTTTGGAATAGAAAAAAGTGCATTGATAAAAAATGATATAGTTCCTGTTTAAAAAATTCATTAAAAATTTTAACAGATACGTTAAAAATATGAAAGTTTGAGAACCATATAGTTCAAATTGTTAGGCTACACCTCCAGTATTCAACCGAGATAATTCTTTCTCAATGCACTTTTTCCCTCAGTTTTATATCTTCAAATGATTTCATGCACTTAATACGTGTAATTGTTGGGTAATAACTAATGGTACTAAAAAGAGGAAAAGTTTCGGTACGCCGCGCATTCCCACTAGTGTCGTTAACAAAGAACACAAGAGAGAAGGGCCGCGAGTGGGAGACGGAAGAGCAACGCGAGGCGAAGGCGGAGAGGCGGCGAGAGGGGCCCCGCCCCCGCGAGGGCCTCAACCGCCCGCATCCGCCGCCTCGCAGCGCCCGCTCAGCCCGCTCAGCCCGCCCCCCCCGCGCCGTGCGCCGCCCTGGAGCGGTGACGTCACGCACGCGCCCACCCAGCGCATTTCTCTACAATATGGCACGGCACGTGCCATGGGCGCCACTCACAAGGGGCGCTATTTACAGTATACCCGCTAAAACATATAACAACAACCCTAATTTGAAGTAACCTGACAGGGGCGCGAATTCTATGCTTGTCAAGAGCGCCTGAATACCTAGATCCGCCCCTGTGTAGGATGGCGGAAGACGCGGCGCGGTGTACGCTTCATTTTCATTTCAGCTGCTTCGTAACGTCGCTCACCGTGTCCCATTTGTGACGTCAAGATGGTAGCCTACGCTATCAAAATATCTGTATGCCAAAACACTTTACTCGCTATTTTCTAGTTAACGGTGAGGCTCCACCCTTCGCGTCTTATATAAAACAACCTTGAGCCTGTGCAACAGTTTCCAGAGCATTTTTACGCTAAAATACTTTTAGGATCAAGTTCAGTCGCCGAAGCTCCGGCCTCGGCTTCTACGATTTACATAAACAATCCTGAGTCCGTGCAACGCCTAATTACTAACGAAAACTGATGCCAGAAAATTTCCTAAAATTCGTTCATATAGCATAAAAACTACTTCTGTCACAATAGTAATGTTAACCTTTTCGTGACTCCCCGAGACAACACAAATGTTAATTTTCACGCTTGCGGTAGAGTCGGATATGGTGGAGGACGTCAAGAAACGGCTAAAAATAAAAATTATTCCGCGTAAAGCCCCTTGCCCAAGTCCTACGCACGCCCCAGAAGGCGGCTCCAAACATTCGGATTCGGCGAGTAGCAAGCGACTGGATTCCGGGTATTAGCCATGGATTGGTGGCTGTTTGCCGAGTGTCAAACTTCGATGCCCGCCTACTCGCGGAGTGTCGGTCTTTTGGGCACATCTAAGAAGGCGAACATTTGCGAACAACATGGGATAGTCGGAAGTGGACGACCAGTTGCTCGCTACTCCCTGAATGTTCAATGTGTGGTGTTGCATTTACCAAACCACTAGTCCTCAGAAATTGTCTCGACCTGTGGGGTAGAGTTACACCGCAAAGACCGGAGCTGAGTGGAGGCCTAAATTACCTAGGTGAGATTCTACAGATCGGCTGCTACGAGAACTCAACTGACTTAAATTTACTCCTCAAAATAAACATATTTGTGATGAGTTGAGCATACAGCGTTTTTCTAAGCTTTCAAGATGATGGGAATTCTGCAGGACCAGGGAAATAATATGCCTTAATGTTTTGAAGTTTCTGCCGAAATATTCAGTTCCGTACTACTTGACAACAAAATGAGTTAATTCCAGAAACTTTTAAGTATGGATATGTAGTGAACTATTATTCACCAATATTTTCACGTTTGCTTCTATATAGTTGTGCTTTACGACCTTAGTGTCTCAGGTTTAAGATATTACTTAACTTTGCAAGGTATGCGATTCATTGAAGGATCTATTCACACAGAAAATATTTCCAACCGAACGCGTGCAGACTCGGGTTTCTGCATTGCAAAGCGCAAGTTGTATGTTCATTGTATGAAGTGGCATTGAACGACTATAATGTGACACCTACCCATTAGTCAGGTTTCTTCACGCTTAGCAACAAGATGTATTACGATTTATAGTAGTCATGTTACGAAATTGGAGACCGTCGAATAATGCGCATTACTGGTATAATTAGACACTTCAACAGACTGCAGTAACGTTTTCCTCATAGCACTTGATTTGTTTACTTTTCATTACTACCTACAATATCTTTCTTTCATTTTTCCTTTAAAAGAAAACGAGGTATTTTAATCTGATCAGGACTCTTTTAGAAGACAGTATCAGTTACCAAAAACAAAATTGGATCTTGAAAGCACTGCACCGCTCTCTCGGGGGCTATTGTGAAGGCAAGCGCCTATTACCTCTGCAAAATTGATTGAATTAGTTTCCCATATCATCAAACTAGTGATGAGATATTCAAGTGCATCAACTTGATGACAGAATATCGCGATATAAATGTCGATTGTACGATTAACATTTCAAAAAATGAGACGTTGGCGCAAGTCCTTCTGACAATACAGAAAATCTTTCTCTATAGATAGGCAACGCATTGATACGCGAGCCGAAGCCAGTTATCTGTAGAAAAATAACAGGGGAACAAAATCGCCGCCACATCTCAGCCGCATGATAACGCGACGACTGGGTGCGTCGCAACGATACATACGGCGCGCGGTGGATCTGTTTGTGAGTGACTGCAAGGTCGAGACGCGTGCTGGCATGGATGCGGGATTTTCGTCCATCAGAGATAGCTGAGCGGCTCACGTCTCTAGCAATCTTGACATAAGCTCACGAGGATTTCAAAGAAGGTTACTCTGAAGGTACTACCGCAAGCTCAACACCAGATACTGATAATGCTCAGCAACGATTTCAGATAAAAGTCATGATGAAAGCTGCATCGTCATATTACCAAAGCATGTACTCTTCCTGTTGCAGATAATGCAACTGTTGCTTGAATGTAAATTGTGGAGACCTTTCACTAATTTGTTAATCAAGTTAATTGTCTGTACTATCACTTTTTAAAAAGGTAATCGTTCACGATGTATTTATACGAGAAAAACAATGGAATGCATTCATGCTTGGGGGAATAAAAGAGACCTCCTGACTTATTATTAAGTATAGTTTGAATAAGTATCCCTAAACTAATTTGATGGTTATAATTAGTGCATAATAGAACAAGTTCTGGTAGTTCGGGATTCGGATTATTTAGCATACATAAATGGGGAAAATGGTAAAGAATCTCAGTGCTGTCTGCACATTGTGATGTAATCAGAATTTTAACTAGCTCGCTTGATAAAATGAAGCAACTTTTTGAATGTGACAAACTTTATACGTTTTTTTACTGACAGTAGCGTATATATCTAAATTAGAAATACAATTGAAATTGTGAAAAAGTATTAAAATGTGGTACACACAATCGATACTACCTGTAAACTGTAAAATTTCTGTGAAGCAGAGTGAAATACGTCCGAAAGAATTTGCGAAAAATGAATGGAGAAGATAACGAGTACCGACGCTTCTATTGTGTATACATCTTCCAAATGTCTGGGAATTTGCATGAAAAGCCTACAAGAGTTACCACATTTCACCCGGACGTTTGTTTTAGCTTGAACAACTGCAACAATTCAACGAAATCGCGTAGTATTGATTCGCATATTATTATAAAAATTTAATGACCAATCGACATTTTATTGGCTCTCTCTAAAGACAACCACATTCCCGAGAGCGAGTGTATAACAACTCCATTCCTTCAATAGCCTTAGTTACGATACAATGGTACCATTTGGGCCTACTGATATGTTGGCAAGGTCAGTGACTCTCAACAAAGCCCGCTGTCGAAGTGGAAAAGCGAGGTCAGTGCAGCAGCACCCAACCATTGGGCGCGCGGCGGACGACGGCCCCACGCGGCGGCGGTGAAGCGGAGGGAGCGGCGGAAACGGAGGCGCCGGCGAAGACAGTGGCCGAGGCGGAGACGGAGGAGGAGAAGACTGCGGCAGCGGTGGGGGAGATGGAAATGGTGGAGGAGGAGACAGAAGAGAAGGAGGCGGAGGTGGAGGAGCAGAAGGAGGTGGTGAAGGGGGGAGCAGAAGGAAGGGATGAGGAGACAGAGGAGGCCGGTGGAGGAGGCAGATGAAGAGGCGGCGGCGGCACGTGGCGGCGGCGACTGGGGTGGTTGGTGGTGGTGGTGGTGGTGGTGTGGTGATGGTGGTGGTGGTGGTGGTGGTGTGGTGGCGACGGCGGCGGCGGCGGCGGCGATGGCGGCAGAGGAGTGAAGAAAGAAGGCGGATGAGGCGGAGGAGATGTGGCCAGCGAAGGCGGCGTTGGCGGAGGCGGAGATTATGTTGGGGGAGGCGGCGGAGGTGTGGCGAAGGAGGAGGACGAGGAGGGAGGCGGCAGCGTCGGCGGCGGTGAGCGCCCTGACTACGATCGTCCGCGCCCTCCAACCGGTTTTTTGTCTCGGCCCGGTCGCCCGGCCGGGCATCGAAGGCGGCCCCGCAGCAGGAAGCTCAGGGCGACGCCCTCGCGAGCAGGTGCGGCGGCGGCGGCGGCGGCGGCGGCGGCGATGGGCGGGGCAAGGGGCAACGGAGCGACGGCGACGTGTGTTACTGCCAAGACCCTTCACTACGAAATAGCAGCCTGCATGTGTACAGTTTCACCCATGAAGGAAAAACTGGAGAAAAAATTGCACTTTAATGTTATGCCTGGGAAATATCGCCGGTTTATATCGAGTAGATGTGGTGCACTGTGATGAAGACCGTAAGATGTCGACAATGAATTTTACGTATAGAAAAAGAAAATCAACTACCTCTTTCTCATATGAAAACGATCAATCCCCGTCAGTGTCAAAATGCATAGAGACTACTTACGATAATATTTATAGTAGAACTGCCAGATGTTCCATATACTGTATCTTCATAAATTGTGGAGACTTCAACCGACTAAGTTGTTTATTTCCATATTTTACATTAATTGTCATCCTCGCTTTTCTGTTCATATCTCGCCTTGATGTGGCACACACAAGAACGTCACAATGAACGTCGACACTTTAATATCATTTCAAATGTTTTGTGACGAAACAGCGTTTCATTCATATTTGGCATCTTTCTTCACATATTTCTTTCAGGTTCAATTGTTTCCTTTATTGATGAAGTCAATTCAAGATTTTCTTTAATAAATGAACTTTAAATGTAATTGAAGAACGTTCAAGACAGGTAGTGTAAATCAAAACAATAACTGTGATGTCAGCCACATTCATTTTAATTTTCAATAAATGTGATCGCTATATTAATAGAGCATGTATGCATATTTTTATGTATGATTTAACCCCTTCAAATATCCAATAAGGTCCAAACACCCTCTCGCAATTTTCGCTTTCACGTGACGGTGAACATACCCTGCTATTCCTACGTCTCTTAATGAGGGCGACGCGTTGTTGGCCAGTAAATGAGTTGAAACAAGGAGGTTGGATCTGCACAGTAAACTACCTGAGTGTGAAGGAAACCGCCAACGTCGTGCGTGGGCGCTGCTCAATTTCCGGTTCGAGGAAGCACTGGGTCTTTCGGCGCTTGGCGCTTTGGGGCGAAGACCTTGAAACCCGTTCTCTTATGACGAGTTTGGACAGCGTAGCACTATTACATTAATTACGATAACGTGGCCATTCTAACACGAAAGTGAACTTAGCTGCCTAATTTCATCCACGCCTCTCGATCTAATGACAGGGCAAATATACTATTAGTGTTTACTTTTCATCCTAAAAGCACTACTTTACTTTTAAAACACATAACACATTTTCACAATTTTCCCCTTCCAAAAGAAATAATTTAGTGTAATTATAGTAATGATCTACTAGTATAAAGAATTGTAATGAAGTCCTTTCCAAATTGCTCGACGCGAACACCAAATCTTAAAAACTACATTAGGAACGACCATTTAAAACGCTTCAACTACACATTGTTTGCTCTATCATACTGAACATTATAACATTACTTATTACAAACGATAAAATAAAAATACACTGTTGAAGAACTAAAGCACAGTATTACAACCCACAACAACCAGACAACAGTCAGATATTTCAGGTTGTTAACTGGTCAGTGAATTGTCTATATCACTATTACGTTAATTCACGTTTGTTACAAATTTGTAATTATTTAATTTTATTTAATAAAATTATAATAAAACGCAAAATCGACAATAAAAGAAGTTCGAGGAGAGTGCATTCAACCGAAATTTTGATCAGAGGCATTAGTATTACGACATACATTCGCAATAATTTCGTATATAATAATAATTCGACATACATTCGTGCGTACATAAAAAATCTGATGGCAAGTAAGGCGGTTTGTTATGCGTCCTAGTCAGACCAGGAAAACCGAGTCATCAGAGGGGAAGAAACGGAGAAACAAGAGGATATAAAAACGAAGCAAAAGAAAGCGGATTAAGGTTGAGACGAGGAGCAGGAGGCGAAGTTGGATAGGCATAGTAAGAAGAAAAAAGAGGCTAAGGGGTAAGATAAAAGGAAGGAATGTATGGAGAGGAGGAGAAAGAAAGAGGAAGAGGAGGGAAGACCAGGATAAGAGCAGGCGATAAAAATGAAGATACGGTAAAAGGCCGCCACGGAGTAGAGGAGCAGGGCACAGACGGCGGGATAGGAAAAGGAAATTGGAAGAAGGAGCAGGATGGAAGGGGGAGGAGTAATTGTAGCAGGAGGAGGAAGAGAAAGAGAAGTAGGAGGTGATGCGGAAGGCGGAAAAGAAGCAGGCGAGGAGACGGTGTGGCAAGAGGAGGAAGAGGGGAAGAAGGAGGAGAAGATCATGGCAGTGCAGAAGGAGTAGGAAGAACAGTAGCAGTCTGAGATGAGGAAGAGGCAAGCGAAGGGAAGGACAAGCGGAAGAGCGTGCGGAAGCGCCGAGCGCTGAGCTGAGGTGGGCCGCTCTGTTCTGCGCAGCGCGGCGCGCCGGCGGCTGCCAGCTGCTTCCGTCACGAGCTGCTGCGCGCGCAGTTACGTATCATTGAGCGCCGCCAACACTTCGCCTCGCGCCGGCGCTTTCCGCTGCCGTCTGGACACCGACGCCTCCGCCTCCGCAGACCCATCCGCCGTCGCCCGCCACGACCTTCCCCAACCCGCCACATCGCTCGGCCCTTCGCCACCCCGACGACCACCCCGACGACCACCCCGACGACCACCCACCGACGACCCAACACCTGACAACCACCACGACACGCCCCACATACACCCCCTAAGGAGTGAAGTGCAACGGTTAAAGTTTCCGCGCCACTCATCGATTCAGCCTCCCATCCTATCTTTAAATGAATTATCAGTACCATTAACTTTTTTTTAAATACGCAGAGTGGAAACGGTGTGGCAACTCCCCAACAGTGAAGTGTACTTGGCTGCCTACCTCAAGGGAAAACTTTTAATTTAAGAGGTCCCTAACAAACCTGCATTTAAAATGATCGTGCGAAATACACCTTTCTGGAGGAGGGATCATCTTTATTGCGTAATGTTTTTAGATAATTCCTCAACAGTTCGTTTCTGATTCCTGATTATTTAATAGATATGAAAAGGGTGATCTTCATCAAAAATGTATTCACAAGACGAGTAGATTTCAATGGCTTAGCCATCATCTTCAGATCTGGCGTTTAGGAGTCGGATTTTGATTACAACATATGCGCCTAGAAAGTATATTTTATTTTTAACTACTCAAATCTCAACAAAACCCTAGTATCAAAAAAAGAATAACTTCATTATTTTGTGAAAGCATTTGTAAATGCTCACTCTAAAATACCCTTAAACTATTTACGCAAGGGGTTTTCTGCAATGTACTTGAGCATCCTAACACTTCTGTTCATAGTTTCACAGTTTAAATAATGCCCACACAGACACGGTTATGATTATCTTACGGCGTTGAACAGTAAAAAAATTAACAGTTAAGAAGGGAGTTGTACGAATCTATTATATTCATTTGATAGTATGGATGATTACATTTAATCTAAATAAATGGCACTGAACTGTGAATTTTATTCCATGAAGCATCGATTGCGCCAATCCAAAACTGTCAGTAGGCAGAATCAAAGAAGAACCACTATTATTTAAACAACTAATCTCAATCTCTGATAACTTATCTGTCTAGTTCTGGACCATGATGTAGTTACCATCACTATTATAAAAGAATCGAATAAATCAAAGAACAATTATTACGTCCATACAGAAAGTAGGTTCTACTATTTTATTAAGCACAATCCAATAAAATCACACGTTAATTTACCGTATCAGTTAGTGCGTTTTCCTACTGCTAAGAGGGATACATTCGTTTTGTGGGATACAGAAGCAAAAATACACCAGCGTGTAATTAAAAAAGGTGAAAATAATTAATGAGATAAGGAACGTACGATCAAAAGCTTTAGGGAAAGGATAGGGAAGCTGCGAACATTGACAGGGTTATAGTACCTGAGCATAGAAAGAATGATCTCCACACAAAAGCAAAGAAATGTTTGTGTGATTTAACATATGGTCAAGTGACTGTGACGAAGAGCAGAGATCCATCAACTTACGGAGAATCCATTCATGAAATGATGCGACAGAGTAGACATGACCTGTTGAAAAAGTTTCAGCGTTTGGAAAACGAGGAAATCTTTACGGGACAAGCAATGTCCGAGTAACTGAAAGATGAAGAGGTGAGTTAGCTCAACAATTCTGACGCTCATTTGTACAGCACGCAATGTAAAATCCCTTTAGAAGTTATGCAAATTCCTTCACATACTCCCCAGTACTCGAGAAAAGAAAGAAGTGTATACTCAGCGGTTACCAGAGAAATTTTATGGTGTACCTATCCCCATAAAGAAGTGGTAACGCATATAACTATAATTATATAACTATAATTTTTAAAATTAAAAAATAATTAGCTGCGCCCATAACAACAATCTGCACTTTGCAATTCGTTTCATCAGTAAAAATAAGTTTCATATGGGACTCCAAACTTTGCACGACCAGCTCCAGAAATTTTCTTGGTATTGTGAATGAGAAAACAGTTTATTATTGCTAGGCGTCGAAGTAAACTGAACAGAAAATCAAAGTGAATTTGATTTTATCATGGTGTATTATTTCCGTCTCTACTACTTCAATTTCAATTTATATAGATTTACAGTTACTGCTCGTATCTGACTACCTACACTGCGAAGTAAGGATCCCCAAAAGATCTAAATCCCCAGAAATGTAATAGAAGTTTCAAAAGGGCCCCATTAAGAATAATTCTGCTTTAGAGACAAAATTCGGTTACGTCCATTCCCCGCATATCCCTCATACGTCCACCAAAACATTCACCTCTCCCTACACAATCCTTGTCCCTTCGGGTTCACCTGGTTTTATAACACATATTTTCCACCATAATTCGTTTGTACGTGTGATGCAGTAACCCCTTTCCTGTCATAATCTGCAAACTACATTTTGTCTTAAATCTGTTTGATGCAAAGATTGGAAACTAATTCCCTATCTACTAATAACACACTTACAGGGTGCCGACAGATTCTTATATATTGTAAAAACTGTCACCTATCCTTAGAGAGTTATTTAAGGAACGTGCGTTTCTTTGAAGCATTTATCCTTTGATGCCATCCCCTTGACACCCCGAACGACTCGCTATTCCTAGCACCGCCATTGGAGGACGGCCGTTTGTCTGTTCCAGATGCGCAGCTGGGCAAGTGGTGTTTTCACACCGCGAGGAGCAGTGCGTGGCCACTGCCGGGCGTATGGAGGCGAGTCAGCGTTGCCGCGCTTAACGAGGATCGCGGTGCCCTCACTCCACGCTACGCCCGACGAATTACTTTCCTGGTGTGTCTTCACTACCATGGTCTCGTTTGCGTAAATCAAATGGATCGTGATCTGTGGTTAATTTATTCGCGCCATTGTCCCGAGTATTCTGTTTATCTGATCTTCAATAAAATTAACTACTTTTTCTTCTTCCTCGTTTCTCCCATTCAAAGAACCCGCTTCAAAGTTGTGGCGGGATGTTATTTTTCTTCTTCCCGTTAAGGTCAGCTTACGATTCATTCTTCGATTTTTTCTCTCTCTCTTTCCAATACTCCGATAATATTTCGTCATGTCTGTTCTTTCTCATTTCGGATCACTTTGAATCGCTTGCGCTTTTCTTTTCACTTCTTTCTTTCTAATTATATATTTTAATAGTTTAAACGTTGATAATTATTATTATTATTATTTATTAATGTTATTATTAATATTATTATTTATTAATACACTAAACCCTAGTAAGTACGAACTCATGTAACACGAATTTCGCCGTAATACGTACAAAACTTCGGTCCTGGCAAGGGATCACCGTAATACCGGACAGTACTCTAATAACACGAATTTTTATAACACGAACTCCGATTATTTTGATCCCTTGGAATTCGTGTTGATGGTTTACTGTATTATTTTCAAATACCAAATCACGGAGAAGTACAAAACGCTCGGAATCAGACGCATTAGAATTTCTCTCCGCCGCAACCACCGCGTGTGTTCCGCTCCGCTCCCTCGCGACCTCGTCTCGCACCTCATTCTCCGCTCCGACGCGATGACGCAACCGCAACTGGTACGCCTCTCCTTTGGAAGATCCGCCCGCAATTACTTACATTCGTAACACGAATTCACACATTTGCTTTTCGAGGCAGCGAACAAGTCTTTCAGGGTTTCACCTATATTTTTGTCTTTTGCATGAAAATGTGCATCTTAAATGGGATATGCAACAAATTGAATCGAACTATAATGCTCCTGGGGTCTACGATTATGAACAAAATTGTATTTTGAGAACTTTAAAATAACATTCAATTGGGGGAGATAATTTACGCCCCCCATTCATAGTTCAATGAATCTACGCTCATCGAGTATCACACACTATATTTAGAAAGAATGTATAACCACTATGTCCCTATAAGTACACACATAAGGCAGATGGCGATTATGAAATAAAAGACTTGCCTTAATGCCACTTGAAAAACTTTGCCTTGTTGAAAGAACTCTACGTACTGGGTGGTGGCTATGTGCATAACAAGATAAAGAAACAATGGGGTCGTTTAGAGAAAGGATGTTTTGCAAAGAGCATGTGTAAAATTGCAGTAACCAGTAGTAAAACAAAACAACAGGCTTGTGTAAAAATTCCAGGAGGGTTTTTTACCATTATATGACAACTTTATACGATAGCGAACACAAATCTTTCGTCGAGACGTCGGGAATTCCAAGGTACTTTCCTTTAAAATGTTTCAATAGTCAATTCATAGATTCAATATATTAGATTCTTATATAATTCAAACACATACAAACATTAGCCAGAAAGACATTTATAAATAGTTTACACATCCTATTAGTAGTCATAACAACCAATCGCAATTTCACATATGGAGATTTTTTTAAATGTTCCTCTTCCCGAGGATACTATCATAGGTCACAAGTGCTTTGAAAATCGTCAATAAAACTCCGACTCCCAAAGGGACGAGAGGATTTCTCTGAGAATTTCCAAAGCGTGAGTGATATTTGATAGGACTATTCCACGAATGAAATTAAGTTCAATAGAGTTCCAAAATTTGCCAAATATTGAAAGTAATTGAAAACTTAAAATCAAAGATACTACATAAGCTTAAAATCAAATATAGTATATAAGCGGTTTATTGAACATCGACGTAGTGATCGATGTTTACCTCCTCTTAAGATACATGAGTCACAGTTTATGTTAGGTAGGGCCTGTAAGGAGAAGCGGTGAGAAAAATCTGATAGAAAACGCGATAAACTTTTTGAGATCCACCGCCCTGATTGGGGCATTTTGTATGTACAGTTAAACACTACTGGTCTTAATTTCACGAGTGGAATAGTCATCACAAATACTTTTGAAGACGGCAGCTAGTTCCTATTATGAAGAATATTTAATTTTCGATAGATTTTCCATAGCGATTGTTCAAGCGAGGGGAAGTGCAAACCGGCAATTTTCGGTCGTTGATTGAAAACTATGTTAAAATCAAAGAGGTTATGTTATAGCGCAAGTGCGGTTTATTGGACATCGACATACCTATTAATGTATACTGCCTCCTAACATGGATGAGTCACAGTTTATAATTGGCCAGAAAAGAGAAGTAGTAAGAACAAATCGGATAGAAAAAGCGATACACTTGTTAAGACACATCGCCCTGATTGGGGCATTTTGTGTGTGTAGTTAAACACAAAAGAACTCGCCCTAGAACTCTTCACATACCTAGCATAGCTAGCAAATCACATCACATACCTAGCCACTAACTTTTAACATTATTTACCCCAAATCCCTTCGTTTGCAATCTTCAGACTCGCAATAAATCCTAACCACACCAGAATAGAAAACATACCCCCGCAATACATTCCTAAAAACCTCCTCCGAATTCGAACCAAAATAGAGGACCCAAAAGGGCAACCTCAACCGTCTGTTAGGTTTAACTGTTAGAAGTAAGTTTTAAATATAAGTTAGCTTGTAAGCCTTTCAAACATGAGTAAAGTTGAAATTATACTGAACTATGTACAACCAACATACATAAAAAAATAAAACAAAACTTAAACACAATTGGTTTTAATTTCATGAGTAGAATAACCTCTCAAATTGAACACCAAGAGTAAGAGACTCCCATCTGATACTAACAGATCTTGGGAGCCAGCTTCCTCTCGCACCCGCATTTTCCGAGAGAAAAATCCGTCAGCAGGTGCGCGAGGCGGCGGCGTCACGGTGTTGCTATGTCACCGCCAAGCAACGCGGCAACAACACTCCCATGCGAGGCGAGAAAGAAAGCGGCGGCGCTGAGGATGCAGTCCCCGCTGCACAGTGGTTCACGACAAACACAACGCGGGAAAAATTTTGAAATTATGGTAATGATGAGTAACTTTGCCAAGTGCGGAAGTACATCGTCGCTTTCTAGAATTACTGTTTTCTACAGGGGAGCGCGATTTAAATTCCCCGCAACTTCACGTGCTTCCCATCAATTGATGACTTTCAAGTTTTATAAAAAATTGTTTATGTTTTAGTTTATGCTTATTTCACGAAAATTTATTTTTAAACATTATTCCCTAGAAGAAGAAAAAGAAGAACAAGAAAAGACACGAGAGGGTGTGTAGCTACCTCAACTGGCAGATCTGTACCGCCCTCGAAGTTCCAAACACATGCCCCAAGTGGTACGAACTCTCACCAAAGCCGGTGACGTCTGTTGGATTGTGTACGATATTGTACGACCAACAAATCCAAACTGATCGCACGATAGCAGCAAACAAACCGGATATGGTTATCCGGGATGTGGAGAAAAAATCGTGTCTACTTGTCGATTTTGCTGCACCTTGCGATCAGTCGTCCATGGGAAGTGCAAGAAATTGCTTTATTTGGAACAGCCCACATTTTGCGCAAAGCATTGTAGAGGCACTGACAGTCCCTAGATCTGCTCCTTAGGTGGCTGGTTGCAACCTGGAGTAGATTTTATTTTGAGCCGTCTCTGAACATCTTTAGTCGTAATATAGTGGAATGATAATATTAATACTAATAATAATAATAATAATAATAATAACAACAACAACAACAACAATATTATTCCCTAAAATAAAGCGATGTATCTGCTACCAAGTGAAAATTGGTCCGTGTAATGTCACAGAAAAAAGTCTTATTCCACGTTGTTTTTTTAATTTGTTTACCTTAAAATCTCAATTTTTGGTATTATTTTTGTTAAAATAATATTCCGGAAAAACGATGACGTTTGTTTGCACTCTCGGCTGGAGTCTCGCATACTACGCGGTTAAATTTCGATCCTAACGATGGGGTATTTTTGACCCTAGCTACATAGCTGAAGAGCAGATTCGCGTAGCCGAGATCGCAAAGGCGGTCGCGCTTGGACGGCCGCGGTTTGAAGGATTGCCGGTTCGAATCCCGCCTCGAGCGTGGATGTTGAGATGTGACCGCATGGTGAGGCTGTTTCAACTATCATGTATTACATTCGAATCGTCTTCCTTCCGTTCCAGGCCGGCCTGGGTGGCACATTTGCCTCGAAATTTAGGTTATAATCGGGGTGGTGAGTTCGAATCCCGTATAATCGTCTAAAATGTTGGAAGACGTGCATTGTGGCAACTTATACGTTCCTAGCATTCATGTACCTCCCTTCAACGTAATTCCTCACCAGTGTAGGCGTCTGTACGTACCAAAAGGCGCGAAGACGTAAACAAGATATATTCGAAGCTTAACAGGAAAACGTCAATGTCTGAATATTTCTACATGCACCCTGATTTGATAGTTCGATCTCGTGATTTCCTCCGAATTCTGGACGTTCATCGGAACTGCATTTAAAACTAGTGGTGTTAGAGCACATACTTTCTCGCGTTATTTCTCGCGCAATTTTCAAAAAATCTGGGATTTTAACAAAAATAAGACCTGCATCATTCTCTTAAGCGTCCTTTACGCTACCCGAAGACAAAGTTTGATAAAAAAATGTAGTGTCATATTTTAGAACATTTTGAAAATGTTTTTAAGGCTTCATGTAAAGTACCCTTAAATATTGAAATATCCGTTTGAAACTCCCAAAGCCACGAGTTCATTTAAATCAATTGGGGTATATAAATTTTGAAGACAATCGGCTGGACGGTTTAGACGCTAGCGTTGACCAAAGACGGACATCGATTTTTCGGTATTAAGGACCCACAAAATATGGATTCGACTGCACGACGAGTCAAAGGAATTTTTTTTATATTTAGCGACAGGATTTATCTACTTTTTCATTTACAGGGCCTGGCAATAAGAGTTTTTTCTGAAGAAAATTCGCCGTTTTCCGGCGCACGATTACATAACTTTCTCTTCTTAAGCAGTACCTTGTTCCGTAAGGGCGAGAAAGTAAAAACGAACCACTGGCCTGTAACGAACTTCCCCACACTTTAAACACTCTTGTGCTTAGAGATTGGTGATGGGCCTCTTATAAGGCATTTTTACCAAGAATACAAGATTCCAGCAGGCTTAGAAAATGAGGGACAGGTAGAAATAGAGAGAGGGACATTGACAAAGAAATACACAAAAGGGTCATAGAAAGTTCCAAAATACAACTTAGAAACAAAATAGAAACAACAACAAAATAGAAAGTTCCAACTCGCAACTGCAATTGGTAACTCTCGCGGTTAAATGCTCGCGTTTACCGATCGGCCTTCAATACTTACATCAACAAAAGGTCTTCGATGTTGCTGAAAATATCGACAAAGACATCAATGTTTAAAATATCGATGTTTTAACTATGATGAAACATCAATGTAAAATGTCGTGGTTCTAATATGATACATAACGTAATGTCAAAATTAACGTAATGTATATTCTGCCTTAAATTTCATCATCAATCATCTTAATCTTAATTTTCTAATCAATGTTCTATGTAGTCAAGGTTCAAAATGCAGTTCAACGATAATATCATAAAAAATAATGAAACTATGTAATAACGCTGGAGAAAGGTAGCGAACAGCAAATCGTTTCGTGCTGTCTAGGGATCGACAACAGAGACGATTGTGAATATAGCTATTGATTGCGAGCAATCCACAAAAAAAACAAGAAATTTTATTTATAACATGACAAATTGTTTTTGAAAACACTTATGTTTCTGAACAAATATATCTATCTGAAGAAAACCACGTAAGCAAAACAACGAGGTTATAATACCGATGTTTCTGCTCGATGTTTTAAAAACATAGATGTTTCAGAACAAATATGAGTATATCGATGTGAAGAAAACATTGAAAGCAAAACATCGATGTTATAATATCGATGTTTCTCCTCGTAAATACCGATGTTTTAAAAACATCGATTTTCCCCATCTCTACCCGGAGCACTGTATGCTCTCGCCGCGGCTCGAGAGCCCCGTGTGCGGTGCATTCGGTTGGCGCACAACAGAACGGGGACGCACGTCAACGCGCGACCGACAAACCATGCGATGCGCACCGGAAGAGCCCACTCGTCCTGCGGGCGACTCTTTGTCACCGACGCGACGCCTCAACACTTTCTTGCACTCGCAAGGATCCATATTGTAGCCTTCAATTGGGGTTGTTTGACGGGAACCGCTAATTTCGCCACGGAATGGCCGTTGGAAAAATAAGAGGGCGCCTATTTCAACGCCGCTACAAATGTTGGTAACTAGTTGGACCCAATGAGTATTCTACATTCTATAAGTCATTTATTTAAAAAATAAATTATTTCATACAGATATCCAGCTAAGAACGTTTCTGACAACCTACGCTGTAGAGAGGTGAATGCCCTCCAAAAATGTAATAGAACATTCAAAAATAATTCATTTTGTAGAAGACGACGAAAATGTAAAGACATAACTCTTGTCCCTTTAGGACTACGAAAAACTAGTTTTAAAAGCGTGCAATGCGTCAATTTCTGGATATTCGTGTACGTAATGGTATCGTAGGGTTTCCTTAGCATTTTACCAATGGCGAATATAAGTTTCCTAGAACGAATTCAATTTAATGCTTAACGATGGAGCAGGAAATTTACACTAAATAAACATCTTTGAATAAAACCTCACAATGATACAGTTTGAGATGAAAAGGATATAGAAATGATCATGGCGGTGTCTTCACCATGGAGTCAATTTGCTAGATTGCGTGTAATTGCAAACTGTAATATGTCAATTGTCAAAGACAGGTGTACAACCCCCAACTTTTCTAGCAAATGATATATCCGTTTTATCGCGCACTTCTCTATTTTGAATTCATATGTATCTGCCGTGAGCGTTTCTAGGTGCTGTCGAACATGTATTCTTGTCAAAATGACAAATGGAAAATTACTTCACAGTAATTGTTTTTATTGTTTTACCATCATGTTTGACATACACTAATGCACATAGTGATGCATATAGTACACGATGAAAACCTCAATTTTTATGGGAGTCTTAATTTAAGCTCAAAGACAATGCATCCAAATTTTCAATGGATACAAAATGAAGAAAATAAAGCGTTTTTATTCTAAATTAAACTCACCTGATTCCAAGGAATGAGTAAAATAAAAAGGTAATAAGGACAATAAACAATACACAAGGATTCTGGTCTAGTAAGTATGGAGTATTAAATTCTATGCAAAATATAATATTATAAAAAGTGATCTCCTTCACTTAATATTGTATTCCTAATAAAACTATATTTTTATTGAATATCATTTTATTTTATTAAATAAAGTTTGGAGGAATCACTCGTAATATTTCAGGTGAGAACTTCATAACTTGTGTCTGTAGTTGGCAAATACGCTACATTCTGGAGTGTTCTTGTGACTGCAACATGAATAAGAAATAACTGTAGAGTTCAATCATATCCTATAGTAACCATTAAATATTAGTCAACTTAAGTATGTGCTGGAAGTATCAAGAACTCTTCCATCATCTTATTGTGGACAGACGATAGAGTTCGTAACCCTTAAGATCACGGAAAACTGTTTTTATAAATACATCTGAAGACAAACATTAATTGTTATGAAGATATTCCAATGATTCTCAATATCATTTCATGAGGCCGTTGTACTAAGGGACTTCTCAAAGCTTCAAATGGACTTCGAACAATTCTATGCTTATTTCCTTACAAGACCGCGGAGTCACTCCCTCGCGGCACGAAGGTGTACTTTGCTTTGTGCGGACATTGTTCGTGAATCATGAGAAAGTGTTTCACTCATTCCGTCAGCTCTGTTTCACTCACACGATGAACAAACCAGCAGTGGAAACGTAGGCATTATTGTCTAAGATTACAAGTAGATCAAGTATGATATCAGCTATAAATATTGAAATATTTATAACAGCTTTTTGTTGACAAAATGATTAAAAACATTTTCACTCATTCTAAACCCAGTTCCTGGATTGTCATTATGCGCGCCCCAGAATGTTAGCAGCTTTGAATAACCTCAATAAAAAAATCTGCGGTATATTTTCTCTGTTTATTTGACTTTACGATTCGTTACTTAGGAAATATAATGTTAAAAACTGAACAAATAATTAGATGTAATTTTTTAAATTTAGTAATTATTATTATAATAAATACATACCATGAAACTTAAATATTGAATAATTAACTATGTATTGTCGATCTTGCAGGTGCAGGAGCAGACTTCAAGCCCTTGGAATCAAAGTGGGCGGGTTACAGGCCGCGAAGAGCATGAGTGTCTTTCACCATATAATTGTGTAATGCCTGGCTATCACGCTTCTTGGTAGTAATGCACGCTGATAATTTCTTACATGCACGCGAGTATACGAGCAGATACAAGATAACATAAACGTTCATATACTTGAACCAACATTCCGTTCACAATCATTTTTCTCTCATCATATTCTCCTCATATGATCACCCTTACCATTATTCATGTCATAAAAAGCAGCGGCAAACCACTACTTAGGTCACCTGTCAGGAAAAAGGAAATTATAAACCTCTCCCCCTCACCTACGTTCAGTAATAAATAAGAAACTCAACACCATCAATATTAAATTGGCTTCTGATTACAGAATACATTAGATAAAAAAATCAAACAAAATATGAAAAATAATTGGCAAAACTATATGCTCCATCTCATTTGCATTTAAGTGACTTCACTATTTCCTCATTTTGGAATCCCCACCGTTTCAGTAAATTTGAACCTCATCCTCAGAACCAGAATATTTTACCTGGCGATTTTTGTTAATTGCGTACTGTTGAAATTAATAACAAACTGACACAAATATCTTACGTCTCTTTGAGCCTCAGGAAACAAATATTGGTGATATTGGTGATGGTTTGGAATGGATCCAAATACTGCAATAATAAGGGCGATGGGGCTGAAGGGGATATGCTCCCACTTAGGCTATTTGGAAATATGGCAATCTAACACTCACCAAAAAATAATAATTTTGTATACGCTTATCTGAAATTAACTCTTGGGTTTGCTTTTTTTTCTCGCGACTTTATCTTTTCAATAGAAATGAAGTGCTCCTAAGCAGATATTTCATTTCAGCTAAATCATTTCAGACTGAAATAGATACATAAGGAAAAATGTGTCCTTAACATGTCTGTAACTATAATAACTATATATCAAATTAAACTGTATTATTCTGCACTTAGTGGTAAAAATTTAGAACTATTCACAGGAACACAAACTGTCGACCGCGATCATTGTAATATCTCAATTTTTGTCAAAATGTGGCTTAGAACTATCTGATTCCTAGCCTTTCGATTAATTATGTCCGAGTTCGGTAGTTTAGAATGCATGTTCGCATTCCACATTTCCTACACCCGAAGATCTAAAAAAAAAATTATTTTTTTTTAATTTTTATTTTTCACAGATGTCGACGAGTGTCTCCCCAAAGATACTTTTTCAACCCATTTTCTTTCATTACTTCTCTCCGTTTCTCAGGCCCTCTCTCCTCTTCCATTTTCAACGATCTGAAATGGAATTCACTGCAAGAAGAAATAACATGATTCAGTTACCTTCATCGCCTTTCCAATCTCTATTTTTGTATCGCGTGCTGTAGCTGCTGCAACTTCATCAAACAAGTTGAGCAAGTTGTGATTAATCTTTGAAACAGGTCTCTAGAGAACCTAGTTGAAGTTGATTAGTTTCGCAAGTTTCAGAACTTTCCTACAAAAATTTGCCTGGTTATCTTATTTTCATACCATTATTATTCAAATACTTAAAAACATTTATTTAGAATTCATTAACTGTGCTTGTATTTTAGAAATACCTGTCAAAGTCCAACTAAAAACGAACTCTCTCAGACTCCATTGCTAGTACTACTCTGCTGTACTATCAGAGGTCAATTTTGCTGACATCCTCATTGACGATTTTACTGGTTCTTCAACCAATTCGCTACTAACAGGAATGCTATCACTGATTTGGACGATAAGAATTGCATATGCAATTTCGTTAAGTATTCATTCGTAACCTTAAAGTACGACTATGAGTAATGTATAAGTTTTTTGAACAATAATTTAATTTTCAACGCATTTCAAACACTGAAGGCCCCTTGGGCACTTTTGAATCCATATCTTATCTTGATATTTTCTAATCACTGAATCCAGGTACACTATTCCTTAACTTGACAATATCTGTATACGAGATAATTCTTTTCCTTTCGATATGTGAGTTAGATACTTATTTTACAATGCTCGGAACACAAAAGACGGTAATATTTAAAAAAAATAGAATACCTGACTTTTCAAACTCGTATACTGTCGGAAAATATTAAATGACTTGTATTCTCGCCATGCGTTTTTTACCCACTGACTTTCAATTCAAACAATTTAATTTGACGCAAAAATTACGTACAACAAAATCAATATCTCCATCGTACATCCAAGTATTAATACGTCTATCATAAACGACAAACAAACTACATGCTCGTGATTCACAAAATGTACAGACTTTTATTTGAATATAAATTACATAACTTACATAAGTATTATAAGCGCGTGAATATAACAAGTAGCATTTCATCACGTCAGAAAAACAACGAATGAAATAGGACAAACGTTCGCCCACTTCACAACTAAAGCGACGATACATCACTCTCAATGTCACTGCGCTGCCAATCAAAGCTATCTCCTCCCGCCACAGTCGAATACGCGTCCGAATTGGCGGGCGACCTTGAAACTGGGAAACGCGCGCCGCCCGGCACCCACAACGCGGATCGCTGGCGCCGACATTGACCTTAATATCGGAGGGCGGTGGAGGCGGTGGAGGCGGTGGCGGCGGCGAGGTGCGGCGAGGCTCGAACCAGATGCATATGCATAGGCGGCCATGGAATTTAAAGCAGAGCGCGGGAAGCCGAGCGGGTAGGCTGCGCAGCCGGCCGCGCCGACAAGAGCACAGCTGCGTGGGCGAGGGGAGGGAGACGTGCGTGATCAGCGGAAAGGGAGAGGGGCGGAGGCTGGGATGAAAGGCGCGGGGAACGCAGCGTCTGGCAGACGGAGGGACACGGGCGATGACGGCGGGCAGTGGCAGCGGATAGCGGGCAGTGAGTGGAAGGCGGGTGAGAGGATCGGGGATCGGAAGATGTAATGCAGCAGCGAGCGGTGGGGGATGGGGGAAGGAGGGACGGGCGGCGGGTACCTCTATGGCCACGATGGTATATCACACGGCATTTCGCGTCTTTCTCGGTCGTGCCACTAGAAGTCGCTTAATGGCAAGCACTGCTTGATACAGTCGCGATCATGCAATATCTAGCGGCACGGCTGAGAAAGACGCGAAATACCGTGACATATTCCATCGTGAAGACGGGCTTTGAAAGGCAAAGTAAGAATAATCGCAGAATAGTCCCTATGAGGTACAAAACTTTTTTTCCCCCCAATACAAACTTCATTGTCCAACCACATCGTCTTATTTCCTTCAATCCTCTTTTCTGCGATTTTCTTAACTCTGCCTGTGACAGGAATCCGCTGTTGACGGTTTCATCCAATCTTCGAACGTCACCATAGTGACGTCACTCTGGCTTCATACAATCTCCGGATTGAATGGCTGCGAAACAGCTGATCACTGTCAGGCGCATAGTTAAGAAAATCGCAGTCAGTGGCGTATCTACGTTGCGGCATTCATGGCTCGTGCCATGGGCGCCACACTCAGGGGGCGCTATTTAGAGTATACCCGTTAAAACAAATAACACCACCCCTAATTTGAAGTATCCTGACAGGGGCGCAAATTCTATGCTTGCCATAGGCGCTTGAATAGCTAGATACGCCTCTGATCGCAGTATAGCGTTTTTGAGGGTTGCGCGCAGCAGCAGCAGCCCGAGCTTAGCAGAGAGACCGGCAGCGGCAACTGGCCTCCCTGTCTGCTGCCGCCGCCGCCGCCACCGACCGTGTTTCCTGCACGATCGGCCCTACACGCAGCGCCCTGTCACCGCAGCCGCAGCCGCCCACTGCCGCCCGCGCTCGCTCACGCCTTGCGCAATCACTGTGACGCGCCACCGCGCCGCCACACCGCCGCGCCGGCGGTAACAGCGACGCCGAGCGCTGCACAAACAGTGGCGGCGACGGTAGATTTCGTGGCGGTGTACAAAAGAAATCGTATGTCATTGGATGGGAGTTCTTTTCAAATGTAAGAGAGCACTCGAATTTGGTTCTTGATATTCTAGTGACCCATGAAGCAGTTTAAGACGTCTTCTCCGATTAACTTTGATATGAAGAAAAAGTTCTGAGAGCATCAGGTTTGAAAGTAAATTGATATCAGATTTTCCCATGTATCTACTTTTATTGTATTAGAGATACATCATATGTTTTGTTTGACCGTATTTGTCACATTCGAGTTACTATTGTTAATCATTTAGTGTATCTGTGCAGAAAATAGCAGTGCTAGTCAACAATTCGTCCACATTTGAAACTGGCGTTAGAGGAGTATAATCTAAACGGACATGAATATCCTTTTTTCTTCATTTTTAAGGTAAAACTTTCATGAATTCTCACTCAAAAAACTAGAATATTCAGTGAAAATCACATCCACTGCGCACTCATAACATCTCTATTTCTATCACTGAAGATTTTTAATTTTCGCAGCTTACTCTCCTCACAAGTGTCGATACCTCAGGCTGGATTTAATGTGTACTGTGCTTATTCAAGAGCTACCACAGCTCGGGAGACGAAGGGCTCCAAGGCGGTAGCGACTGTAATAGCGGTATTGGCGGTGGTTGTGTGGTGACAGCGGGGTGGCGGCGGTGGCGGCCGTCAACCAAAAATATTTGTGCAGTTTTGTGAACGCACGAGAGAAACTACGTGCGTTCACTCCAAGCCTTTGTGACAAATTCTATTCTTCACGAGCTCATATGTATGGAGGGAACGGTGGTAGTGTGGGAGATGGTGATGATGGCGTGGTGGTGGTGATGGCGTGGTAGGAGGCAGAGGAGGCACAGGAGGAGACAAAGGAGGAGAATGAGGAGGCACAGGAGGCAGAGGAGGACGCAGAGGAGGACGAAGAGGAGGACGAAGAGGAGGACGCAGAGGAGGACGCAGAGGAGGACGCGGAGGCGGCGGAGGCGGCGGGGTCGGGCGCAGCTGCGCTCCGTGCCGCGACCGCCTGTGCTCTGGCGCCTAACGGAACCTCGTCGACCGCCGCCGCCACTTCACCCCCGCGTCGGCGTCCCCGGAGAAGCCCCGCAAGATCTCTGGCTTAAGGGGCGTCGCCGATCGAACTACGAACATTCGCGTCGGTGCAGTTACGATGCACAGGAACGCCCTCCGTGCCTGACAACACTACTCTCGACTCGTATAACTTCACTCTTCCGCCAAGTAATCTACGTCGTACGGCCTTACTAACATTTAGAACTGAACGATCAGAACAAAGCATAGCTCGATATTTCTGAAGATGTTTCTTTTTCTGGGCGAGGGCCTCCATGAAACCACGTTTCTCCATGAAACCAGGTTTTAACAACATTTTTAAGATTCAGAAGGAATTATTGTATTTAGTTTATCACACAAAGACTCCAGGTGCACCGCGCTCACTTTGGCTTTTTATAATAAGTTAATTATACATAGATTCAGTCCATTAAAAACATGAACTTTCAGCGGAGAGGTACAGTGCCGTGAAAGTGATTTAATGCATATTCTCTGATTCTGAGAAAATTACTTTTCAAAATAATTGCAGCTGGAAAGAAGAACTAATTGCTATACTGCTACAGTGTGCATAATGATTAACTACATTTTTTGTGAACGTTTGAGGTTCGATCATATGCTTCAGTCACCGCATTTACTTGATTTCCATGACCGGAGTTCCTTATCACTAAATTCGGATAGTTTCCAAACAGTTGTTACACTGCTGAGTCGTTACCTTAAATTCGGAGCCGTTATTGGAAATTCATCTGAACACCATTCTAATCCAAAAGGATCACGCAAATCTAAAATTAAATATTTTCTCGGGATGTTGTCTCAGGTGTGCAAGGACTCAAAATCTTTTGAAGAAAGTAATGACGTTTCAAGTGCAATTACTGAGCATGATACGCAACGTTCTCGGAAGAAGAAAAAGATCACGCCGAAAATACTCAACTAACAAGACAATGATTCAGCAACATCCGTGGAAAAACCTCTCAATTTTGAACGCCTTGTGCCTCATTCACTTTTTTTCGCTAGATAATGCAACAATAACAACCGAAATACCGTTCTATCACATTACAAAAATAAACGATCCATGCCATCAATATTGCACAAAAATCCAACTGATTATTTTCCACGGACTTTCAAAGTATCATGGACAATAACTTGAGTGCTGGAAGCAATGACTGTGGTGAGTCCGACAGAAGGGAGGACCGTAATTATTACGTGTGAAATGACAATCATGTTAATACGGCATGAAAAACATTAACAGAATGACATGACATGTCATTGGACAAGGATCGGTGAAACGGCAGAATCCCGAGAAAATCTTATACGAATTCGCTTGGTTCACCCCACAAATTCTACGAGCACAGGAAAAGACTACGATCTGAATCCTGGAACCCAGATGGGTAAAGTTGGCTTTGGCTGCTATACTACGACTTCCCCACCCATCCCTAAAAAGCGAGAACCCAGAGAAAACCCAATCCGCTTTGTACCCCAAAAATTCAACATTGGATGACTACAATCTGAACCAGGGTGCCCAGACGATGAAAACTAAACCCCGGATGCTACACTATGACTTTCCCTCCCCCTCCTAAAAAATTGAGGTGACGCATCAAAAATGCGGATAGGCGCAATTTTTGAAACAGCCTGAAACCAAAACTTCATCCCGCACACTGGAACTCCGAGCGCGCGGTTTTGCTAAGCGACGCATGTTTCGTGGGCAGCGCCGGCACGAGGCGGCCGGAACGGAGTGAGTGAGCGCCGTGCTGTGTGGCTTGTGGCGGCGGCAGCTGCTGCTGCTGCGCTGTGCTTTGCATTCGTTCCGGCCGCACGTCACGACCACCGCCTCTGCCGCCGTTCTTTCGCTGATCGCCAGGCAGCATCGCGGGGGCGGCGGCGGCCCGGAAGCAGAGGCACCCCGCAGGGAATGGGGAGAGAGAGAGGGAGATGGGAAGGGGAAAGGGTGATGGTGAAGGGTGAAGAAAGGTAGAAGGGGGATCACCAGAAGCGGCCGGTGCGACGGATTTGATGACACCGTCGTTGTCACGTAAAGTTAAAAAGCGTGCTCACAACACCGCTGCGTCAACAGAGCGCCCTATGTAAAAATCTGTTTCCCCTTCTGCGAATAATGGACGTCCTAACATGCTTTCCGTGATTCCTACTTGTTTATACTCTATTGAACCATACTGATGTAAATCCTATACAATAGAAAGCATCGGCAAAATGAAAATAAGGGGTTTTATATTACACATGTTAATATACTGGCCAAAGATATGAACGATATTAAATAGGAATAACCTGCTGTATTTTTGGATACTAAAACGTTCGAATTTCAGAAACATCCGACTGGAATCTGCGTGACTTTTCACAACTCAAAATACCGTGCCCTGCAAACTTTAGACCGCCTGTGCTTTCGCAGCGGCGGAGAGGAGCAAGAGGCCACGGGACCAAACAGTGAGGAGGAGTGCGCGGGGCAAGTGGTGAGTAACGATAAGCAATCAGGGATTTGCGATGGGCGACACGCTCAGGAGTGGGCGGGTGCGAGAGGCCAGGGCGAGGGCGAAAGCATGTGGTAAGGGGAAAGTGGTGAAGGAGAGGGCAAGTCGCGAAGAGCAGTAGTAAAGCAGTACTGCTTACTACTTAGTAAAGTAACAAGAGTAAATGGTAGGGGTGAGGGCGAAGAAAACGGAAAGGGTGAGGAGTGAGGGAGATTCAGCGAGGGGTAACGAAGGTGACATAGGTTCTCTCTACACATTCGCCGAGCAAGCGGCTCCATACATTCGCCGAGCAGCGAGCTACTGCTCGCCCAATCCCGAACAGCTGATGTGTTTACTGCCTTTGATATGTCCAAAAAACAGTCACGCAGTGGGTAGGGCGAGTACAGAATGTTTGTCACTCGGCAAATGGCAAGCAACTCATCCACACTGCTGGCGATTCGGCGAGCGGTTTCTCGCAATCCGCTGAATAACGAATGTGCGGAGCCAGCGTAAAGGTAGGGCGGAGATGGCCGTGCAGGCCGGGGTGGAATAGGGCGGGGTTGGGCGGGCGGTGTAGAATGGGGTAAGATGGTACGGGGTAGGGTGGGTGGGGTGGGGTGGGGTGGAATGGGGTAGGGTGGGTGGGTTCGGATGGGGTGGGGTCGCATGGGGTGGGGTCGCATGGGGTGGGGTCGATGGGGTGGGGTCGGATGGGGTAGGGTCGGATGGGGTAGGGTCGGATGGGGTAGGGTCGGATGGGGTAGGGTCGGAATGGGGTAGGGTTGGATGGGGTAGGGTCGGAGGGGGTAGGGTGGGGTGCAGTAGGATGGGATACGGGGATCGGGGCGGGGAGGTGCGTGGCGGGGAGAGGCGGGAGGTGCGTGGCGGGGAGGGGCTTGGCGGGGAGGTGCGTGGCGGGGAGGAGCGAGACGTGGAGGGGCAGGGCAGGGCGGGCTGGGCGGGATGGGGAGGGGCGGGGAGGGGGAGGGGCGAGACGGGGAGGGGCAGGGCGGGGCGGGGCGGGTCTGGCCGTGCACTGGAGGGGGTGGGGCGCTGCCCCCTCATTCCGTTCCGCCCGGTTCGATGGGCGACCGGGGCGGCGCGGCGCGGCGCGACGCGACGCGGGGCCCCTCCCGGAAACAGAGGTCCGCGGCCCGGCCGGGGTCCCCGCCTCGCTTCCGGCCTGCGCGCCCAGGTGTTACGGCGAGTGCGCCCGCTGCCCCGGAACGCTCGCCTATGACGCGCATGTTTTAAATCCTTGACACACACGCGCCCGCGCGCGCGTTGGTTTATACATTGGCGGCTACGTTTGGAGCGAAAGTGAGCAGGGAACATAACTCATACCAATTGAGTCGCACTACCCGGGCTAACATAAATATATGTCAAAAGAGCATACTCAGGTCTTAAAGAACACGCAGCAAAAACTACCGGTTTGAAACTTCCAGACGAAGTAATGAAGAATAGTAAAACTCAGGAAAAAGGAAATAAGCTGTTACTACTGTGCAAATAAAAATGCGAAAGAGGCAGTCAACTCCTCGATTAGCCTTTAAGAGTTGAGAGTCCCTTGAGACGATTACACCTACGTATGGAATAGAGTAGAGGTATCCTGAAGAACCTAATCTCAAAAAATGTGAAAGATGTTTCAATAAGGTCTCATTTTGTGGAATATTGCTTGCAAATCATAAATCGGACTCCACTTCCTCTCCACACGTCCCCTCCCCCATTGTGCTGCCACTTTCCCTCTCATTTTTGCCTACAAATGGTTACAAATAGTGTCCTGTCATGGATTCATTTTTCTATGTACGAGTCGACCTAAAAATCATGTATATATAAATTGTTATAATATCCTCAATTACAAACTATTACTGTCGCTCTTTCACATTTACCAGCTCAACAAAATTACGATATACTTTATAAATACATAATGAGTTAAATCAATACAGGGTCCTCTTCATCAATGAAAGCATTTTAACTCCATCAAATAACAAGTTGCAGATTGCGATGTCATATAGTACGCTTTAACGATAGCGTAGCTTCTTCATATTCACTAAAACGGGAAAGAGAAAGTCTTAAGAGTAAAAACATTACTGTCGCAACAGAAAGTGAGGTTGTGAGATCGCTGACCTGAAGCAGACCCCCGAACAGATAGGAAGCTTAAAGAAACTTTACGACTTGTTCATATTGCATTGTGTGGCACATTGTGATAACGATGACGAAAGGGGCGTGTCGATAACGCAATCCCACGAGGTCGTATTAATGACGTGATACGCAGCTTAGTATGTACTTCCACAGACATATGTGAAATGAATGAAGCTAATTCACTATTTGAAAATGCATATGCGTCATAGTCCACTTTACTTCATGCAACAATTACGAAGAGTTGCTGATAATTATTAATATTTTATAATCCCAACATTTGCCTGTTTTATTACGTTCCTTATTTTAATTACCAAACAATGAAACAAAATAAAAGCTGCTTTCAACATTTATTGATAATAATGTCAGACGGCAATAAAATTGGCATTCCCATTTCAATATTGATTTTCTTTTTTTGCTCAATTTATTAAATACAAACAATGTAATGCCTTGGTTCTCGTGCACTTACAAATAGTGAAGAGAAATATCCATATGTTTTCTGTAATGCTATATTCACAACAAGAAAACTTCGGTCTACAGCGGCTGCCCTCAATTCTTTCCTCAGAGCTCACCTTGTAAGTAGTACAAACCTAGCCGAACGTTGAGTATCATGATACTGCTGAAGTCTGAGAAAAGACAGCAGAACTTCGTTTCTGAAAACGAAGCATGAAGTAATGAAAATTCAACCAAATATACTCGCATCAAATATTACAAAATCTTGGAATATTCGTTGTTGCTTTTGTTATTGCTGCACCACAAGGAGTTATTAAAACGCAGATTATCTCATTTAACAAGCAAATATATAATACCAGATTACAAAGAAGAGTTTGAAAATAGGTTAAATGAAATATCAAATGTAACGAAATAAAAGTATGCATGGAAGTGAAGAAAAAACTACAATGAATTTTAATGAAATACAATTAATAAACATTAACTAATTGTTGATATAAAAATTAATTACTTATTAATATTTATTAATTATAATACAGAAACTCATTATTTTTATTACATAACATAAAACATGATATTTTGTAATCCCTAATTATTAATATCAAACTAAACAATGGTGGAAATTTAAATGAAAACTCATCTCATTTTAAAGTTATGTATGTATTGTGCTAGAAAATTGACCACACTCAAATCCGGGGAAAATGTCTGTCACTCTGCAGCGCTGATCGCAAACACGCCGTTGAAAATCCCGTGCTCTTTTCGTTAATATCGTTCTGATCGATCCCTCTAACCTTACCCCTTTAATCAGTGCTCCTCCGTCTCAGTTGCATCTGTTTCCGAAGCGTCTCGTTTTACCTCGGCGAGAGCGGTATAACTCTAACCATCATCACGACCATCGCCACCTGCCCGGGCCTGCCACTCCCGCTCGCCCTCTGCCCGGGCCGCGGAGCCTCGGCCGACGCAGGCGGGCGGGCGGGCGTTGTGCTGCGCGGCGCGGCGCAGGGCGACTGCGCGCGGCCCGGGCGGCGCGGAGTGGCGTTGCACGGGGCGCGGCTCGCCTAAGCGGTTCAACGGCGGAGGCGCAACGCGCGACCGCCCCCTCGCCCCGACCGCTCCGATTCGACAGCTCCGACCCGCGCCAGCCTGAGTCGTACCGCTTCGACGCGACCCGCTCCACTCCGATCCGTTCCTACCCCAGCCGTACAGACCAAGCAGTCCCGATCAGATTCGCCCCTCATCGACCCGATTGGACCAAGCCGTCCCGACCCGACCCGACCAGACCCGACCAGACCCGACCGTCCCGTCCCGTCCCGACCCAACCCGACCCGAGTCGTCCGTCCCGCTCCGTTTCGACCCGATCCGACCTGCGCCAAACTGAGCCCTCTCTGACTCGAGCCATCCATCCCGCTCCGACATGGCCATCCGCTTCGACCCGACCCACTACAACTCGACTCGTTCCGTTCCGACCCGAGCCGTTCGGACCAAGCCGACCCGACCCGATTCGATCCGATCCGACCCGACCCGACCCGACCCGTCCCGACCCGACCCGACCCGACACAACCTGATCCGTTCCGACTTGGCCCGTCCTATTACGACGCAGCCTATTTGCTCCCCGCCCGATCCGACTTCACCCCTCCGCTTGATTCATTATTTAGTGTTCCCGGGTGCGTCAACTACCGTAGTAAATAGTCCCAGAAGGGCAGTGCACTATATTAGTTACATTGCAGGAGGTAGTTGTATTCCTCTCTCGCTGCAGCTAGAGATCAGACGCAGACATACACGCAAACTCGATCGTCTTGCAGGTTTCCTTTCTCCCACCAGAGAGGTATCACTGCGGGTGGCGCCCCAGCCGGGACAAATCCTAAGCTCCCATTCGCTCGCCCGACATGTGTTTTAGTGTAGAGCATGTAAATGCATACGGGTGGGGGAGGGGAGATGAAGAAACCAAATGAGGAAGGGAAGAACGCGCAAAATCTGTGCCCGTTTTTGAGGTACTGTTCCAGAATAACATTTTATCGATTGGCGAAATTACGAAAAACTTCGGAACCGAGCAGCCGGCCGCTAAAATTCTTCTCCAAACAGCGGGTGTACTCGATCTCTCTCAAGGCCGAGACGCTGCCTCTGTGGGAACACGAACCCTACAAACTCTCAGTCAACTATTGAGCACAGTTGCATCGGTGATATCGCTGCCAAAGACCCGACATGCGCCGGCTCGGCCCACCCGCTCTGATATGACAAGAGTCGCTCCGAACCCATCCTCTACCACCCTCTTAGCCATGACCTTCCCCTTTATACCCGCATCTACGTACCTCTCCTAGCAGGACCCTCCGCCCTCCCTCGATTACGTATCCCTTCTCACCGTACTCGTCACCACCACGCCTGTGCTCGCCACGTCCTCCCCATCATTCCGATTCTGCGTCATTTCCACGTCCTTCCGCGGGGAGTCACCCCCACCATTTCACCCCCTCCCGTCTTCTCCCCTCCCCCCGTACGATTCGCCACCATTCGTCGCGTCCGGGCAGCAGCCGCTCCGCGGAACAATACGCGAGCGCGGCGCGGGGTGGCGTGGCGGGGTGAAGAGGGGCGGGGCGGGGCGGGATGGTGCGGCCGGGAGCTGCGTGCGCGGCTGCGGGCTGCGAGGCCCAGGCCAAACAGCCCAATTTGCAGTCATTTGCGTCGGCGGCGGCGGCGGGAGGCGCGGCGCAAGATGCGCCGATGTGCGGTACCGCTCCGCTCGCCCCGGCGAGCTCCCGTCCGTGTCCCGTTCGACCTGCTTTCGCGGTGCGGGAACAACGCTCGCGCGGAGCAGGACGCATCGCACAACAACACGTCAATTCAATCACATCGTATTTTGAAGATGAGAAGAACTGGCAAAACGGGAAAGTAGAAAATAATTAAATGCACAGTAAATACAAAAATATAATGACACAAACAATGAATTTTGTCGTAAAAATTCAACAGAAATAAGTACATTTATATTTAATTTATACAGTTACTTTTAATACTATATGAAATTCTTTGAAATAATTAAATACAGCTTTTATTATCAGCAATACTACGCATGAATTAGAAATGATCGATAAATCGAGTCGCGTAGCTACAAGGGGATAAACCTGAGAATTTTCGAAGAACGAGAAATGTTTAGACGATTATTTCATGAAAAATAATATAATTACACTTAAAAAATAAATCTTAATTATGAAAACAATAATTTTGATAATTTTTATTGTTTTGAAAGATCTTACAAAATGATAGGTAAAATTATGAAACAATTTAACGGAAGATTAACAAACTCCGTATCTGAAAAGTAAGCTTATTACATGGGTTAAAGAATGACAATACACAAACTTAAACGCGAAAAGAAACTTCAGAAAAACAAATAAATTATTTGAATGTAATGTCATGAAAAACAAATTTGAAACTCAAATCTCGACGTTTCATTTCTCCAACATTTGTAATGTTTGTAGATTCATTTTCGAATTTAATTTATAATGTGATAGTGGTGCTTCACATATAATTACAGAGATGATTTTACAGACAAATTTTAATTGCTTCGTGAATTTGTCCATACCTACACCATAGCACAAATTATAGTTGAGACACTTGAGTAAATCGTCATTAATTTTCCTTCCGTGTTCAAACCACCCTTTTCAGTCATAATACTTGTCAATTTTAATTTCACTTTCTCCGACTGAATAAATTCCACCTTTAGCCGCAATACCACACTTAACTACAATTTTTAAACCTCAGTTTCTGAATGATAAGAGTGCAATTTGGGTAACTGATCGAACGTAGCATACGTATTAGTAATCTCGGTGGTTACCGCAGAAATCTTGTCAAAATACATATGGATGGGACAAGGATTAAAATATACTAAAAACAAGTGCAGATCGCGTCGGGGTACCAAAACAAAAGCGATAAAATGTCACGGGTAAAATGCCTCTCATTGGACGAAAGTAATCAAATTCTTACCTTTCATTGATGGACATTTTCTGAGTGGAATAATCGAAGGAAATCAGTAAACTGAAATATTCTTAAAATATCAACGACGTGAATCGTTGATAATATTTCTTTATAATATCGTATATAATATTTCTTTATAATATTTTAATACACCTATTTAAAAGAAACATACACACTAAAAATAATATTGGGGGGATGAGATCGCCTGAGGATGTCATTGCAGCAACCCGCATTACATAGAAGTGCATAGGCGAACAATTAAGGGGCGAATCTTCGAAATAGTTTTGATCACGGCATATTGTCTTCCACCAGGAATGAACTGAAATTCGTCCCTTCCCCAACAATTCCGGATGTAACTATTTGCATACGACCAAAAATTGCCGTTTTGCACTTCCCCTCGCTTGAACAAACGCCACGAAAAATCTATCGAAAAGGAAATATTCTTCTTTTCCACTCGTGAAATTAAGACCAATAGTGTTTAATTATACATACAAAATGCCCCAATCAGGGCGGTGTATCTCAAAAAGATTATCTCTTTTTCTATCCGATTTTTCTTACAGCTTTTCCCTACTGGTCAATCATAAACCGCGACTCACAAGGAGGTAAACATCGATCGCTATGTCGATGTCAAATAAGCCGCGTATGTACTGTAACATAACCTCTTTGATCTTAACATAGTTTTCAATTATTTTCAATATTTGGCGCATTTGGGAACTCTGTTGGACGTAATTTCATTCGTGGAATAGTCCTATTAAATACCACTAGTGCTTTGGAAATTATCAGATAAATCCCCTCCTCGCTTCGTGAGTCGGGGATTTATCGACAATTTCCAAAGTACTCGTGGTATTACCTATGATAATTCGCTAATGTACTGCATATAAAAATCTGAAATGCCAATAGTAGTCTATTAGCATTTTCTCATCATAGTTCGTTCAAGAAATTAGACTTCTAGGAACGTTTTGGTAAATTTGAGAAGAGCACAAACTACGTACATCACATAAACGTACCCCACACAAATCCTCTCAAGCCAGTGAGTTTCCGAAATTCACCTTGACCAACAACGAAAAACCAAATATAAAAACATGATAACTTCCATCTCTCCGGGCATCGATGACTTGAAGAGATCTGAACAATGCGCAAACAAGAATTGTCTTTCGCGAGGAACACAACTGAACTTTTGGTATAGAACAGAATAAATTCGTGATACATGGGTACGGATTCTGGACACGTATCACTTGAAATCCCCTGATTGGAAACATTAACGATAATTGTTGATAATATGTAAAATGTGTTCCTTACAATTTTTAACTGATAAAATAAATCTATTATCTGATCTCTTAACATCAAGTTGCTGTTTTTTACGAGCCAGGCTCTAGTCAAATACGCCCTCTACCTGCATCAACCGCCATCACAGTCTGCCTCAACCGCCAACAATCAACCCGCAGGCGATGACAGGGCCCTTCGTCCAATTTCCGCCGCTGGACGCTGGAACCGACTCAGCCGGACGGGCACGCAGCAGCTCATTCTCAAAGCACTTGTTTCACACACACGCACACACACACACACACACACACACACACACACACACACACACACACACATACACACACAAAGGAATAAAAGCACCCAATTTACACAATTCGACTACTTCTTTATTTCTAAGTTAATTTTTCTTTCTGAACAAATATATTCCTTTTGTAAAGAATAATCAACTTTCATGTTTTTGGACTGTTTATATGTTTCTGCAATGCAAATTTTTACATATAAGGTATGTTTTGAAAGCAACTGTTGAGTGCTTATTGCGGCTTTGCAATTCGAATACCCAAGGAGTTTATTAGATAAAATATGTTTAAAATTGTCTTAACAGCTTATTTTCAAGTTTCGACGTTTCCTCCCTGGACATCTTGTATAATGCCTACGTGAAGTTTAAGGGTAACATCTAGACTCCTACGTGTTTACAATCCCAGCAGAATCATAAATTATTCTTACACAAGTAATTTATAATACATTTATTCCAATTTTCTTGCTGAAAGCGATGATACTATAAAGAGGTATTCTCTTCACTCCTTGCTCTTAAATGCAACAATTAATGTAACGTAACCACAAAATTGTCCCTGTAAAAATTTAATTTTTTTTTAAATCTGACACGTAGGGTGCATGAATGTATAAATTAGAAGTCAGTCATCAGAGTGTTCGCCAGCAAAAATGAAGAGACAAAAAACATTAGTATCTGCATGCTGCAAGATTCGAAATATTACAACATTGGAATGTCCTAACACTGCTAACAACTCTTGTTTCAATTAATTACGGTTTTAAACACCTATTCATACAATAATAAAGTTGATCATAAAATAGAAAAAAAATTCTTGTTTACGTCCCCTTTTATCGCCAATCTCACCTATTTAATTGTGTAAATAAATGTTCTTTACTATCTTTTTGTTTGTAAGAATCCTGTCAAAGTCATTTTACAGTAATTTGAATTTTCTAAACAAGAGAACAGTTATACGAGTAATAAGGAGACATATTATAAATTCGGCAATTTGCAACACGAAAAACAACTCCATGAACCTTGAATTCAAATAAAAATGTAAAATAACTGAAACTATCAGATTCATTGTCAATACAAAATAACCACACACTTCATCTTAACCATATGAACAACAGAGAGCAGCACCTCCTTATACACTTGCAAAACACTAGCAGTTCAAATACCCCCCTAGATAATGTAGATAGCTGTATTTGCTTTGGATTCGAGGCCATTCTGATGGCGAAACAAACATTCCTCGTGTTGCCGTCAGAGAGTGTTACACTAGCAACAGAATCACTCCAATGCTACGACTCATTTCTATGCGTCATTATCATCTGCTAACAACATACTTGCTTTCAGTTGCTCGATCTGCATCGCGGATATTTGCCCTGCACAGGTATTACGTACTGTTCACGGAAGTCATGCAGGCAACACGTGTGTAAATCTCAATGATAGCAAGAAGTGCTTTCTGGATCTCCCAGGATATCATCTAACTGAAGAAATTGTTATCTCGGCCATTTATTGCATCTTTATTAAAGATTGGATGATCACTTGAAGTTAGATATAATCGAAAACAGAAATAAATTCAAATCTCACCACAAAGTTTACCGTTTGCGAGAGAACAACACTAAGTAATTATGATTTTAATGCTCTTTTCTTTAGAGGTAGACGTTGTCAGCAGTAATTACCCTTTCAAATTATCACCGTTTATCTTAATAGAATGAAGATTACTATTTAATCTCGCTTATTGGAGTATAAAAAGGTCATTTTCACTCGTCATATTACTTTCCTAAGTTGATGTAACTCAATCCCCGTATTTACAAGTCATCCAGAGTATACCGTCTTGTAATTTATCTTCCCAACAAATTATGCAATACGTATTTCGGACACCTTTTTTCAATTACATTTTACTCTAACTTTGAATCATTCCAGGTAATAAGTAACAAAAGTCACACAATTAAACTACCCAACTTTTCGTGAACAAATCGATTGAAACAATGATTACAAAAAATCGACAGAACACTTCTAATGGATTCCATTTTGCCATCTGCAGACGTAATCAGACGCGCAGTTGCTTACATCACAAGCAATTTGACGTAAGTGTGAACTATTTTAAAACTCGCGCTTCTGAGAAACACGTGTATACCCGGCTCTACCGCAACCTCCAACGTGGAATCCCCAAAGCAGAGCCGGCAACATGTTTTCCTAATGAAGGTGAAGTTGAGTGGAGCGAGACGGGCGCCTGTGGCGATGCAGGCGCCCGGACACAGTAGTCCAGCGAGAGTCAGCTTCCAAGAAATGTAGAAATATAATTAAGAATTAACTTGAATCAAGGTAAGGCGAGAAACGGGGATAAAAATAAACTGAAACAGAAAGTACGGAATAATTAAAATCTCCAAAGCAATAAAAAAAAGGAATTTAAGTTGGCAATGAGTAACTAAAAGACCTTGTACGTGAGGTAAAGGTAAAAGGTGAAAGTAAAAAAGGAAGGAAAGAATGGTGGGAACCAATATGTGAAAATAAATAATTATTTCAAAAATTCATTATTCTGTTGGAAAATATAAGAGGACGAATTGGAACACATTGATCGTTACATTCCTCACGAAAAAAAAACGTTAAAACATTTTACTCATACGCATTTACAATAGTGGCTTGGAGGCGACTTGGCTTCGAGTCGCTTGGAGGCTTGGATGCGACTTGGCTTCGAGTCGGAGGTGGAGATGGAGGCGGACGCGACGTTGGAGACGGAGGTAGAGGTGGAGCTGGAGGCAGAGGCGACGTTGGAGGCGGAGGTGAAGCTAGAGACGGAGACGGAGGCGGAGTCAGAGGTGGAGGCAGAGGTGGAGGCGGAGGCGGAGACGGAGGCGGAGGCAGAGGCGGAGGCGGAGGCGGAGGCGGAGGCAGAGGCAGAGGCGAAGGCAGAGGTGGAGACGAATGCAGTGATACGAGCGGCGACGGAGGCGGCCGAACGATGGTGGAAGAGCTGGCAGAGCGATGGTGGCGGAAGCGGGTGAGGTAGCGGCGACAAAAAAGGGGGCAAAGGCGATGGAACGACGGTGGAGGAGACAGCGGCAGAGACGGCGCCAAAGCGGAGGCTGCAGCAGCGGAGCGACGCCGATGAAGGCAGTGACGGCGACGGCGGCGGCGGAGCGATTGCCCGCCGCGCGGTGGTCGGCACCGTTACCGCTCCGTCGGCTGCGGGAGGCGCGGGGCGCGAGCGATGGGCGCGGGGCGCGGGGAGAGGGGGCGACGCTTCGCCCGCGGGCGCCGCAGCATCCGGCGGGCGGCCGCACCGCGCTGGGCAGAGCTCCGCCGCCGCCGCCGTCGCCGGTGGTGGTGCAGCGAAGGCCGCTCTCGGCCGCCGCACAGTGATTCAACTAATCCATTCAATCAGTCTATTGCACAAGATTTCAACCTGTATCCACGTGTTCTCGTGATCAAATTGAATCAAATTCATCGTTGTTGTTAATTCGATCTGCTTTAAAGTGGTTGAGGGTATATGAGTAAAAAAATAATTAAAAATACATTTTTTACTCATTGTAGCCTATTCTAATTCAGTGTTGTCAAGGTCGATGCCACAAGCGGGAGTCCGTGGCACGAGTGCCCGACGAAATCGTTCCTCCACGCAGTTCATTACCCCGCCACCAGAGACAACGCCATCCCTATTGTAAAACGGCGGGATTACTACAACTCATTTCCTTTTCCAGAGGTTAGTTGTGCTGAGAAGCTCGTGGCATGCTACGGTGCCAAGACGCGTGCCACCGCCACCAGTAGAAGACCTTGACACCACAGTTCTGATTCAACGAACCCACAATCAATGACTGTACCTCCAAATCCAATTCCTCCGAATCCGAAGTGCCATTTCGTTATTAAATGAAATTTCTTTCGCCTTGTACTCTTTCTGAACCACTGTGCGGCGCCGACGAAGTGTCCTCGCCGCTGGAGGTTTCACTTCTTGCTGCAACGTCACTCGCAATTCTCCGCCCCGTAAGCTTATGATTACTGAATAGAGCGCCTAACGTCACGTCTTTGACTCGCGCGCTCCACTGGTTCTAAGCTAACGGTCCCAGCAGCTACATAACCAATGCTAAGACGAGCCTTTCAATATGCATCAAAACATCCTTGGCTTACACTCCGTTCCTTATCAACGTCTTCAGTTTCGTGTGAACTGAACTGCAACCCTGCGTCGTCTGGAAAGCCTCCTTCACAGGAAATCACAAATTATCCATAAATCTGTGTTGTTAATTACACTTCAAGCAATCAGATCATGCTTGAAATGCAGAAGAATGAAAAAGTCCACCAGGAAATGTGATTAAATTTGCATTTAATAATGATATGATCTCATTTTAACTTCTTATCTACATAAATAATACCATACGAAGCGTTAATAAAAGGCATTTTATTATGGTATTCAGTTTTCCTACTGATTGGTCTTACGTAATCAGATTCAAAGATAAATTATATGCTAAACAGCCAACACTCCTATATTCGTTACAAAAAGTAATAAAACATCTTGTACACATCTGCATGAAATAATAATATTTTCTTGAGGGCGAATCCCTATTCAATTTGAGCTGTCTCGAAGAAGAGATGACAACAAAGGGGGGAAAAAACACCTTCGATGAGAAAAACCGTACGCAGCGGCGAACTCTCGCCGTTCGCGCGAGGTCACCAGGGGCGCCAACCAACACGCGTTGCAAGAACCTTCGCCGGAGATATTTAAGAGTTTTTCAGATAAACTCCCGAGATGGTATTGATCTTCGGGCGTGTACCGCAAACATGCAATGCGAGTCAAATTGTGGATTGGTGATTCCACATTTGAAAGGAATTTCAATAATAAACGTCTTTAAGATAACTAACTCGAGATATATACTCTTTAATTCACCATTTCTGATTTTGTTCATTATTTTTCTGGACAACTGAAAAAGCTACAAGGAACCGTGTATATATGTGTAACATGATCGATATTTATGTATTATTCTAAAAGCCTTCTGCAATATCACTATCTTTATGATTTTATATCTTCTTATATCAATGTCTTTTCTTGGTATGGAATATATGGATATTTATATAATATATGGAACCAATGTATTGGCACATCACAAAAATGATTGACCTCTTTTTAAAACAACGAAATACATCAAGTCAAGAACTCAAAATACTGTCGAAGGCATACCCAAGGCGCTACTTCATACTGATGTCAACAGATAAGCTGATTTATCGGAATATGATTAGAGTCGATAAAAATGTAGATTCGAAGTGCAGAACTGATGCACAAATAAAGTCAGAAAGTTTTTTTTTAATTTTGGAATATTGGTAGTAAACGGCTAGCGAACCACAACAGGAGAAAATTTCGCATCGCAAATTTCAGTGGTTCAGAAGATTGGAATATGACAAAGACTTTCTTATTAATGCACACCGACTGTGGTGTTTCAATCAAGGACAGCGAACATCTTTTCGTACAGACTTTCCCAATGACATTTTCTCAGAGATATTAATTCCACCTCACATCTTTGTACAGTAAAGACATTTTTGTACACTCTACGAGTTCGAAAAAGTAATATTTGTACATGCCATCTTTTCGAAATAATATTTACGAAGTATTCTTCGTTCTATTTACTGGTATGAAATTACCTCTTCTCTGCTATTTATATAATTAAGTAAATTATATTGTTTTATTTCACGATCACCATTTTGTAAATAATTTATTCGGTACGATTCCAAGCTCTGTTTGTAGTAACAGTGTAATCATTCGGTGTATGGTCTCCTCTCTTCGTTGTACTTTAACGAAACTCTTCACCAACAATAAAATTGCTAACTAATCCATTACCTAAAGCTTTCCTCTGCTATACGAAATGTCGCCTCACAAATTCTATAAAATGAAATCAAAAACATTTTTCCTCGTGAGTATGACATTAACACAAGTTAATAAACATACAAACAATGCCTATTCTATTTTCAAGGCTGATTGTATATTAAATCAAATATAATTAAATGCGTGCGAAACATCGTTCAACAGGAATCGTACATCGTACAACGTTGGTGATTAGGGAAAATCTACAAAAGCGTAATTGTAAAGGTAATTGTCAGATTCAACAAAATCTACTATCAATTAGTAAAATGACCAAGAATACATATTTATTACGAAGAACATATGCCATAGTAAAAAAATATTTTTTAAACAAATTCATGAAGATAGGATGAAAAATACAAGAAAAATACGACCGATACGATAGAACAACGTTGAAGAGATACGACCATAAAAAATATCAGAGGAACTAAATTGTATTCCATCTTGGGAATTGGCAACCATTTATATCAACACACAGTCCAAAATTCCTTAAGGTGGTCCCTTCAAGATCACCTTAAAATTGCCTTCCGGTTCCCTATGGCACCACGGTTAGAACTTATCACTGATAATAAAGGAAAGTTTGAAATGGATTTTTTAAAATTAGAAACTAAATGTAGTATTAAAGAAATTGAATAGGTTCTACAATTAATTTTAATCAATTGTTAATATAGAAGTTTGATTTGACTATTTACTAGATAAATTACTGAAAAAAATACTAGATGCATGTAATAAACAAATTCCTCTAAAACAAAACGAAATCACAAAGAGACATCTAGCAAACTTAAACACGAACGTATCTCAACATGAATAAAACGATGAAAAGAGCGGAAATATTCCACAGGCACCTCTCTTATGTAGTTATTGTTCAGAAGCACAAGTGGAAACGTTCTCTAACTAAACAATGACATGCCTGTTTTCAGACCAACAAGAGTCCCGAGGAAGTGAAATAGCAGCTCAATATTTTATTTCATCTTGAGGAATAAACAGTATGCCCACATTTCTTCTATAAATTGACTTTGTATTGGGGGATAGGAGTTGAGCCTCAAATAATTGGATGATCCCGCACGACACATGCATCTTTAATTGCCCCGAAAATCGTTACCGTAATATATCAGGCATCAAATGTTCCCTATTTAATTCACGATAGTAACATTTTATTGCTTACTGTTAATGACCAAAAAATGGGGCGAAGTCTTTGAATGCAGTGAGAGAAACAAGACCCAATTCCTTTATTTCATTTCTTGGAAAAAAGCAAGTCACCGTTTAGTGCTGTTGTGTCTTTTAAGCGAGAAGAGGCAGAGATTCATTTCTGTTCAAAAATTTGAAGTACAAAGAAATGGTTTCGTTTTTTGTTTCACAACGGTGTAATAGTTATTATTCTATGAACTAAAATCCCTTATAGCTATCATTTCGTATTGATGATCAAATTGTAGATGGAGGCGAGGTTCACAGCAATGTCGAAGCGTCATTCGAAGTGATAGTTTTCAAGAAGCAGTAAGAAAATCATAATTAAAGGTGATAGCCACAAATTCCACCGCCTTAGTTTCGCTGAATAGCAGACAGGCGGATGAAAGGTCTTTCTTGTACAGTGGTGCAGAAAGAGTCTGGCCTGACTCGACTTCAAAGCTGCACAAAAAGAGCCAGTAAAAAGGATCGCCCTCTAAAACTGTTCAGCCTGAGTAGAACCGGTATTTACCTAACGTCTCTCTAAACATCACTGCTTCCTCTCTATTACCAGCAACACCCAAACCAACACCAAAAATTCTGACAATACAGCTACTAACACATCTGCATTATAATCCTCAGTTCATCAGGTTCACCGGCATCAGCCTCTTCAGCCGTATCTAGAATTTATTAATTGATGAAATGGGTGATGATGCAAGACCAATGATGGAAAGGGAGGGGAAACTCTAGAAACCCAAGAACCGTCGCAAATCAGCGTTGTCCGCTAGAAATTCCATAAGAATCAAATAAAATTGAAGCTAGGTACCCACGAGTGGCAAACGCGCAGTCTTCCCATTATATCATGGATCGCCGTAACCTAAACCTGTACCTCCGCCACCTTATCCATCTACACCTACACCCTTCACCTCAGACATCTGTTCTATATCTCTGCCACATATTCTACACCTCCGCCATCTAAACACATATCTCTTCCACCTACACCTTAACTTCCGCCATCTACACCCAAACACCGACATCCCCGCCGTCGCCTAGTAATGGCAAATTTTACAAAAGCATCGATGTTTCGATACATCGCTAAAGGGTTTAAAAAATCGATGTTTTAAATATAGACTAGCAAACTTGTTATTTTCCTATCCATTTTTAATATGATGAAACTCGTGACAGTTTGGAAAGCAATGGTTGGTCAGGCATCAATGTTACTGTGGGACTTCCTTGGACTCAGTGGAGTGAGTCTGGTTCTGGTTCACGACTTGTCAAAACGTCCGAGGGCCATTTCTAACACTACTGCCGATTCAGGCAATGACACGCCTAGCGATAATACGAGAAACTCATAACATGAGAATCTCCCAAACGTCCTCAGATTGCACAGACGAAAAGTGGAGCGTGATAAAGAGGATGATGCAAAACATCGAGATTGCTGTTGATTGTTCTAGGCCGCGCGGTTTTATAAAAAATAAAAATCATCGATGTTTTGGCAACAAAATATCGATGTGAAGAAAACATCGAAAGCAAAACATCGATGTTAATATATAGGTGTTTCTGGTGGAAAACATGGATGTTTTAGAAACATCTATTTTTTTTTCCATCCCCACCGCCGCCGCGTGTGCCACCTTCACCTCCACCATCTCCTGACACCTTAATCACAATCACTTCTGCCGGCAGAGCGTCGCGTCGTGTAGCGTTGCGTCGGCGCGCTCCGCCGAGCCTTTTGTCGCAGTCGGCCGTCGCCGGGACGCACGTGCGGCGTCGGCGGCGTCTGGCACGCGCGTGCACCAAGGCGCACAGTGGCGGGGGTGGGGGCTAGGGGAGGGGGCGGGGCGGGGCGGGGCGCGAGGCAAGGCCGGCTTCCGACCGCCCAAGGTAGCTTCCCCGCCGACCGGCTCCCGCGAGCGGAGCACTCGACGTGACTCGTACTTCCGTACGTGGGCATCCTAAAATACGCCAAGCTTCGCATCTCCACCTGGAACAAGTGGATGAATGGACTCTTAAGATTATATCCAACCCACACCGATGAGGTTAATTTTCGACAAATGCATTTCGATGTCTTCAAGCTAGAGAAATAACCGGCTGGCTGAGATGGGAAGAAAGTGAGACTTGACGTTCAGCCTGATGTAGAACAGATCAAAATGTCACCCTGGCCATAGAAATTTGTCCCGTGTATCGCAGACCCTCTAATTCAGCTTTTTCAGATTCGAGAAGCCAAATTCGAAATACCCCGTCTGTGGATTAAAGATCCACTTGGTTTCCATTGCAGATATAAACGTTTCAAATGCATAAAATCCTTAAGAGTAACTTGAAATAGCATTATACCGGTCCTCACTTCACACTGGACAAGAGGTGAGTTCTTATCAGCGGTGCGCAGGCCACAATGCTCGCAAAGATTGCGATGTCTATTCTTATGTACCGCAACAAGAGGCAATAAATCTGTGAAAATCGTATTAGCATACGAAGTTATCAAATATTTATAATCATATTCATTCTTATTTTTTTATTAACAGATTTTTAACATTATGTTGAATCAAAATTGAGCAAGAAACAAACTCAAAATGTCGAAGCAAGAGATCCTAATAAATCACAATCCCAAGAGTGAATTTAATTAGAAAACTAAATACTAATCACACAAAATACGATGTCAGTTGACACTCTTCAGTGTCTTTTGATTATCTCGAGAAGACTTCAATGATTTTTCATATCCATTGCACAACACATTTTTCATTGAAAAGAAGTTCGATTAAACTCCTTCAATACATTGTAACTTCTTCCTGGTAGTCGAGAACTTTCTTATTTTGTGAACTGTGAGCATTCAGTTGCAAAAATGCTCTTTTCAGCAAAAAAGGTGACAATTTTGAATGAACAGAATCTACTACTCTCCAAACAACCTATTGTGCCGTGATAATACCCCAGCACATACACATCCCAAACACACATACCCCGACACAGTCATCGGAGAGTATTCACTAAAGAAACCAGTTACGAAACAACACATACGAAAACGACCACAAATACTACCTTAAACATTCTTCAACCATTAAACCCACACACAAAACACGGAAGAGAGCGCGTGGAGAAACCGCGTTGCGCCACTGCGGCGACCGCCTGCCTCATCCGCTCTTCGCAACCGGCGCCGCGCGGCGGCTCCAAGAGCGCCCGCCAGAGCACCGGGGCGAGGGATGGAGTTCCTTCGGACGGCACCTCGCGTGTAAACAAAGGCGCCGGGAAGCGGGAGATGACGCCACGCTCGCAAATGAGCCTCAAATGAACTCCTCTTTCGCCCTTACGTAATATCCAGAGCATCGCCTACTTGCTTTATCCTTTACAGACACGAGCTGTGTTTCATTCGCTAATGTCGGACGTAATTTGCTCTGCAAGCGCGGTGGGGGGAAAAGGGCTAAGTAGTCACAAAGTTACGAAGAGTAACGCATTCTGAGTATGCAGTGCTCGACACAAATGATTTGGAATTGATGAGTACTTTGATACGATCCATCGTCTCCTGTATTATTTCAGTAGTATACCTTTGGGTTCCGGCTCTCACACGCAACCAATCTTTATAAATGAGGGCTCCAAAGAAAGAGAATTTCACTGAGACTTGACGAATTCCACTTTGACTTTAAAAATATGGATGATTTCTTTAAAAAAACGCATCGAAATATTCATGTAAAATGCAACCCGCATCACATGTCAACCTTTTTTCTCCAGCAACAACTAGAAGTACTATTATAGTTGCTTGATACCTATACCTATGAAGATTGTTTCTTATGCGTGTAGTGAAACTATTCAATTAATGTTTTTTCATGGTCTATAAGTGCTGTGTACTTAATTGTGGAAGGATGTGGGTGTTCAGTGAAGAGTGAAGACTGTGTTTGTGTTTTACCCGTACCAATATTTTCGTTATCATTCGATGAAATTTTCAAGTCAACGGGTTCAGACACGTAGCTTTCTCAAAAGTAAAAAGCTAATATTTTTTGTGACTATCACGAAAAACTAAAACCTAATTGACAAAGAATATTGAATAATTACTTCAAATGTCTTTAAGTAAGTGTTGGGAATTGTTCGAAGCAAATTCTCCATGATATTGAATAAATATTTATTGAAAATTTCTTTTACACATTAATTGCATTGTTTTTTATTTTTATTTGTAATTGTGTTAGTACATTGCAAGTTACCTTTATAGATACAAATAAAAGTATAGTAGTATAGATAGTAGTAAGTAGTATAGATACAAATTAACACGTTTCGTTAACTACTTTCCCTCTTAGAATGAAAATATAAGGATAGGGATGAGTGTGGGGTCTAACATGCAAGAGTTCTCGCACGGGTATATATACGCAGAGGTAGTGGGGGAAAACTTGTGCTATGGCACAACACAAAGAACAAACTTTTTAAAGTAGCTAAAGTAAACTAGCTTGAAATTAATGAAAAACAAAAATCAAAACGCGCTAGCCTACAATACTACGTGAATCAATTAAAAAACAACTAAATTTAAAATTATAGAAAGAATAGTGCAAGTCACCCGACAACTGCCAACGATCGCAGTCCAAATGCCACGATTTAAATGTTGGCGATATCTGGAAGTATGTACACTAACGCCCAACTGCATACTCATATTGTAAATAAAACACCGTTTGATATTAAACTCAATGTGTCGGTTCGTTAAGATATTAAAAATGCAAACATAGTTTGAGCAACATTCCCATGTATAATACCAAAGTGGGCTTACTAATGCCTACTAAATTGTTTCTAATGCTAACAAATGGTATTTAGTACTCAAAGGTGAAAACTTTAGTTTGATTATTTTTTTGGCTCGGAATTGTTTTCCTTGAGGTACATAAGGACGCAGAAAATAATTCAATACTTTTTAGTAAACAAATAATTTTTCAATTTTCTCACCCCAGCAAGATGGCACCCTGACTCTCCAAAACCCACTCGGTTCTTCATAACAAATCAAGGAAAGTTAAATAATATTGCAATGAGTAGGTCTGTTCTTGCCCGATCCGGTATTTTTGCACTACTTTACTTGACTTTCTCAAGAGTAAAAACCATTTCTATTATTTGACTATCAAGGAAAGCGAAAAGCTAACTCTCAAGGAAGATTGAAAAATTTCTTCAAATGTTGTTTTTAAAGAAGAATGAATTGTTCCAAGAACATCTCTCTATAATGTGGAATAAACTTTAATTGAAAATTTGTTTCAAACATCAATTGCATTGTTATTTTGTTTGATATTCTGTAAGTACATTAGTAGTTCCTCTCCTTTGTGGAACGGATAGACAAATGGATAGGGAAAGGGTGGGATTTAACATGCGAGAGTTCTCGCACGGGTACGCTAGTAAAAAATATAATTAAGCTTCATAAAACGAAGAATCAAATCATATTTTTCTTCTTTCACACTTCAAATTCATGTTAAGAACATGATTTTGGTTGTCTTGTGCTTCATCTGAAATCAATATTATATTATATTGTTTCTTTTTCTCGTCCGTTGAAAAGATCAGATAATAATGATTCGAGACAAATGCAAACTTGCAATCTCCCTTTTGAAATAAGAGTTATCATCTTAAGCTCGTGTTTCATTTTTAGAGAGCAGCTGAAAGCAGTAAAAATTACCTTAATAAATTAAATAAATGAGTAGGCTGTAGTCTTCGAAAATTATTCACAAAAAAGTATTTTTGTCTGAAAAGGAACCACAAATGATCGGTAATGCATGTCTATCACAATTCCATACAAATTTCATTCAATTCTACATCTATCTGCGATCAAGTCCTCTAATGCAATCAAGCAGCAACAATGTTTTTGCAATTTTGCCACAACGCAGTGTAAAGTATGTTTCTATAAAAATTATTTCCAACAATAGGGGTTCATTGCGATGTGAAATCTGCTCCATTAAAAATCACATACTACATCTTGTTCCGCCAACGCATCCACAAAATGTTAAGTTAATAATTACGAAGTGAAACAGAGATAATTCTTTAATGAACGTCTTCTGACGAAAGCAAGGAAGAGTGAGTGAGTTATGAAGTTACTTTTCTCCATTACATATACAAAGCAACAAATTGCAAGAAAGCACCCGAAGTTCTTAGTTCGTGTCACACAAATTTCAAAATGAAACCAGAGTTCATTTTCAGGTTTGTGTTTCAATTTTCTCTAGTGAGACAACAAAAAATTGCACTTCTATAAACTAATCTCCACGTTCATAATATGACAAGACAATATCCGATAGATCCCAAGAAAGCAATACAAACTTTTTCTATACCAATTTGGCAAGACGAAAATTACGCCAAGTAAACAAAAGTCGGGCAGAATAGCTTTTGAAATTTTAAAATTCATGTAATACGTGTCCCTGGGGGACGTACCGGGAAGCATGTGTGGTCGAAAGCAAATTTCCAAACAGAACGTTGAACTTATCCTAATGTAAAGAACTTAAATTCCGAAACTCAGTAGAGTGCCACCAACCGATGACGCCAGTACTAACGAACTTAGATGTTCAAAAGATGTGCGCGTTGTAAAAAGCACGAAGACGCTATCTAGATATAATCAATATAATCACGTTCAATAAAATAACATTACACTCAATACGAATAACACTCAGTACCAATAGTAAAGTATAGATAATATTACTATATCATAAGGACACGTTTTCTCTGAACAGAAGGAAAGTAAAATATAGTCCCACGTGAAATTGAAACGTGAAAATAAATTAACTCTAGCTAATTTAATAAAGCCGAATCGTCATAGTTTGATCGTCTGTGGAACTGTAGTCCAAAGGACGAAGATCGATTCTGATTAATCACACGTGTGTACAAGGAAATGTTAATATCGATTATCTTTGTATAAATTCACAAGAGCTCTCTTTAAATAGTGTTTCAAGCATTCTTATGTTATGTATTTGCAAGATTCCAATTACTCATGACTATTTTTTTGTAATCACCTTTCTTTAGCTTTTATTATAACAGAAACTTCAATGCAATGAAATTTGGCACTCGAGCTACAAGTCAAATTAAGCAAAACTGTTATACTTAGATTTTAGTCCGCAAATGCCCTTTATTTCCAACGATAATTTTGTCATGACTTAGTCACGACCATTTCCATTTCTTAAACTATAATAATTTATTATCACTGGATGTTCACTTTTAGACATTATCATTAATCCAAAGACCACCTGCCTATTTTTCCACCGCGATCACCTCCTTTCACTATCCGAAATCGGCGAAAAGAAACCACTCACGCCAAAGGAGTAAGGAAGACTGCTATTCACCTGGCATTGGGATTTTTAATTATGCCAGAGAAATCTTCGCGCCTCAAGTGCCCCATTACACCTGCAAATTATTCGATCACCTATCACCTCTTCATATCGCGCTGTTCAGATTTACGCCGCAAATATCAATTATGCCTCCCGGCACGTGCCTCCAAAGGCTGAGGATCTTTCTGGATAAATTTAACTATATATAATCATTTGACAAAGTAGTAGTAGAAATATTTATCTTTTGCGAGCTATTTTAGCAAACCTAAGTAGTAAAATTCCCAAATTGGAAATCATATATGGAAACAGTTCTTTCATATTGCACTTGAAACTATTCATAGCTCCTCAACCACACAATAAAACATCAAATACACAATATATTGAACACTGTTCACACAATATATCGAAATTCTTACAATTATTATTGAGAATCATATGCCTCGAAACAAATTTTCAGTATCATTTGTTAAATAGTGATGATTACGACAAAAATTGTATTTAATTCACGTAATTTATCAAGAATATTCACTATCGGTGAGCTCTTCATAACAGAGCTGAAATCTATAACAAAAGTTCAACAATCTTTCCAGTTTGTTACCGTGACAACGTATTCACTCTTTACCGTGGTGGCGGTCGAACTTTCTTGTTTGACCAAATTCTGTAATATTTAAATCACTTTCAAGAGATACGAGCAACTTTTGCTTGTACGTGCAACGGTTGAATCTACAACGTATAGACCACCATGCGTGAAATAATGGCGAAGTAAGTTCGTGCAGAAATTGATTTTATACTTCTATTCAAAAATAGTGACTTCTAAGTTTTGATCAACTGGACGAGGTTACCCAATCAAGCACTTCGTTACGATTTAATTTTTCGTATTGAAGCTGCCATTTAGATAGCCACGTCCCACAGTTTAAACGTCAAAAGTCACTATAATTAAATTGGAGAACAGCGTAATGCGGGAACGTGTTTAGATAGGAAGTTGTTTCTGATGTCATTCTTAAAAGATCGTGGAGAACTGATAGACACCGAAGTCAAACAAAAACAATTGCCAGAATAAAAAATAAAATGTTAAACTCGAAAATCTTAAAATAATTCACGATGTTGTTTGTAAATAAAAACTACGCTCAGATTTTTTTACTAACAGAAATCAAAAAGAAGCTCGCTTTGAAATGTGTAATACACCCAAAATATCCAATGCTAAGCGTACATGAAAGCTACCGTAACGTCGTCAGTAAAATGCGATTACAGAGCACGATGAGTATGTAACTGCTCAATAGGGCATACAGAGACAAGTGGCCACATAGTCGTATTATAGAGAAAAATAATAAAATCACTTATTAATACTACTTTGTAAATATTAGTTATGGTTTCAACACACACATTTTCACGAAAAATTTTCCAAGCGATCCCGAACTGCACTTCCTCCCTTGTTCATTTTCATTTTGCATAATCGATATGAAATCGTTGTCAATATATCTCCCCCTACAGGAGCAATTCAATTACTCTAAACGAGCACGTAATGTGAAAATGGGAACAGGCAATTTTCTCCAGAAAGAGTCATTCAAAATTCCAGGAAAAGAGAGGAGGGTAATCATAGAATTGATGAGCGAAAGTAAGACAAGCTTCCCTTAGGCAACAGTTTGAATGAATTCCAAACATTTTCTCGGAATATTTTTTGGCTTATTTTTTCTTGATTGAGATTCCTTGATCTATAAATTCCGGAAGTATGAAAATCATAAAGGAAGCGCGTAATACGAATTAACTATATCCCTGACAAGGAGAAAATAACTTTTTCATAATACCGTTCTGTTACATCGACTTAGCGCAGCCAAATTTACACACAAAGACCCTCTCTTCACAACCAGAGTCCGAAAGATTTTACAGCGGTCCTTTACGAATTATCGTAACAAATTTGTAACTAAAAGATGCCGAATGAGTACGCCTTCATCAAAAAAGGTACTTCTTATTTATATGTTTTTCTTTTAAGAATGTGGCATTACGAAAAATATTGACTGACACAAGGTTTATATCATAAATCACGGGCTAGGTTCGTTATTTGATCTACATCAGTCAAATGACGCTAATAACCATTCCAGTAGGCGGCATAAAATTGTCTCCTGGAAGATCCCTGATAACACACGCACACCGTTGATTGATGAATTAGTGATTCCGGACGCGTCAACTAAGGTCATTAGTACCGTAAGTGTAGTGCAAGTTCTCATGACTGACTTTCCTCGGCTGATGAGATCCGGCGCCAAGCTAGTACGTCGGCTTGTGGAGAGTTTTTTTCCCAACCAGCTGTCTTGCACCAGCCGGGCACCGCCCCAGCCGGGACAAGCTCTAAGCTCCCGACTGGTCTCTCGACAAGTGTAGAGGGTGTGAGAGTGTATGTAAGTATTGAGGGGTAAGTAGGGTGAGGATAGGAAAGGAATAGAAAGGAAAGATCCCGCGTGGTCAGTGGCCCCATTTGTTAGGATGCTGTTCCGGCATTCGCCTAGTGTTGATCGGAGAAACCACGGAAAACTACCGATCAGAACACAGCATGGCCATTACTAGCTAGTGTCGAAAACCCTGCCACAGTCAGAACTCGTACCCTAGAACCCCCCCTGCCACAGGCACTGCAGTGACATCAGCTGACATCACCCTTACCTGCTACGTACAAACAAACGCACGCCAGCACACACGTAGTCCTTGCGCTCCCTGAGAAATGTGCGGAGTCGACTCCAAAAGCGCAGAGTACGCGCGTGGGCGGGCGTTGCGTCGTCGGCGCCTGGCGTCACCCAGTTGCGCGCGGTGGCGGCGGCGGCGCCAGACCGCATCGTCGCCGGAAAAACGTGTTGCAGGGGGGCCGTGATAACCGTCGGAGGCGGCGGTGGCAGCGGCGACGGAGGCGGCGTTGTGTAGCAAGACGCCTTGGCCGTGGAGAATGACACGGCTGAGAGAGAGGTGGGACGTATTCTAAAATTTCTCTAATTTGAATCGTACAGGGCTTCAAATCCTTTTTTTAATAATATTCAAAATGTAGACAATGCTTTATAAAAATGAACTTACTTATGCAATTATTGGGAAGAGACTACTGCCATGGATTTACCTTTCGGATACAGCTCGGCAAGAACATTTAATGTAATATGGGGCTACTTAACAAGTATACCTGGCAAATAACACATTGCACAACATTAAATCTAGTTTTTGTATTTCAGGAGAGATTTTTGTTGAGGAATTTTAATACATGGATTCTTATGTCACGTCAATGAAGACTTTCTTCACGCGTTCGTTTTTACTCCGTTCACGCCTCGTTAAACATCTAAAATCACCTTCGTCAACAACGCATGCTCTCCCATCCTATTGTTTTAATAATACATCCTTACAGACAATACGAAAAACATAAAAGTCATCATACGAAACCAATATGTAAATAATAACATACAAACAGCTTTAGCCAGCAGCTTCCCCTTCCTGTCCCAGTTATTTGACGGCAATAAACCGATTTGCGGAAAAAGCTTCACCTCAATTAACCTCGTAATAATCCTTTACCTTCTGAAATGTACAAATAAATTGAAAAAGTTATATAATGTGTATAATGATATCACAAGCAAGCATATTAAAGAAACAACTTCGAAAACTGTAGCGAGTTTAACAATGGGGATTCGTCAAGATTCCTATATTTCGAATGACCAAAAAACAGCTTGGGGAATCGTGGTGTCGAATTTCAAACCTTTTGCGAATTCAAATGTCGCAGATGTAGCCACAGCCAGGGTCGGACTTCAAGACTTAGTGGCCTTAGGCATTCAAAACGCTGGAACCCATTCTTTTAAGTAATCGAAACAAAAGACAAAAGGAAAGACACGTGGGGAATGACATTCGTACGTCTTGCAAGGTAACGCAGCACTCGAGATATAATTTATTTTTTGATACGCGAGCATGTTGGCCCAGAGACGAGTCCCCGTCACGCACCGCGTTGCCAGGTCAACAAATAGTATTATTTGGTATCTAATTTTAAAAATCTTATAGTTAGCTTATTTATAATTAATATTACAGCAGTCAAAATACTTCACAATCTGAATTAAATAAATATATTTACAAAGTAAACCAAGTAAATTAGCAATAATAGCCTTCTGTATTTACGAACTACAAACAATTTTGTTTGAAAATTTATTGGCGGTCCTCTTAGATAACTATTACCTGCCCTCCCCCTCTGAGACTAGGTCCCTAAGCAGCTGCCTAGTTCGCCCAGGCGGAAGTCTGCCCTTGGCCACGGCCGCTCGTCGCCTCCTCTTCTTCTTCTTCCTCCTCCTCCTCCTCCTCCTCCTCCTCGGCCGCCGCTCGGGCGTGGCAGCGTCCGACGGCAGACGCGTGGACCAGAAAGAGGCGAGAGGAACGTCGGTTCCGCTGAGAAATCGCGCGAGCCCTGAGATTGTGAAAGTGCGCCGTACCGTTGGGCGGCACGTACGGAACGACGCGACGCGACGCGACGGCGTCGCACGGTGGCATGCGACGGACGCCATCAGCGAGTACGGATGCGACATCGATGTTTTTGATAACATCAATGTTATTAGGGAGTTTTTGTCACCTCGAACGTTAAGCACTGTCGATCTTCTGGGCATGCGCAGATGCACAAAAGTGATGCGAAACTTGAACTGCGCATGAACAGAAGATCGATAGTGTTCGCGGTGGCAAAAACTCCCTATTATTAAATCAATATTTTAATCATAGATTTTTTAAGTCGATGTTTTGTGTTCAATTTTCTTAAGTGGTTGATATTTTATTTGTTAATGAAAAAAGCACTATCATAATAAAAACCTGTAACGATTTTCTGGTATTTCTGAATTGAACATTCGTTAGACAAATGCAATCAAGAGTGATAATAATTACAATCGAGTTTTCATTTTGATAAATGAAGTCTACATAAATTTTGAATAAGCCAATCAGAAGATAAAAGTTTTGTTGAATGCCCTAGTCATTTTCTAATTATGTTTTGTCAATTAAATCACAAATATACATTAAAAATCCTTCAAACTAAATTACCCCCGCGTGAGCATTTATGGTCCCCAATGCAGTTTTAAAAACATCGATGATTTTGAGGTAATGTTTTATTTACATGGATGTTTTTTATTGAACACTGACATGCTTTTTCAGTGAGTTTTTGGCAGGTTAAAAATTACATCGATGTTTTAATTTCGACCATCAATGTTTAGAAACATTACTGCTGGCGATATCGCATCCCTGGCTGAGAGTCGCCAACATTTCAGTTCTGCATGCGCGGGTGAAATGCGTTATTTTCGTAATCGCTGACTTCCATCAAATGCGGATGAGGACTCAATTTTTCGCGAATTCGAATACTAACCTGAATTCTTCTTGGCTTTTGAATCTCGAATCTTTTACTAAGCAATATAAATATTAGAAATAACTCTGACTCCGTATATCAAGATAACTGACAATGTGTGTTAATTTTGAGAGAGAAAAAAACAAAATCCAGTTTTTGATTGTTACGTTAACTACATCTCGAAATGCATTTCTTTCGTTTGAAAAAGATGAATATGTTTAAGGCGGAAAACTTCATTTAATTAAGTTTTGGCATCAATAACAACGTAACAAGAAAGTAAAGCCTTTAAACTGCCGTAAAAGCACAACAGATTTTTTTATTAGAAAAATTCAAATGCAAAGAAAAAAAGACTAATGTTCGAGTTTTCATTCTTTCCCCTCCAGATTCTTGGGAGTCGATGTTTCAAATGTTATGTCCTTAAATAATAGTTTACCGAAAATTAACTGTTAGTGAAATCGAGAATAATGAGCCCAGAAGAGAAAGTTAACAAGACTTAATCTTTTGACTTTACAATTGTCCATACTCTACCTAAAAATGGATTGTAATTGGAGGGGTCGAGGTAACATCCCAGCGGCGTAGCGTGGGTGTCAGCCGCCCGGGGCGGAGGGCAATTTCGCCCACTCCACTCAGTTTTTTTCAATTTAAAACACCACAAGAAAAATATACAAGCTTGAACAATGTAGCAGATAGTCAAACTTTCAATAACATAAATAAAAAACGTAAATAAAATATTTAATACATAATCGAATGTATACGTGTAAGAAAAAAAAAAAATTTCAATACAATTTTTAAGGTAATTAAGTCTTAAGTGTTCACCATTAAGACTACCTGCATTGAAATCTCGAACGTTAACAAAAATCAGCGAGAGTTCTCTGAGGTTGCATAACATCGGGGTAAGGAAAATAACACATGAGAATGTCACACGAAAGTGACAATAGTAAACCTCGTGCCAAATTTCTTTGTGTTTCGCACTTGGGTAAAATGACAGCGCCAATGGTGTCTCGGCACCCACTAACAGTTCAAGTTTTTCAAGCGGCATCATCCTGCAATGTGGCAACCAACACGGCGCAAACAACTTAGGAGGGCGGCAGTCCTCCCACCTGTTGAATGCCATCTTATGTTTAAAGTGTTTGTGTAGTAATTGCGAGTGAAGCAGTTTGTTTTGAGAGTGTGGAGCGAGTTATAGGTCTCGTTACATGCTTGATTATTTGTTGCACTTTTATTCACCGAATGCTTGCGCCAAGCAAGAAACGGATGTTAATGATGAGAAAATCTAACAGTATTCAAGATCAAAGCAACATCAAACACCAACAAGCAATCATGAATGAAATGAAAATATTAGCGAAACGAGACTAGAGACAACCTGCAGTTTTACCATCTACAAAAAGTTGCACGAGTTCATATTAAACGTTTTTTAAATCTTCTGAAGAGCTCAGTCATTTTACTTCGCCTCGTAAGTATCCTAATGTATTATATTTCTGTGGTCATGTAAAAGTTCTTAAGTCAATTTTTGGCGAAATTGGGTTAAGTACTGTAACTATAAATGAATATTTTACAAATGAGTATCTATATTTTATTTTAATAAAAGGGCCGAATTCATGTTGACTCCTTAACGACAAAGAGCGATGGGAAATATATCTTAATCAGTTTATTATAGCTTACGGCTCAATAATCTAACCCTTGTTTTCTCCAAAATTATGATTTTTGACTTAAGAACTTTTAGCCCATAACCACAGCTTTATAAGTGTGAAGTGATGCTTAGGAAAATCGGTCATCGTTCATATCGAAGGGGCTGAAAAGGAGCTATTGTTCATACGGATCGTTACAATTATTTTACACTGTTAGCCTTGTGAAATCATTACCAAAATGCCTCCATGAACTGGATACATTTGGCAGCATGCAACATTCATTAAGGCGTCTGACAGCAGGGATTTGCTCAGTTTTCACGAGCCTCAACCATACAATGGTTTACCGGAATGCAGACTGCGTGAAACCGATGGCTTCGGATGTATTTTGGGCAGCGGCGCGTTATAAAACTACTCCCAAAAAACATATTATAATGCGTCTACTCCGATCATCCAAAACTAATATAAAGACTGTGAGTGTATTAAATTGATAAACTCTCGTTCACAGTCCATCCCTTAAAATGTCCGTCTGTTCGTATTAAAATAAACAAGTTTCATCTCAATTGAACCAATGAAAATCAACACCACGAAAATGACTGTCAAGACTGTAGTTGTGCAAACCAATGCAATAATTTTAAGAAAACATTGACTAATATTACAAAACTTATATTTGGAAATCATCACGACCAGCCGACCCAATCAATTGACTGATCCATTCATAGCGCGTACTGCCTCACAGTCTCGAGAAAGAACGCGGGTTCGAATCCTACTCTGCCAGAACCTGGGTGTTTGAAATTTGTCACTCGCACCCTTATGTTCATGTGTACCCCTTCTTGTTTTTGATTTATTTAGACAAAGAACAGTAAAAACTGTATGTGAAATATAGGGGAGAAGTACCACCTGCGCAGGTTTTCATGAGCTCCAGAATCCATTCCCAACGTTTTAACTTTAAATAGTTGAAAGATGAATAAACGTTAAAAAATAAAATAAACAAAAATTAAAGAATTGCTTTCATTAATGATTATGTCAATCGCTTTGATGGGCATCCGATTAAATAACACAGCCCCCGAAAATGATGCAGCATTATCCTTTAATTACGGTGATTCTACAAAAGAATTTATTGAAACTCTTGTCATCAAGTCCTTCAGTCCTTGTATCAAGATTGGAGTTACTTCGAGAATACTTCGAAGTGTTCAAACGAAGAGGCGAAAAAGCAAAGCCTAGGGATGGTGAAAAGCACTTATTGTCGGTAATGATAAATGACTGTCACAATTTGCACATACCCAGTAATGGTAGCAAAATAGTTTTCACTAGTGAGTATACAGAATGTGGTGTTCCACTCACGGTGACAAACTTCTACGGCGCGCTATTTAAGTGACAGGTCAAGACAGGGAACAAAACCGCAGGAGATGGGTTTGTAACAACAACGCGAAGTTCGAAAGTTAAACTTTCTGCGGAGTTGATACATTCCAACATTGTAATCTAAACATTTCCTTAAATTGCGAAAGGAAATGTCACACCTGAAAACAAATTAAATACATTTATGAAACGACCATTTCACATCAGAATTGAAAACCGAAGTTAATTCATGACGACGAAATCACGTGGCAAACGTTAAATCTAGCTACTAGACACATTTTCAGTTTCGGCCCACAGAATTTCACCGTTTTTAGTGATAAAACATTTGACAATAATTTTATAATTACTTGCAAAAAATGCTGCCATTCCAATATTCGATGTCCCTACTGAATCAAATACTTTGCTGATTGTGCTTAGTGTAACATTTTTGCTAAGCACATTGAGACTAATTACCAATACATTTCAAAAAGCCGCATGTGCAACCACGATAGATCAACACCGAAGCCGCATTTTTTATTAACGAATTCTGGTACAAATAACAATTTTTAGGGTTTCTTATCTCAATAACCAGGTCACGTATCACGTCCAACAAAATATTCCAATAAAATGCATGGCACTTAATACAAAAAGTCATGTACTTACTTCATCTGAAGGAAAGTCATAGCATTCAGCAATCTTCTGGTACAATTCCCTCACATTGGTAAATCCACTAATAAGGCCAGTAGGACTTCCTTGAGCTTGTTGGACATGAAAAACGAGTTTGGGTGGAGAAGTAGGGACACTAGATGGTTTCTCTGGAGACTTCGTAACTTGAGGCAATTGTTCTTGAGGATCTCCTTTCACAGAGTCCTTTTTGCCTTTTTGTTTGAATATCGGCATATTTATGGTCTTGCAGACGAGTTGGAAACACTACACAGCAATTCACGTACGAATCGTAAGATGAGGATACAACTACTGATAAAGATTTGTTTTATCGCACTCAAGCGTTATATCAAATCATTCTATTTATCTGTTATCTACAATCACCCCGTATCTTTAGGAATGTCATTCCAAAGTTCACATCCACGTCGGCCACGAGCACTTCCAAACACCTGTGAAGTAAGTCTCACACTGACAGCGTCACGTACAGCCTGAGGTGAGCCCACTCAGCGGAACACCTGTCAAAGTGCCTGCACTCTAACGGCGTACTTCTGAACTCCGAGAACGCAGAGACGACAGTCATCTGATACCACAGTGGCGGAAACTTTCTAAAGCTTGTATTGAAAATTGTTCCTTCCAGAGTTCAATCCAACAGTTTTATGGGTATTCATCGTGGAGACCGACTTCAAAAGTATTAATTTCTGTAAAAGTCATCCATTTTCATTTCCAAGGTACCGGAACACCGAAAGGTACCGCTAATCAGGGGGAGAAGCAAAGTGAACCTTGTTCGTAAAAATTTGCAGAGAATTTTAGGAATACAGCAGGTATTCAGTAACTATTGTGAGTACCACAATGTAAGGTACATTTCTTAGACCGTGATGAGTACTCAGTGCGTGTATCAAGATATAAATACAATTTTCGGGATTGTATTAACACATCTGGCCCAGCTTTCCCCGTAGTAGGAACAAGACTTTAATGATTATAAACCGATGTTTATTTTTGAAGCGATTATTTCCGTGATGTATTTCTGGGTAATTTACATATTTAAGCCAGCAGGAGTCCAAAGCCCAATGCCCAATTGCTTTTTTAGATTTATAAATGCATACATCTTGGAGATGTTTCACCGCTTTTGAAATAAGGATTGTTAAATTTTCACTGATGCACGATAAGTTCCCGTATTGAAACAGTGGAACTAATTATCAGGAGCAAGAATTCGATTCAATGAGTGAAAACTAGTTTTACAAGATCAGATTTTTGACACCTTAAAATATTAAAACTTTAGGTCAAAGGATCAAACCATTTCATATCTAGAAAATTTCTTGAATCTAGTATAGTAATTCCCCAACATTCGCGAGAGTTCACTTCCCGAAAAGCATCGCGAATGTCAAATCCGCGAATGTTGAGTCAATCTTTTAACGAAAAAATGAATAGGTTTATGGATATCGAAAAACTGTTTAAATTAAGAAAGAAAAAAATGACAATTGCAGTAGGACTGAGTAGGCTCTTCCACAAACAATTCACAATTGGCATCCCAGAGAGAAGAAAAAAAACTATTTAAAAACTTCTTTCAAAGTTGAAAGTGATTGGATATAAGGGCCGTCCATAAATTACGTAACACTGATTTCGAGTATTTTCAATACCCCCTCGTCCCCTTGTGACGCAGCAACAGACCCCACCCCTTTCCCTTCAGCGTTACGTAATTTATGGATGACCACCTTCGGTTATTTTTTTGTTTGATCACCCTCGTTCTAATATCCAAATGTAGAAGAGTTGCTGCTTCTATTTCTCTTAAATTTCGAAGTACGTAATTTCCACGTTCAGATCATATTCAAATGCCCTATCCACCAGTGCTTGTTAAAGTTTCAAAATGTCATTGACAGTTCTCATTGAAGTTGCTCCGGGACGCAGTTTCGGATCCGTTAATTCGTCCGAGGAAGTTTTCTTCGGTGATTATTTCCCGAAGCTACTCCTCAATGAGAATTACAGATCCTGAATGGTTTTCTGTTCGTGGCTAAAACCCTTACCTCTGACGCAACTGAATTGAATTATTTTACAATTATTTGTTTTCTATGAATTTACATTCCAGATTTGAGATTTTTGTAAAATGTGATACTTCGAACTCCGGTATCTTTTCAAGTTCCATTCCCAGATGACGCTGATAAAAATGCCCGTAAAAATAAAGGACGACTAAAAGACGCACTCGCAACTGTTAAAACCGGTATCATTCCTCTAATCGCTAATGTTGGGAACTCGCGAATAGCGAATGTCGAGGGATTACTGTATACAGAATTGCCATTGTAAATTGCAAAAGAAGTTGGTGAAAAAAGCTTCTCACATCCAAAATTTGAAAATTGCTTCGAATACAATAGACACCTTGCAGATACCAGTTCAGATACATCCCATAAGAGGGGAGTAACATACTGTAAGCAATGAACTTCAATCCCACTTTTGTCAATTACATGTATTTTAGTTGCATTGTTTTCAAAAGTAAAAAACTGAAGAGGAAAAAACAGCCCTTTTATTCCCCTGTAATTTCTATTTTGAAACCTAAATTTAATTAAATTCAGTTTTTCTTAAAACCGTTAATGAATATACACTACACTACTGTACTCGGGACTAACTGAAAAAATCCCCACAAAATCTTTCAAGATCAATATTCACCTCACACCAAATAAAAAAACAAAAGGAATATATCTCATGAAAAAGTTTCTGCAAACTAGTCCATAAATTATATGTTAATTCTAGGAAAAATCAACATATCCAAGCAGGTAAAAAACTTAAAAAGAAAACACTATTTAATCAACGTTTTTTTATTTAGCAATTGTTACAATTTGATACATTTATGCAGCAGATTTACGGGGAGCAGGCTTGCCACCTTCACGGAATCCATTCCTACATTAAAAGAAAAAGAAAAGCAAATTAGTTAATGCTACAGAAATTCAAGTCAGCAAATCTTAAATCAAATTAAATATTACACAACTGAAATTTCAATTCTTTTGTGCAGTTATCAGTTATGCTTGGCTTAAGAACCAATCAGCTCTCTTGCATCTTCACATAAAATAATTACTATGAAATAAAATTTGTTTCTCCTCAGATGTGGTCACATGCTTCCAGAAATTAATTTCCCCAATTTTTCTCGGATCATCCAGTGTATTTTATTTTTTACCGGTAAGATTTGTAAAATGTCACTATTAAAAAAAAATTGAAGCAAGCCTAATACTACTTTGTCAGCTCTGATTCCACCATAATGAGGTATAAATTTTTATAACTTTTGAACAAATACAAATTGAGTCACTATTTTTTTTTTACTGATTGTAATACAAAAATTATTTTTTTGACTTCTCTCTCATGTCAGTAATGTTTACATTAGCAGCACTTTGTTCACATTATAGTTGTGAGTACATGCGCTTTAAATTATGTCAAGTGAAGTTTCTTGAAAACTCAACCATTTTCTGTGAAAACTAGCTCAAATGCCATTTTCTCATGAATGACTCAAAATTTCTTCTTCAAATTTTTTGAATAGATTGATGCTAATTGCACTCTTTAATATAACAAAGTTGATTTTAGGTTTTCTCTTCTCGTTTTTCAAACATTACACAAATGTAATTTTTTTGAAAGACGACCTACACCGTTAAAATGCACATTTCCAGCAATTTGTAAACACTATTGTATTTGTGAGTTAAAGTGCTTCAAATAATTTCAAATGAAGTTTTTCAAAACAAATATTTTCTGTGAAAAAGATTCAAATTTTGCATTTACAGTAACGCCATGTTCTTAAAAACTGCTCTAAATTTTTCAAGAGAAGTTGCCATTATGACGAGGTTTTACTGATCTTCAATGTTCTTAAAATAATATTTCTGTTCTACTATTAGAAAACTGAGAAATTAATACAATTTCAAAAAAAATATACTTTGGGACGCAATAGATGGCAGCTAGCAAGTCCAAATAGAGTGAGACCAAAGGAAATAGAAAGCTAATACAGGAAAGTGTGCCATACTGTCAAACTACTAATTTTCTTGACATGAAAAAATTGGCAAGTTGAGGTCGCACAATTTTTAAAGTGACATTTAGTTACTGCTCTTAATTTCGTCTGTAAAAGCAAGGATCTGAAAAAGTTATATCAGAACTTGCTGAAAGAAATTGACAACTTACAAAAAGAAATTTAAGAGAAAACAATTTCACAACATAAATGCCATTGTCAAGTTTATGTCACAAATCAGATGAAAAATAAGACTAGTTTAAAGGGGGTCAATCACATTGGGAAAATTCTCATTCATAAATACAGCATTCAACATGTCAAATAATGAAAACCCAACTAAAATCGAAGTCAAAGTGTCAACTGCTTATCACTAAGCTACTTACTATTCTTTGAAATGGCCAACTTCAATATATCACACAATTTAAGAAAGAAGTAAAATATTTATTATTTGGGTATACAAGTCCTTCACATGTTGAGGTAGTTTAGGTCCATGGGTGATTTAGTAAAGATAGTAATGGGGTAACTTTAGAGAAAAATGATCCGAGGAAAGGGCAGGGAAACAGAAAATCTCCCCCACAGCTTAGCCATTACATATGCATGCAAGTTTAAATCCTGAATGCAAGTGCAGACAAGGTTTTAGTTAATTTTATACCGCGATTTTCATAACTTTGCCCCTGACAGGAATCAGCTGTTTCGCTGCCACTATGGTGACGTTCAAGCTCCCGATTGGATCCAACAAACCAACGGCTGATTCCTGTCAGTGGCGAAGTTACGAAAATAGCAGTATATGACCATGATCAAAGGCTAAATTCCCTGCTAAATCACAAGATACAACAAATAAAGTATTAACACTAAGAAATCCTGATTTGCTAAAAACTGCAAGAAATACTTTCAAAAGTAGGAATAAAATCGTCTACCTTGATTTAATTCATGGAATTTACATAGAAGTATTAGTGGTGGTGGTGGTGGTGGTGGTGGTAGTAGTACTACTACTACTACTACTACTACTACTACTATTCCAAGATTAGCATTTAGTCTGAATGCAATCACAATAGTGCTTTAGATACATTACTAAAAAACTAATTGGTTAATGGCAGTGAAGCAAAACAAATATTAACCCTACATTATTAATAGCTCACAGAACACCTGAGAATTCTTATCTTCTCTAGCCCAAGGGTAGCACTGTGTATGGCAATTTTTGTCCTGGCATGTTCTCATATGCAAGGCATCTATTATCTTGAGGAACAATAGCTCTTCTGAGTGACTAGTTCTTTTGATATCTCACATCCCCATATATTCACTCTGTTCAGTAAATTCCAAAGATTTTTCAGTATCAGACAGACAAGATTGTTCATTGAAACTCTCCAAGAAAATGACCAGGAAATGTGGTACTAGTTCTCGATGAGTTAAAACAAAAAAAATTCTCATTTTGAAACACCTAATATGCATCTTGCCTCAAAAATTAATGTTCAGCAACATTTAACATATCAAAATTAAATCTTTCAAGAAGTTGCATCCGAAAATGCATTATTCCACAAATAGCTGTTGAGTGACATGGGATGAAGTTTGACATCTAATCTAACAAAGCTAAAACTGTATTTTACAAACTACTTTAAGGTAGTATAATTGTTTGATTGACAAGCAAAGTACCCCAAAAAATACTTTAAAAGAAAGTAGATCTGTTCAAACAGGAGAACCTGAACAGCCCATTTTTTCAAGAAAATTGGTTTCATTTATCACAGACGCTTATAGAAAAACTTCAATGGGCCCGTTTTTTATGATATTGAAGTTTTACGGCCAAAGTAGCTTTCAAAACATCTTACACTTCGTAACGAAACTGATGAAAAATAAATTCATCACCACTTTGAGTAGTAATTATTAAAAAACTACTACGAAATGCAAAATCTATTACTGGCTCTGCCCAGACACTTTACTATACAAATAGTCAATGTCGGCACTTTCTCTTTAAATATAATTGAAAACTGAACGAACTTAAAAATTTTAGACAACCACCAACTATTTGACAATTTACTACCAGTGCAAACCAATGCAGATTGCCATACAATAACACAAAGTGCAAAAGCCAGTATAACTTATAATTGTCAACATCTGAAAATTAAATATACGAAATTCTAAATTCCATGATAGTTCATCAAGAGCAATAATCCAGTACTTCTCTCCACTATTTACATATGATTAAAATGCTCTATTGGTGTTCATAGGCCATTAAATTGCAATATAATAAACCATCGAGTTTGACTAGGACCGGCACAAATATACGACAGTAACGCGATTTATTGCGTGAATTGCCGTGGTATTCTCATGTTCTAAAACAGCGTAACTAATATCCCTTACCTAAATCGGCGACGCACGATCTTCAGAGTGCGCAATCTGCCAGTACCAGTAGTCTTCCTTCGTTGGGCCTTCACGCTCCAATTATCTACAACAAAAACCGAAATCTTTCACTCTCTTATCAATTGCCCCCCAAATTTTACACATGATTTGAAAACTTACAATGCCTCAGCTTGGGACTAGGATATCCGCATTGTGCACACTTCGACTTCTGGATGTGATACGACGATCTTCCACAGCGGCGACACAACGTGTGTGTCTTATTGCGCCGTTTACCAAAACTTGATGTACCCTTCGTCTAAAAGACACAATAAATATTATTAGAACTCTTTCGAGAGTGCAGAAAAACCTCGATCATAAAAACTCCACGCTGCGTTATAATATTTCCACTTATATAAAATTCAAGGAAATAACAGCACAAAAAGTAATAAAAGAAGGTATTAAAATTTACAAAAGTATCAGATTGTAACAAACCATTATAACTTATTAACCGATCGCCATTTAAATCAAGGATAACACTGGCCACAACACACTTACCATTTCTGTCTCCTACACGACCAAACAGCAAAATGGAACCATGGAAATCACTGATGTTCAATGCCTGCTATACAGGAAGTGCAACACATACACGATCCAACAAGCCCTGGAATATTCAACAATTTTTTTATACTTTGATATACTATTTAAAATATTCCGATGAAATAATAAAATATCGCAAAAAGTGTTACATTTGAATAACTATGAAGTAATTTGTAGTATGTCAGTATTGATACTCATGTAAATATTCAAAATTTTCCACAAATGAAAAGGCCGTCAGATATGCATATTCTGTGCTCAGCTTAAAGCTCATCCTCGTGGCTCCTGACTTCATGTTTAAAATTTGATTTTCATTAAAACTATTACGAAATTTCGGAAAATGCATCAATTCAACTTTTTTCCGCGCCTAAGCAAAAACAGTTGTCATAATTTTCGATTTTTCAAACTTGGGTCACATATAGATTCTTCAATGATCGTGGCCTGCAGGTAATTTTGAAGTAAATCTTTCAATTTTCTATAAGTACAAGAAGATTTTCTCAAAAATCTTTTTTTTCTTAAATGCTTGGTATTACAGTACAAAATACACAAATACATAAAACATTAATCACATGTCTTATTAACCATTTTGTTAATCATATGATTTTACGAAAAATTACATGTAAACGTTCTGAAACATCGCACATGTTAATTTTTACAGTACTTGTGAATTATATTCTTAAAAAACATAAGTGGAAAGAAATAATGTGATCTGATGAAATCTCAAAATACAGATTTTGTGTGTATGCATGCGCGCATATAAAAGAAAGTACACATTTAAGATTCTCCCTTTTCATAAAACTCATTACGAGTATAACTATTATTACAGGGACAAATATTTATAAGCATCGTATTAATAGAAAACATATCTAAATGATATATTCCACAACATTTTCTGCAGGATAGTTTTTGTGAAATTTGTTCATTAGCTTCAATAGAAAACATATCTAAATGATATATTCCACAACATTTTCTGCAGGATAGTTTTTGTGAAATTTGTTCATTATTTAGTGGCAGGGTTGGGCAGTATCGTAGAGATATGCTCTTTGGGCAGTATTTACGGCTACATACTTGCAACTTATACCTCGGGATAATTATTAATAGGGAGCGGGATTCTATGATTTTGCATATTTTTCTTCATTGCTTCAAGGCATAGCTAAGAGTAATTTCTTGACATTGGGTTATAATTGGATGCTTTGTATAGATTGATTTGTTAGTGCATATTTGATCGATTTTTCCTGTAGGGGCATATTCGTGGAATTATGGAAGCACATTTTGCATATTTCGTTAAAATAGAGAAAACGTTTCGAGTTTTCATAGAATCTATTTTTGAGGGTTCTTTGTTAGGAAAGCTTGTCACAATTTTTTTTTCTACAGATAAAATACTTATGCAAATGAAGGATATTTCTTGATATATTTTTTAAACCAGTCAGAACTAGTGGTGCCACAACAGCACACACTTTCCCGTATTATTGGAAACAGCTACGTAGAATTGAAATATTGCACTTTCTCCCCTACTAACATCTTAGCTATTATCTGAAAACGTCAAATTGAAACAAGAAGCGAACAACTCACTGTTTCCATCGCAGTATTGTCAAAACTATGTGAATTCTACGACAGCATAAAAATATAAATCAAATGTTTTGTAAACTTGTATGGGAAAAAGAAGCCTGATACCATACAGATATATCAAGTCACAACAATGACACGTAATTCACAGAAATTCGCGACAGCGGAACGGAATTCAATTTGTTGGATTCCCTGGATTGTCGATACTCATTTAAAGAGCTAGTAATTTTTATTTCCCAAACTTGAAAATAAATTATTTCTTTAAAGATTAATGTGTAAATGTATAACAAAAGGTCGAATGTAAAAACGAACAAAGAAATAATATACAAAATTGCAAATTCTAATTTACGACGCATCCGGGGTCTGAAGCGCAATAACTTTGAAGCGGGCTATTATGTTTGTCATGAAATTATAGAAAAAACTAGTCGTATTTTCCAAAAAATTAAGCACGACCTTCTTTGAAGATGTATTTTAATAAATACATTTCATGGAGAAAACCAGCTACCATCTATCGCCGCCCAAAGTATTTTTTTTAGTTTCTTAATATTTCGGTTTCCTAATGGTAGAACGGAAATATTAATTTTAGAATATTAAAGAACACAAAAACCTCATCCTATATAAATGGCAATTTTCTTGTAAAAATTTGTAGCCGTTTTTAAGAAAATGGCGTCTAAGCACTACTAAAAATGCGAAATTTAAAGCTCTTTTTCACAGAAAAAAGCATTTACATTCACAAATTTAATCATGTTTACAAATTGCTGGTAATGTGCCTTTCAAAGATTTGAGAAACCTTTCAAAACAATTATATTTGTGCAACTTTTGCAAAAACAAAAACAAAACCCTCAAAAATTGTACTTTACGTCATATTAAAGAGTGCAATTAGCACTATCCGTTCCAAAAGTTTGAAGAAAAATTGAAGCCATCTATGAGAAACTGAGTTTCTGGAAATTGAGCCACTTTTCACAAAAAAACGATTGAGTTTTCGAGAAACTTTACTTGACATTATTTAAAGCACATGTACTCATTAATATAACATAGTCAACAAATCGCCACTAGTGTGAATATTAACGACGTGAGACACAAGTAAAAAAATTACATTTTTGCAATTTTTGGAAAAAAAACAAACAAAAGAATAGAGCAAAATGGAGTTTATGTCATCTCATAGGGTACATTTAGCACTATTCCTAACAAAAGTTTAAAGAAAACATTTGGAGCGTACTATACGTACGTACATTCACATACATTGATACTGCTGCAACATTTTGAATATTAAATGCCATTAAAAGGAAAATGGATATTCTTAAGATATTTAAAGATTACAGCATGCGTTTGGCAATAGTTTCCCTTCACAAGCCACTGTCTATCGATGGTTAGCTGAATTGACGAGGGGAAAGAACTCTGGAACATTAAGACCGTTCTGGCAGGCCCAACGTAGCAACAACGGATGAAAATGTGCTGAAAGTGGAACATTTGAGAAGCGAAGACCTTTGATGTACATATACTCCGATTCAGGAAGCTGTACATATTGGATGAGCAGCAGTGAGACACAGCCTGAAAGAAAAGCTTCACGTGAGGAAGCTGTGCTGTGGTTGGATCCATCAAGGCCCATTCACAATGCAGACGTAAACATAAGCGCAACGCACAGACATAAACATAAGTGGTAGACTGAAGCATTCACAATGTACAACATAAGCGTAATCAAAGATTTTCTATTTTCTGTGGGCCATTCTAGTTAATATTGGTTGGATGTGAGAATCTATATTTTATATACATATTGGAATTTTGTGAAGCATATGTACTGTGGCACAACAGCTCTTTACGAGCCAAGGCCTATACCAGCGGCGTCTCGGCCTTGCGGCCATGAGTTGGGTTAGGTTAGGTTAGGTATTTTAATTTTAATAAAAATTCAAACTAAATGGTACTACTATGAATATAACAACGAAACTCAACTACAAAAAGATCGTACGCTACAAAACAATGCAGAAAACCGTCGAAAATCAACCAAGCAATTTGGATCTCTCGATTTCGATACTCGATTTTGGGTTAAACGTACTGTAATTGGTTCATTTCTTATTTCTGACATAAGCATAAGCACAGAAGCTTGCAAGCTTTTAAGTTAACGTCTTATGCGTTATGCTTATGCGAGTGCATTGTGAATGAGTCCGCTTAAAAACGTTGTCCTAACTTTTATGTTAACGCTATGCTTATGTTTATGTCTGCATTGTGAATGGGCCTTCAGTCTGTCAAACGAACAAAAAAAAGGGCACGAGTGGGTTGGTGTCGTGAGACCCTGGATGATCAATGGAGGAAGATATATTAAAAAAAACAACATAACATCGTGACTCGTTATGAAAGCTGGATTTATCAATTTGACCCGTAAATGAAATTGAAGTCATCAATGTGTGTCTTCCCAGATGAGAATCCTCCAACGGTAATGAGAAAATCCAGAAATGTTGGCAAGATGATTTGACCTTTCTTCTCTGCCAGTGGCCATATTGACAGTGCCACTCCAGGAAGAAGTCACTGCAAGATGGTATACTACAATTTGTTTGTCCAGATTGATTAAAGAGCTGGGAAAGAACCGTTCAAAATCAGGTTTGCGTGGAATCCTGCTCCATGACGCATCCCACACGCGCCGGAACAACTGAATTTCTGACAGAATCAAGGGTTAAAACACCGTATCATCCACCCTACAGTCCAGACCTGGTCTCGTGACTTTTTTCCCCTTATGCATAAGAAAAAATTCGAAGTCATCGTTTCTAGTCAGCTCAAGCAGCAGTGACTGCGTATGAAGATCAGATTCGCATTATCTCACTTTTGGAGTGACCCTCGTATGTCTTCCTTGAAACAGGGTGACCACAAGTTACCCAAATCTATTTTCCCTTGAGTTCCAGAATTTTCCCCTGTGTTAATTTTAATAACAATTATTCCCATTATTATTATTATTTTCAAATTCAAGGAAATAACCAGCGTTTTACAATACTTCCTTATAAATCATTGTATTTTATTGCAGAACATCACATAATAATAATAATAATAATAATAATAATAATAATAATAATAATAATAATAAGTAACAAGTATTGTACCACAGTTTCTGGGTTGATGGCCCCCATCTCGATCAGGTTTTTCGTCCAATTTCCCTGATCCTTGAGCAAATGCTGAGATGGTCCCTTGTTTTGCTTCTCGACATAAATGTAACTTCATTATTTGTGCATGTCTTCTGAATTTCAGTGGGAAACATAGTTATTCAAATTATCGTTTTTCATATTATCGCGGCAAAAGGTATTATTCTTTCATGAAGAACATGAGGGTTCAGGGCAGGGATTTATAGCTAATTTACCTTTGAAAATATATTTTATTATATAGGAGCGAATATTTTGTCAACAAAACTAGAAAAAAACCCCTCTCTTTTCTGTATTCAAAATTCGACTAGAATATGGTTTAGGATAGAGACCACAGAATTATGAAAACGTGCACAAAATTCACTTCTCCCCATAGCTCGTCACACGCAGTTTTTAACTGTTTTTGATGTAAATAAATAAGTACGAAATAATATTTCAGTAACAATCTAGTGTCACATTTGACAATCTTACCGAAATAAAACAACTACATTTTTCGTCGATCACATTTGACAATTATAGCACATCTTGGCATCGGTTTTAGGTTATCTAAAAGCTATTGCAGTTAATGTTATTTGTCTCATTTTAGCTCAAGAAATTTCATTTACCTGCAGGGGTGTTCGTACATTCGAACATTTGAATTCGAATCGGCCAGTCTTTTATGGCAGCTTCACAGCCTGACCATCTCAAACCAATAAATAAGTACGGCTTAGGCCGAATACACAAGTCCACCAATGGTAGTTTAAGCACGACACATAAGTACACGAGGATGCCTTATGCCGAATTCTCAAGTCCACCAATAGTTGTTAAAGCGCGAATTTTCAAATATAATAACTACACAACGTGGTAGATTTTAAGAACAGGGTTCGGCTCCTATTGACGCGCACGATTCGGTTCCGAACGAGTCACTCGCGGCGCCGCCACAGTGTGCACACGGCCACGTGGCCAACGCATTTTCGTGTAGAATCGTGACGCTTCGCTACCCGTGTCCAAGTTGAGGACGAGGCTCGGGCCTTCGGCCCTCGCGTTAACATAAAACATCCTTGAGTCTGTCCAACGCATTTTATGCATTTAACCATTGTAATTCTCCATTACACATTCGCACCACACCGCACAATGCAAGCAGTGCTCCCTGAGTGATTCGTTCTCGTGGTCCGCGCGAGTGAACCATGCGCCGTGAGCCGAACCCTGTCCTTAAAATCAGCCCACAACGTCAATGTTAATGATTGTATGTTATTTTATGACTTTAAATAATTAGTTAAAGATGTTTCATTGATTTAATGCACATGCATACATAATTAATGTTAATTTAGTACAACCGGTAGCTGCAATCTGACGAAAAAAAATATTCTTTTTTCAATGTGAAAATTCTTTTTTGTTTTCCCTGAGATTCAAACTCCGTTTTCCAGAACGGTCACCCTGTGAAAGTAAAAACACCTGTCCCTTGTACTTTTACTATATGTAAAAGATCCAGCCTATGACACCTCAGAGCAAAATTCATACCTCTCAAGTGATACCTTTCTCACGGTGAGGTGAAAGGAGCGTAAAATTTGCATGGTAAGAAGGAAGAGCAGGCTTGATTGCCCGAGTCTCACCATTTAAAGTAACTCATAATTGAAACTGAATTGCACTTTTGCAAGTCAGCTTTCACCCTCAAATACACTTTTTTCAGATATCTTATTTGGTGACAAACAGTATTTGGAGCCTACATATCTGCATACTACCAGGGTAACAAAGTTAAAAAAAAAAGAAGGGGGGGACAAAACAAGACGTTTGATTTAATATTATTTATTTAATACATATCATCAAACAGGCATATTATGATCTTGGTCTTTCTTTCTTCTCCTTATACAGAGCAAGAAGAGATACGTTGGCAACTTTCACCACCTTGAATCTTACACCTGAAATACAAAGGAAAATGTAAATTAATACTCAAAAACATCTTAATACCATGAAAGCACAACTTCAATTACAATTCCTATATTCACTTATCTTTATGTTAGTCATTTAAAATATTTTCTTTATTAACAACCTTGCAAAAGGCAAAACTTTCACAAACCCCGTAGTGTATGTATAAGCAAATTGAAAATCCATGTCAAAAATGCCACACATCTTACCAAAAAGTACAGTACATTTTCATGTATATACATAAACCAAGACGTAATGATAATATCAAAAGGCTTTTGCAACCAGTCTTGCAAGTGCTGGTCTGCAGACCAACCTCAAAGACCCTGAGAAAATGGTCAAAAATGTTGGCACCCCAGCTTTTGACACAGCATCACCCAGACAATCAAGAGCACTTATACAAAATTGAGGAAATTTAATGACAAGTGCGTGAATTGAAGCCAAATAACTGTTACAGAGCTTGTGTTCAAATATTGCATTAGGCATGTTCTTTGTCATTACATACTGTTATGCACTCCAAGAAATAATCCCAACCAAATGTATTAATTCCCATTTCAAAACGAAATTTGGGATTCAATTCACCAATATGGCAAATGTGTAGAATTGCTAACAATTGTGATATTGACTCATATTGTTCAATTAAAAAAGGTATAAATTGTGCAAATTAATCTTACTTTAATGACTTTTATTGATAGCTATGTATATATTTGTTTTATATATTTTATGATTTGTATATTCTACAAACATAAAATTGGGAAAGAAAATCAATGTCAATCTTCAGTTCAGTGGGGGCCATTTTGATAGGTTATTTTGCTGCACAATTAGTATGGGCGATGCTTTTCCTCTTTCTCATCAAAGTATAGAAAGCCTAAAAATGTTGAATTGGCATTTGGCTACACCAGTTGTTCTTGGAGAGATAAGTTAACAGTAGAGATCTAAGCTATTCTGAAATGCACCACGAAGTGTCATCAGGACCCTAGAAGAATTTGGGCTAAAAAACGAGCAGGAATATACAATTCCAGAAACCACCTGATTTCTCAATTTAGTTTCTGGATGACATTATGAGCCAAAAACTGTAGAATTGTTCTCGTTTACCTCAGAGTCCCAATGAGCTGAAAGAAACTTATCAATTACTAGAGATTTCAGTTTTGAAAAAGTCTGATCCTAGAACGGAGTTTTCTTTTGTAATGTCAATGGATCACCGTATGCAGACAGGATTTCTATGCACTGCAAGGTAAAAATTGACAAAACAAGCACAACAAAATTTTATTATAATAGAAGTTTTTGATAGCAGGAAATGCTTTCTACATCACGAGATGTAATTGGAGCGTATTTCAAAGAGGAAATCGAGCCAATGTGAGATCAAAATCTGCACTTTCTAATTTTTCACCACAAGCAAGGTTTATAACATTTAGAGAAACTTCAAAACAGCATATGAATTTAAAACTTTGTATACTTTCTCCTTAGCATACTCATTCACAACTCCAAAGACTTTTTAATAACTACATTAGGATAACCTGCTATTTCTAATTTCTAAATTGCTATGGGCAAATTTATAAATTTGATTTAAAATATACTTTAATCTATTAGACATGATTTTAAAGATCTTTTTTTCTTTTACACACTATGTATAGTCTGCTCTTCTATAATTTTTCCCTCAGATTGTCAATTATCAAGTCAAATTGTATTATGACCTGTATCTTTACTATCCTTTGCGACTTAATTGCTTGGTGTTGATTCATTTCATTATTGTTTCTCAGTGTTTACTGAAGGGGAAAAACAGGTAGTCAGCAGGTAAATAGGTAATAAGCAAAGTCAACTGCATGCTGTCAGGATGTAAGTATAATACATTTTTTGTACAAAATAAAAGAGTCAATTTTAATATTAACTAATTACGCAAAAATTATTGAAAAATATTTTTTATTATGCTAGATTAGGCTGTTCCAATCCCGTTGCTTGTGGGCAGGCAGGGCAACCAGGCACCTGCAAGCCACCACGGGCACAGACTGCTGTCAATACTAGCCAGCACTGTTGCAATGCATAAGAATGCTCTTCAATGTCTGGTCCAGAAGTTGGATTTTTTCTTTGCTTTTTATTCTTTTCATTGGAGAGAAAAGTTGCTCACAACAGTATGTTGACCCAAACATAGATATAATCTTCAGTGCATTTTATGAAACTTGGGGAAGACTTCCACAAGTAAATTCTGATAACATTGTGATTTTATGAAACTAAGGGCCAGTTGTATGATGTAGAGATTTCTCCAGGAATAGTTATCTAAGAATTACTTTTTTCAACAATAAACAAGTTGTCCTGTTGTATGATATGCCTTTATTTCATAGATAACTATCTTGTGTTTATCCGAAAAGGCGTCTGTGAAAGAGAAAGTTGGTACTGCATTCGGAAGTGTGTTGTGGAAATTTTTACTCTTTGCTTCAAGTTTTGCACATTCCTGCCTGTTTCAAATCCACAGATGGGGCGGGATGGACCCTCACAGTGTAACCACTCCACGTGGAGTTGTTTTGGGAATCTTCCCACTAGGGTTGTATATCTTGTAGTACGGACAGTACAGTTTGTAATCATTAGGAAGAGTACTATGCTATTGTGATGTACTGCCAACTGTAAATCTATGTTTTACTACCTGCCCTGAGGAAGGAATAAAAATATTACAAAATGTCAGTGAACTGCTTAAATGTCTTAATTCACTCCAACGAAATTCTGTGATCTATATTACCCCCTTTCTACTTCCCTGGTTGTGAATCTACAAATATATAAATTATTAAGAAATACTTCATGAGAAATAAAAAGAATTATCTCAATATGAATCTACCAGCTTCCCTTATATGAAAAATTTATTGATGAAAAAGTATAACAGTAAAATTTTTTTTTTCTCAATCCATTTCATGGAACAATGAAATTTTAGACTATACTTCAACAATTCAATGTGGAATTGGAGCAAAAAAATTCATCCAATTACTCTGAGAAAAGTTCTCTAGGGCCAAAGACAGCTAATCAAAGACCACTTGTGTATATAATCTGTGCGAATATAAAAACAAACCTTTACATTTCAGTCTTATTAAATCATACTTCATAAGTTCCAAAACCCTTCACACTGTGGATTTGGATTGACAAAAACTTATCATCGCATTTGTTCAATAAATTGTCTGTGTCAAACAGTGCCTTTCATTGTTTTCGGGACGAAAAATACACTCCAAACACTTAATTCCTAATCATTTCCTGAAAATTTGATTACTGTACAGTCCATACGTCACACTGCCTCTTCAACTTAGAGGTTATTTCATGTTATCTACTGAATATCTTCACAAAAACAATGGAATAGTATTTCACGAGTTTATTCCCTTGACAAGAACTATTCCCACTTCGTACATTTTTCCTGTATCCATGGAATAAAATTTATCTCAGCTTTAATCCAAGTTTGTACAACTAGGCCTAAGGGTATTAAAACATCCGTCCCTTAAAAGTATGGAGTTCTGCAAATCTATTATCTCACTTCATTGGCAATGGCATGGTATTTAGTGGGACAGAAGATGGGGTAGCAGCTTCCTCCGCTAGCGATTGCACAATACATCTTGCATCCACAAAAAGCAAAGTGCAAGTGAGAAGAGCACTTCCCCCTTCACAAACCCTGGGCTAGCCATGATTGCATGCAGGCGCCCATGCCCGCAAGAGGCAGAGATGAAACGTCCTGTGCTACATGGAAGTTTATACACATAGTATTAATTGAAAAAAGTCCAAACATGTAATACACCCAACTTTCTCTCAAAAAACAAAACAAACTTAAACAAAACCTGCAAACGCGCACAGAAAAAGAGCATTTTCAAATGAGTGTCATGAAAGATATACGATACAGAAACGATGAAAAATATGAAAGATTTAGAAATATAGATATATGAAAAATATAGAAAGCTCCACATAGCTGAGATGAAAACATGCATTTAGATGGAAATCTCTAATAATGAGGAAGATTCTTTTCATTTAAATTCTCATTGCAGACATCCACACCTTCCCACAATATTCTTGCTCTACTCTATTTCTCCATTGTCCGTCAGCCTACAACACAGTCAATACAATAAAATCAGAGAGGAAGACTACTCTATGCATTCATACTCACCAGGAATATCACCAACAGCGTGTCCTTTACGACCGAATCCAGCCACCAAAACTTCATCGTTCTCTTCAATGTAGTTTAAGCAGCCATCACGTGGTACGAAAGCTGTGATTTTCTTTCCATTCTTAATTAGCTGAACCCTCACACATTTTCTAATGGCAGAATTGGGCTGTTTAGCCTCAACCCCTCTGTTATAAACGAAGAAAATTAATAAAATGCAGAAACAACCCAAAGCAAAAATTCTATAGTTCAAGTCACATAACTTACACTTTTTCAAGCACAATTCCCTTCGCGTGAGATGCACCACCAAAGGGATTGGCCTTCCACCGGGTACCCAGATGGGCTTTCTTGTAATCATTATCTGCCCACCTTTGGTCTCGCCGATGGTTTACGTGCTTACGAGCAGTACGAATACCACGAGGTTTACCTATAAAAGAAGGCAGATATAATTCCACACATTATTTGAAAGCAACGTGGTCAACACGTTTTCCTTGTCTTTCGCTTCTAACAATCATTACTAAAAGTTTAACTTAACTGTAACAGATGCGAGCTAATGTTAATTTCAATAAATTGATTTTGCAAACAATAAGTGTCTTATTATTCACGTTATTTCAGTTAAAGAACTTACCCATTTTTACTCAAACGTGCTTCCAATTCTTCCAAACGGGAACGAAATGGCTGACCGTGGCTGACGATGTAGAAACCAAAGAGTATTTAAAAACTGGTGGTGGGGGAAGTAGCTAATCGCTATACTGCGATTTTCGTAATAGCGACTCTGACAGATATCAGAAGTTTCGCTGCCATCCAATCGGCAGCTTATATTTCGCGACAGTGACGTCACTATGGTGACGTTCAAGCTCCCTATTGGATAAAACCGTGAACAGCTGATTTCTATCAGGGACGCTGTTACGAAAATCGCAGTTGAATCCGTTCACAGAAGTTCTACACCACCGAATCACGATTCTTTCTCGTTTCCAACGAGTTCCGATGGCGAGATATATCACACCGTGCGAGATGTCCATAATGACGTCACATTTGGCGGAATAGTACGAAGACCAAGCATTTGGAATGAAAGTGCAGTACGGCAAGCTCTGGTGTGCGCATTAATATTTTTCAGAGGAGGTTTGTCCAACTGGCAGCCCCAGTGCCATTTATTGTGGCCCGTGAAAGGTCAAAGTCAAAGCATGGATGAATACTGTGTTAATCTATGGTCTGTTGCATCCATGTCGGGCGAGAATATTGTGCGCCTAGCGCACGCGCCTTGCCTCTTTTTACAATAAGTGGGCCCACTCCTAAATATAAAAATACGTTAAGTTTAGATTTAAAGATTTTATTCTAGTATGTTCATAAAATCAAAATCATCCCAATGTAATATGCAATATTTCATGTATTATGTAATATTTCACTACGTGTTATGCATGGTACGGCCTGATACCACGCATGGTTCCATTCCACTCTCTCGTTTCAGAGCAGCCGGGCACACTGTCGTGATAAAACTGTGAAGTCTAGTAAGTGGTTCATGCGAATAATGAAAATATGGCCCGAAACCACATTCGTTTTAGTAGTGACCCTTGAAGACTTTCACCTTGAACACCTCTGTTCTACAGGGCTAGTAAGTTATATGCGGTTGCCGAAGTTTGTGTTTCTTATCACATTTATTTACAATGATATTTGCTCCCTTTCTGTTTGTTTAAGTTCTAGCTGCCATCTCGTTTACAAATGTAATTTGTAGAAGCAATATTCTTTCAGACATATATCAAGTCACTATCTATTCATTTAAAAAAATGTTCGAAGTAAAAATTATCATGTTCTTAGCGATTACATCGAGATGCTACATTATAATCAAGTGAATTAAAGACTTGAATACACATACCTTTTCGTCGGATATGAAAATTATCAACGTTAAAAAAATTTGGCCCCCTGCGCTATATTCGAGTAGAAGTCCCGTGTGTTTTTATAGACTGACGTCTCTTTAAATATTTATTTCAGGTTTGGTTTAAATATTTATTTCATATTTGGTTTATATTATTGCAAAAATGAGGAAAATCAGCAAACGTTTGCAGGAGAACAATTTGAGAATGACAGGACAATGTTTAGAATTTGAAGTGCAATTTACGAAGATGGTAGCACATTTAATAAATGGCTATTGTAAACCTCACATCATAATAATATTTTAATTTTTTCTCTTAAAAGCAGAAATTCCCTTTTGTCTCTTTGTTCCGGGGCTGCTATAATTTTACTTTCCTTATTTCTTGCGACAATAGCGAATCGAAACAAGAGGTGCTACAAATGGCACAGACTTTCCCGTAGTAAAGTTTTCTAATTTCCTTGGTATTGACTGTACGCTCTTGCCCCATAATCTTGCCAGCTGCCATCGCCACCCAAAGTATATTTCTTATATTTTTCTCAGTTTTTCGGTTTACTAATAATAGAATCGAAATAGTACTTCAAGAATATTAAAGAAGAGTAAAATCTCGACATAAATGGTAATTGACATTGGAGAATTTTTTAAGGAAATGCTGTTTAAGCGTTTCTGTAAACGCGATAAAGGAAAAGAAGAAAAAAAGTTTTTGAGAAAAAAAATGCCTATATTTCACGCAAAACGGAAACAATTCGTATTTTCGAAATGTTGAACATTAACTTATTCAAAGATTCGTCTTTAAGGAACAGATTTCATTAAGAAAAAAACTCTTAAATATGATCTCTCTAAAATATCTTCAATATTATAGTTGTAGGAAGATGCCCTCAAAAAATGGCGCTTTTTCAATTTTCAAAAAAACGGTCATTCCAATCAGTAAGAACAAACTTTCAGAAAAACCTGTAGGAAATTCAACTGAAGTGCCTAGGGAAGTTGTTCTCCAAATGGCATCCGTGACTTGAGTTGTCCGCGCTGTCAGAAGCGCTGCATCAATGAATTTTGGGGTGGGTTGCTTACTGCCCCTTTCGCTCATGTGAGTATTTTTAATGATGTTTTTTGTTCCTTTTAAGATATCATCAAGAAAATTGAATAGCTTCTAGAACATCCTAAATGCAATATTATTGCAGATTTTCTGAATTTTAAAAAGGGTTTTTTTAGTAATTGCGTTTTAAAAGTTTTTTTTATTGTATATTGTTGTATGCTAAGAGTAGCACGATATAAATTTGATCTTTAATGAATAATTCAACTACGTATCTTATATAAAGGTGACCCATTTAACGTGACAAATCAAAATAACTCGAAAAATATGCAACGAACAAAAATATGTCAAAGGCAAACATAATTTGGTCTGAAACATTTTTTGATCAAGAGAGACCATCCGATTCTTTGTATTCCAGCGGCTTCAAATCGCCCGCACTGATTTAACCACCTTAAATCAAATTAATGAAAAAATGGGTGTTCCCATTTAAGATTTCAAAGTTGCCTCCCCCCATCCCTAGGGAGCGGGGGAGGGAGATTTGATTTTAGGCCAGGCAGATTTTCCCATTGAAGATATTAATTTTCTGTCTGAAACATGTCTGGATCGTTTCTCTCGACCAAAAAATGTTTTAGACCAAACGTATATATTTTTTAGTGTAAAATCCGAATCTGCAATAAAAAGTCGGGGTTCCCATTTAAGATTTCAAAGTTGGCTCCCGCCTCACCCTCAAGGGCGAGCAAGGAAGTTTGATTTTAGGTCTGACAGATGTGCCCATTGGAGATATTAATTTTTTGCCATTTTTAACATTTTTTTGCATATTTTTCGAGTTGTTTTGATTTGTCAAGTTAATTGGGCCACCCTGTACACTCAAAGTTTTAGAATTTTTAGAAACGTTTATATGAGGACAAAAAAATTAAAGAATAAAAGGTTGTTCACAAGAAGTCATAGGTTTTAAGTGTGCATTGTTGACGAACAATCAGTTGTAAACTTTTAATATTGTATCCCGACGATGTAGACATCAAGGACACTAATATCCCAAAATATTTTCAAGTTTGAAGGAGTCATATCATAAAATCTACTTTTTTGAATGAAATGACCCTGGTGTTGCTTAACACGTGGTGACACTCAAGTAACAGTCCGGATTTTTTTTTGTCTTTAAACTAGTGGTATTACAGAACGGCACAGACTCTCGTACTAGTGAGTTTTCTGATCTATCTGACCTGACCTCGCTTTTCAGTTTTGCCCCATCCTCTTACCAGCTGCCATTGATCGCCGACGAAATAACACTTTTTTGAATTTTCTTCGGTTTCCTAATTGTATAACCGAATTATTACTTTGAGATAATTATAAAGGAGCAACACCTCGTCCTATTTGGAAATTTTCGTTGAACAATTGGAAGCCTTTCTTAGAAAATATCACTAACGTTAGTGTAAATGCGAAATTTGAAGCTCATTTTCACAGAAAACTTTTGAGTTTTGGAGAAACTTTATTGAGAGTCATTTGAAGCATTTCCAGACACAAATGCAATAATATATACAAATTGGTTGAATGTGCGTAGGTAATAATGGCAGGAGAGATACTTCAAAAAAATTTCATTTGTGTAATTTTCGAAAAAAAAACTATAGCAAAATGACTTATGTGTCATCTAAAGTAGTGCGTTTCGCACTATTCGTACGAAATATTTGAAGAAAAAATCTGGAGCCGTTTTGAGATAATGGCCTTTGAGTGTTTCTGAAAATGCGAAAATTTGAGCTCATTTTCACAAAAAACTTAACAGTTTTCTGGAAACTTTATAAGTGATCATTTAAGGCACATGTACTCATAAACGCAATAATGTGAACAAATCGCTGCTAATGCAAATATTAACAACGTGAGAGACAAGTTCGAAAAACAACAACAAAAGAATACAGCAAAATGGCGTTTATGCCATCTTACAGAGTACGTTTAGTAATATTCTTACAAAAAGTTTAAAGAATAGATATCTATGTAACAAGTGGCCCGAAGATGGGACTGATAGGAAAAAAGTGAAAAAGAAATTAGAACTCGAGAAAATCGTTATGGAATTTTATAAGTTGGGCTACAGTAGTTTCTGTAGAGAATTTAATAAAAGTGGGGGTGTTGCAATAATAGTCCAGAATAATCTAATTTGTAAATCAATAGACTGGATTGATATGAGCATTGAAATGACTTTTGAAGTAGCAGGGATAGATGTAAACACAATGAAAGGAAGCATAAAAATCATAGGCATTTATAGATCTCCAAATTCTAGTGTTAATGACTTTCTGCTCAGGTTTGAAGAACTTTAAACTAAATTTATAGGAAACAACAATTGTGAGTTAATTATTTTGGGAGATCTAAACATTCATTTTGAACATAATGAACTACACGATTTACTAAAGGGCTTTAATCTTCATGATGTAGAGTTAGGGCCAACACGTGTTACAACCCATTCCAGCTCTACCATAGACCACATCATTACAAACATCGAAATGTATAAATACACTTCTCATAATATTGATTTTCATCTATCTGATCACACAGCACAAATCATTGACATAATCAATTGCCCCATTAGCCTTGAACTACCTAAATACACATTCACCCGTGACACAAGTGATACTAAACTACATTTGAATGAACTTCTCCTAAAAGAGGAATGGACTAAAGAACACAATAGTAGTGATATCAATGAAAAATGGAAGTTATTCCTGAGTACATTAAATAGTCATTTGAATATTGCATGTCCCATTATTAAGAGGCAAATTAATGTAGTAAAGAAACCCAAAATTAACCTTCCGAATGAAATTCTTGTTCTTAGAGATAAAATAAAAAACATGTTTGACCTGTTCAGAGATACAAAGAACCAATTTTTAATGAAAAGTATAAACAGTATGAAAAACAATCTTATATATTATTTCTCAAAGGGATGTTTGGTCTTTTCAATAAATTGGGCGACATACGAAACAAAGAGTATATATCGATACGAAACCGAACTGTATAAAGAAGCAATGGATTGAAAAATCGTGTTTCCTTTCACCTGCACATGTGACATTCGTATTGAAAAAGGGTGTTAAAAATACCTAAATATTAAAAAAAGTAGTAATTCGGGATCTGTAATATCTGATTGCCGCGCGATCTATCGGAAGAAAATTACACTCGGACGGTGGCGGGAAATGCAATCTCAAGCATTTTTGTTTGTTTCAATTTAGTGTAGGTTGTGTAAGCACGTGAACGTGATTTTCTACATTGAATAGAAATCTTGAAATATGAGAGGTTAGTGATCTTAGTGAGGTTAGGTTGTTTATAATGCTGGAATACAAAAAAAGAATTTAAGCAGAAAACAGTTTGGTTATTTGACTAACCGTGCGATTTAATCGCACGGGATCTCACTAGTATAGGATAAAACAGATTAATGAGAAAGCTTATCAATTAAATAATAAAGTTAACAACTCAACAAATTAATCTTAACCATTGTGGAATATAATAAATAATGGGAAAACTCAGACTCACAAAAACATACACCTACTACATGAAGGCAAGTTTCTTGATAATCCTTCTGATATTTGTAGAACCATTTCTTAAATTCAAAGCAGGTCATTGTAACCAATAATACTATTAATCCTATATCTTCTGAAACTTTAAAATCTATGTTTCTCCATCACACAAATGCTACTGAAGTTAATCAATTGATAAATTCCATCAAAAATAGTTGCTCAACGGGGAGTGATGAAATATCTTCAATAATTCTTAACAAATGTAAGCCTGCTCTTCTTAATATATTAGTTTACTTAATAAATTCATCTCTAGCTACATTCATTTTCCCAGAATCCCTAAAAATTAGTATTGTAAAACCACTTGCTAAGAATAAGAATACACAAGATGTTAGAAATTACCGACCTATAACCCTAACTTCAGTATTTAGCAAACTATTTGAAAAAGTTATATTAGCAAGACTTAATTGTTTTATTGAATCTAATAATATTCTCAATAAAACACAACATGGTTTCAGGAAGGGCTTCTCCACCACTACTGCCGTTGTAGTTCATACATGAAATCATTCGAAATTTGGAATCAAATAGAAAAACAGCAGGTTTATTCATTGATCTTTCAAAGGCATTTGATAGTGTATCTCATGAAAAACTTGACAAAATTTGATTACTATGGAATAAGGGGTGGGAGTTAATGACCTCATTAAGATCCTACCTCACAGAACGTAAGCAATGTACTGAGATCTTCTGGCAATCCGAAAATTTCTTATCCAAAGTTAAATCAAATTTTGATACAATTACCACCGGTGTTCCACAAGGATCTGTGCTTGGACCTTTGCTATTTCTATTATATGTTAATGATATTCCAACCTCATCTAAATTCTCTGTAATTTCTTAAGCAGATGATACAACATTAATAAGTAGTGGGCAAAATCTTTGTCATCTAAAAACTAATCTGACTGAATCATTAAAATCAATTAAAAGCTATTTGTCCATAAATGAATTGAAATTAAATATTGATAAAACTGTATTAATCAATTTCAAGTTTCATCATGGTTACCAACACCAAAACATAAAAGTGGAAGTAGACAATGAATCAGTGAACCAAACTGATTGTCATAAGTTCTTAGGAATATTCATAGATCAGAACCTAACATATAACAAACAAGTTGATACACTTTGTAATAAAATAAACTCTAATATATTCCTCTTGAGCTACTTTTCCAGATACCTGGAAACTGATGCACTTATTTCAGTATATTATGGAATAATCTTCTCTTTACTTCAATACAGTATTGAAATTTGGGGTGGTACAACACAAAAAAATATGGATAGATTAATGGTCCTACAAAAGAAATGTATAAGAAGCATTTTCAAACTGAATCCCAGACAGTCCTGAAAAGATTTCTTTATTAAATATGAATTACTCACTGTTGTAGCACTCTACTCTTACAAAGTAATATTACTATTGAGAAACAATCAAAATCAATATTTTATGAGCAATAGATTCATAATACTAGAGGACATAGGGACTACCACAGGATATACACTAGCAAGTCTTCAACTAACAGCTTTCTGCATTGCTGCACAACTCTTTAATAATCTCCCAGTTAACATAAAAACTACTGATGATAAATATTTCAAAACACTGCTTAAACGTCACCTTACTAGTATGTGTCCATATAGGTTATCTGAATTGCTTTAACTTCCTGTAATTAAAAACCATGTACCACTACAAGAGTGACCACTCTTTGTACCAGTGATCAAATAAAATAATGTAATTATATGTCAAGATCTTGCAATGAATGTAATCATTATTTACGTCTAATGTATTTACTGCTACTGTAAGTTAATTCAACTACCACTGTAAGTTAAGGGAAGTATTCACTCTAATTGTCTGCCAGTGTATCATAATCTACTAGTTGTTGCTAATGTTATTTGTTATGTGATAATGAGTCTTCGTGTAGTTTAAAATGTAAATTACTGTAATGTTTATTATGAGCAATTGCATGCCTATTATTCATGTAATTTATCAACTAAACAATATGCATTATTACTGTAAGTTATGTAATTGAATGAATAACTTAAATTAATGTAATTGTCTATATTAATCACTTAGATTTATTTTTAACATATAATTTAGTAAGATAATGTAAACCTATTGTATTATTACTGCAGGTTAGTGAAATTAATTTTCTGTAATTTTAATTAATTTCAAGACAGACTTTGCTTGATGCTTTATGTAAGTCTACAAGCAATAAAATATTATATTATTAATCATAAAATTTTCAATTAATTTTTTACCTTAAATGTGTTTATAAACATTACTTAAAAGGTAGAACTCCATAAAATGAATCAAATGATGCTAACATTGAAATAGGTTCTACTGAATTTCATATTTAGTAAGTGTAAGTGTATAACAAGAAATTTTATTAAACACTAACTAAACACAACACAATCTTTTTAATATTTTAATTTTTTATTATTGCAAGTAATATTGCATGAATATTACTACAATTTATCAAAAAATGTGAAAGACCTTAATGAAAGAACTATGTAGAACAAATTTCACTTAAAGAAAAAAAATCTTTCAAGTTTGTTGTTGAAAGAAAACACTGAAAAAGTTTCATTCTTTTGCAATTTTTGAAAATTCAGAGTTAACAGTGAAAATCCGACCTATGCCATCTCTAATAAGTGTATTTCATTCTATTCTCACAAGAAATTTAAGGAAAAAATTTGGAGTCTTTTTGAGTAATTTTGAAAACATCCCAGGGGCTTTATATAAAGTACCCCCAAAAATTAATGAAGGATTTTCATAATCATATAGCTTCCAAGTGAGGCCAGATCGACTGAGGTTTATTCAGTTCAGTAAAAATCCTACAAATAGTTTATGGGCTAGTGTTGTTTACAGCCAGGGGATCCCAAAACATGTTTTTCCATTGAAGTTGATTATCCAAACCATTACATAACTTTCTCTATACTGCATATATTATTCCGTATATTATGAGAAAGTAAAAGGTGATGATCATAAACCCCTCTACAAATTTGAATTTTTTCCCCCAGTTTTAACTTGTAAAACAGTTATACTTGTCAGCCACCTGCCAAAAAAAGTGTGAAGAACTTACAAATACTTTGATAATTTCAAGGCACACTCATTTCAATTAAATTCTAACGACTTCAAGGCATATTCATTCCAAATTCTTAGAAAAATCAAATATGTTTGGTTGTGACTGTGTCACACCATACGGTTCAGTTGAAACAGACAAACACTTCACTCTCAGAAATTCTCATTCTACAAGGGATTTCATATTCCAATGTCATGATTCTGTTCCAATTTTGTATTTACTTTCACACTTAGTGTTAATACTCACCAACAGTTTACAATCTACACTGAAATAATACAAATATTTGGCATGATTTAGAAACTAGTCATATTAACTGAAACTTAATTTAACTTCAATGCAATACAAAATAAATACCATGAATTAAGAGTAATAACATATTTATTGCTATTCACTGTGATTTCAACTGTTGTAAACTTTATAACATGACATAAAATATATCATTGGATTTTTATTGGAATGGTTAACACAAACAGTGAAAAAAAATGTTCGTTGCAAATATATCTATAAACATATCAATAATTTAACAAGTATACACATATGTACAAAGAAAGTTTTAATAGTATAACAAAACAATGAACTATACAACTTTATCAACACCTGTATTCTTCACATTTAAATTCCAAAGTTCCAGCTCTTTTCATTAAAAGTGGACTAGATTCAACAAATACAAATAACTCAACATCAGTAAACTACGCTTTGATGCCAGATACCTACTTCAGCATTTATATCGTGCAGATAGCTAAATATAAATCAAGAGCCATTTTCAGAGAGACTTTTACACCAATAATAACAAACATCAAATACAGGCATTGTAGAGAAAGACAAAGATTACTTGAGTTAAACCGTTCACAATACAATCTAGAGCACATCCATGAACAACTAAACTTCATAAACATTAAGGTAGCATTAAATATCATTTACATACATGTTAACAATTTTAATATTGCAATTTTAGAATTCGCCTTCTTGAAAACTAGCACACACATCAGGAATACAAATATTTAAAACTATATCACCATTCTATACTGGCAGTAATAACACATCAATATTTAATTATGTTCCATAAACAAATTGTGCCCAATATCAAGACCAATTAATTGTCCTATGAGAACAATGTGCAAACATCAACAGCTACTGAACATTTCAGTTTGAATATAGTGTCACACTACATGAACCAACCTTCAGTCCTGAAGGTTGAAGAAGAGCAGTTAGGTAAGAAGTTCTTTTCATCAAAAATTTCTCTACAACTACATTAACAAATAACTCTCTCTGAAACCAGCTCTACTGTATACTAACATATACCAATATCAGTATAACAGAAACAATGGTGTTATTTCATTAGATAGTTTACCATTATCAACAATTACTTCTTTTAAAATTATGGTTAAAACTTCCACCCATGATGTAACAAATCGTGGAGTAGCTAGCACTTCTAAGAGGCAGAATGAAAAAACAAAGGAAAAGAAACCCTGTTGGAGTCAATGTATGGAAGCTTTCAGGGTGTTTGAAAGACAAAAACATGAGTGGAGAAGTTTTAAACTTTAATTAAAATAAAGATTTTTTTCTTTCTTTCTTTCTTTTTTTTTTTTTTTTTCAAGGGAAGAAATATAATACATCGTCTTTAACAGGGCTGATTCTTTAATATTTGGGCACTCAATTTTCCTTCTTGGTTTGCTGATCAAAACATAGTTATAACTGAACTCCAAAAATACAGTATTCACTTTTATAAATGTTCTTGAAATTATCATTAGTTAAGGGCATGAAAAATACAATTAGGCACATTTCTAGATTTCATTAAAGAAACTTAAGTACAAAATTAGTTACATTTCTTTTCAACCACCAAAAAATAGTTCTATGACACACTTTTTTGTGCATCCACTAATCCTAAGTTAAAAGCAAAATTGTATCTTTCAGTTCTTTTTAGAATTTTCTCATTTAGTTTTCACATTTCTCAACCAACACTATGGAATCTAGTTTTTAATACACATTTCTCATTAAAATTGTTTAATCAGTACAAGAACCATGAAGTTCACAGAATAAATGCCAATGACGTGTTATTTTTATTCTTCAAAGTTAGCGATAATAAACATTTTCTTGTAAGCTTCACACAAAATGATATGGGCACTTCTCAACTCTAAACCAATCTTTACCATCTATTTTTTCTTTCATTTTATTACATTATACATAATAAAAATAAGCAATATGCTAATACATACTGTAAATAAATATAAGATTTTAATAATCTTAAAGCAGGAATGTTTTCTGGTCTTTTGATGTACATATGAGAAATCCATCCTTCATCTCTGCTTTGCAAATGTGTCAAAAACAATTTATTATTTTCATTAACATTTCAACTCCACTATTACAAACAAACACATAGAAAATAACACTTATTCCAATAATTCTACACCATAAAATATTTAGAAATCTTGCTTAAATAGTCACAGATCATTTACACAAAAGAATACTGCTACAAAACATTTAATTTAAATATCCTGTTTCTTAAAAAAGAGATCTGCTTTCTTCAGACATATTAAATTATCAAAATTATAAGAAACATTATTTTGTAAACTCATGATAAAAGTAAAACTAAAAAGTAAATAAAAGTAAAAGTAAAACACTAAGTGATATGTTCAATAAGTATACTAAACATACATTGGAGAGCAATTAATCATATATAACATAAACTTGGTTCCACATGGGTTCTTGAAAGGTTATTTGAAGAACTTGTTTGTATATTAACATGTACAGAACTTCAAAACATAACCTTTATCCAAAATGAACTTAAGTTCATTTTGACACTACAAAACTCTCTCTTAATACAGAGGCTTGTTTACTGTAACATAAATATTAGGCAGATATTTCAAAGACACAAAATTCCACAAAAATATCAACTACTACAGATTAAATGTTGTGCCATTGTGCAAACATGGTCATGAACTTCATTATTCGATTATTTTCATGATTTCGAAATATCTTTAAGCTCCAAATCATTTTCGGATTTTAACTGCAGAAGTAATTCAGTCAAAAGTGAAAAGCAGCCTAAAACTTCATTAAATTGCCCTATTTTGTCTCCATTAATCTAACAGGAATAGATGTATTCTTTACATAAATTATCTCATAGATCAATACAATTTTAAATACATACACTTCTAATTCAAAGATTTTACTGCAAAGATATTCCTGTTTCACCCAGAGCTCCTTCCTCTTCCAGTTTCGTTAAGAATTTTGTGACTCGATACTGCTCTTCTGTTTGGCGAGCCATGTCCAATAAAGCAAGTAATTTCTTGATACCAATAAATACCCTGCAAAAAAAAGAAGAAAAGTTTTTCTAAACTGAAGACCAATTACCAAAAATTTGGAAAAATAATAAAGAGAAAAAAGAAAGATGAACACATCTATGTAAAGTAGTAAAAGAATTTGTTCTCATTGTGAAGTAAAAATTAAATAGGTGTCAAATCAATATACTATTTATGGAAATCAAAAAACCTTAACCAATTAAAGTTATACACAACAAAAATAAATAAATAATTGACCAAGTTCTGATGGCCAAAATAACTGACCAAACAGTAGCACCGATGGCAATCATGCAAGAATTTGAGTTTACTTAATGTGAAAAGCAGGTTAAATTGTGGGAAAAGTGAGCAAATTTTTGTTTTCAAGGCATCTTTTTTGCCATCTACAAATTTAACCACATTAAAAACTATCCTTACCAATATATTTCTGATGCTTTGACATAGTTTCTTCGAAACAGCGTTTTCTTTCTTTCATCAAAACAGAATAAAATATGAAATTGTCAAGGACTGTCAATAAATTTTAGAAGATACGAAACAGGCAGTACACTGTTTTTATCACTACTTCCACAATAAATATAATAGATCACTAGTATAAATAGAGTATATCACTAGTTCCCGAATAAAGAAGGTCAATTATTTTCTTTATAGATTAATAACTAGTGCCCAGATTTGTTAGCAAAATTTTCTATTTTTTGGTAATTGTTACTTGGAAAATAATCACATATCTTTACGAATCTGTCCATTTAGAGCATTCCTGATGAATTTTTATTTTGCATATTTTGCCACACTTTACAGTCATTGCATATTTAGCAAAATTTTTGGAAAAATAAGAGGAAAAGTGGTAAATTATTTTTTAATAATTATCCTGTCATGGAACAGTTCACCTGTCACCATAAAGAAGTGTATATCCTCTTAGCCTCAAAACAGATGTAGATATTAATGTATTTCATTTGTACCATGTGAGTGACCAAAGATAATATTGAATTTTGGGTGAGGGGGCAAGGATTGTCACACTCAGCGTCTCACACTTGAAAGAAATATAAACCCGTGATAAACCATTCTGATCTGTCAGGAACTGTTTTCCAGTAATTAAGAGCTCAGGTGTGGGGCATCACTGCACCATGGTCATGCACCGCTGGTCATCAGTAGGGTCTACCAAAGAAAGGTCTCTCTAACGTCATAGCAACACAATGTCATGCATGCTCAAGACATGCCCAATGTATAAAAGCATCTTCACAGACAGATGACCCAGTTTTTCAAAAACAAATTTAGAAATTATCTTAATTTTAATAATTTTTTACCTAAATATGGAAAGTTCTATGTTCAATGAATTTATGTAGATTTTTCTTAAATCTCCTTTCCATTCCCAAATATTAGGACAAATGACCATTAATTTTTCTACCAATGATCTTTTTTTTTGTTTTAAAAAGGCAATACCATCCTAGCACAAAGCAAATTTTTCTACAAATATTTTGCTTTGCATTTTGGTAATAAACATTTGTTTTTTTGTGAATTTTATACTGCATATTTCAAAGATTTATCATGCATAATACATGGCATATTTTAGGTATTTTTACTGCATGAAAATCCAGGCTCTACTAATAATATAAATATGTGTAATAAATAATGTTGTCTTGGTAATACACATTGTTGAAGATGAGCACAACCATCACCATATTACAAAACATGTAAATTTTCTTGAAAAAATAATGTCTGCCACAACAATTAACTTTCATTACTACTCATGAAGTGCATAAAAATCTGTATTCACCTTTGTCCCTGGATTTTTCGACTTATGTTAGATACATCCTTCTTGGAGAAAACATCAGATTCTTCAAGGACAGCAAGCAAATGCTCCGGTTTAGAGAGATTATGTACATGTAGAATAGCTGTAAAAGCTGAAAGCATCTCCATATCTTCCAGCACTTGTCTGTAACATAAATGTTAAAAGATAATGTAGTAAAATCGGTATGCTTTCAAGTTTTCTGAAACAATATATAAGCTATGAATTACCTTCTACTGCTGGTACACAAAATAAGCAATTTCCTCCCTTTTGGTGGTTCCTTTTTCAAAAGGACTAGAAGGGCCTGTAAAGTGAGATTGGAATAACGTGGACCAATTGGTCCATAATCCAACAGTCTTTCAATGTTGTCAACAAGGATACAGCTTAGCTGCGAACGATATGCATCATCAAACACCTGCAAAACAAACATAAGAAAATAGGAACAACATTGGCTATAACCATAACAAACTTTGATTTAAGAGCAATTTTTTTCTCGGATCATTGCAATGTTACAAAATTACAAAAGGTTTTGCAAGTTGAAACTTAAGAGCTATTGAATACATATTTTAGTTTTGTTTTATATAATAAAGATTGCTGAAGAGAAAGCATCTTCAATAAACAAGAAACCTGCATCTTTCCAGTGACAAGTAAAACTATAGTAACCAAGCTCATCAAAAGGAACCCATTGTTCATTACATCCATTTCTTTCCTTACAAAGATATTATTTCTTTTCAAAGAATTACATTGATAAAGAATTGAAACTTTTTTCTTAAAGTATGGTAACAAAACCTCACAATGTATTTATATCACAAAATCCTGCCCATGGTACAATCATCCACTAATGATCTTAATGCTCCTAACATAATACAAATTAATATCTCAAGTTTTAATAAAATCATTCAATACATTTCCATATAGTACTTGAGAATAATTTTTGTGCAATCTTCCTGCCGCTTTCTCACTTTTCACCCGTACACTCCAATTCTCTATAATAATAAAACCTGTGGGCAATCATGCTCATTGACTACAGTGTACGTACCCATACCCACCCACCTGCATGCATACACTTGCACCTACCTCTCCATTCACACACCACATTTGTGCATTAAACACAACAAAAGATTTCACATTATATAAAAAATCAATTCAGCTTATATATAGGAGTTATTTAACTTATTTGAGATACTGATCTTACTTTTCTGATGTACAGGCACTTGGCAGATTCTGTGAAGCCAACCATTTCTTCAGGCGAGCAAACTTTCACAAATGGGAAATCAGAATTCTTTGCCAGCTGGGCAGCAAGAGCCGTTTTCCCAGAGTTAGGAGGACCCTCCAGCAACACTGAGACTAAACCAGAAGTTTCAGTACAGCGAGCCTGTTGAATGAGCAGTAAACCATCTTCCAGAACACCGCTTACGGGCATTCCCCAATTTATAATGCCTCGAGCCAAATAATGCTCTAATGCCTCTGCACTTGACCCGAAAGCCTGCAAAAACACAATGAATGGTTTAATTTATTTATATATTTATTTATGCCAATTGGCTTTGTACAAACAAGAAACAATTCATATATGAAATTATAATGCTATAACTCATCTATAATAATCATTGAGCAAAAAAATTATAAGATGCATATAATTAAAATAAAGATTATGAAACTGTAACTGAATTACGATACATCATTATTGAGCAAAAATTATCGAAGTATATAATAAAAATGTAAAATATCATTGTTTAGAGAGTGAAGTATATTTTAGCAAACGTAGGAGAAATTTTGTTTAATGTAGATTTTGTGTAATAATAAGTGAACTTTCAACTCACAGGTTTTATATCATGTTCCAAAGCATGAAGGAAGTCTCCACGATTCACCAACAATTTTTCCATTGCTTCTGGATCAACTTCCACCTTACTTGATGCCTTTATTAATCGATTCATAGCAGTAGACTGAGCAGCTCTAACTAAGCCCTCAAGCTCCGCACCACTGAAATTTTTTGTCAGGGCTGCCAATTCCTATCAATTTTTTTTCCAATGATCAAAGAACAGAAAAAAATTACAATGATATTAATAAGTTATAAGTAATTAATCTATAGGCAGAAAATCAAAACCAAAAATAATTACCTTTATATCTACATCTCCATGAAGTTTCTTGAAATCTTTCATTCTAGCAGTGTGAATATGCAGAATTTGAAAGCGACCTTTTTCATTAGGTAATCCAATTTCCATTTGAACCTTAATTTTAAAAAATTGATAAAGAATACAAGAAAACACATTCACCTTTGTATGTGATATAATCAATGTGGTGTTGTAAATAAAACCCATTATATTCTACTGATAAGAGATTTTTGTGTGCTGTAAATACTACATAATTAATTTCATTCAATCACACTTGTTAGACATGAAAACTTAAAAACATAATACCAACACATTCAATTTATATTCATATAAAAAAGTGCATTTTGGCACCATCTGTACAGATCATACAAGTAACAAGATCATCATTTTAGCTTTCACATTTGTAAGGCATTCACAAGAGGACTTCACAAATTACTCTTTCTGATTGTGTGCCTTCAAGCACCATGTCCTACAGGTCCGAGGGCATCTCTGAGATGACATAGGAAAATGGTAAAGTTGATTTGGACTAGCATTAAATGTTAACAGTACTGAACTTGGCCATAATTCTTAACTTCACAAGGAACTCTAAACACTCAAATAATTTGTTCTAAATGCGAGGGAATCTTTTTTTTTTATTATTATTTTGGAAATTGTGATCCAAATTGACCTACTTTTGTAGTTAAATTTATTGTCTGTACAATTTAAGAAATAGACAACTCAATACCTGGCCAGGGCACATTTGGCACAAATAATTAATGCTTTTTTCTCCTTATTTCTGTCAGTACAGATAACTTCTTCAAATTTTGACCGATCACCTATTTATGGTTCAGGTTGCCGTCTCATTATTGACGAAGATTTTCTCATGAAATATGAATGAAAAGCAGCTGCCATCTCTGAGATGTCCTCCAAGAGGATCAGAGAGTGCATAATTTCAACTGAGTGCCCTTTGACATCAACTGTCAGCCTCCTTCCTGAAATCTCCAAGTCGGAAGCAGTCATTACAAAGTCATCTTACATTTGCCTTGTGACATATCCAACATTTAGTTTACCATATACCACAAAGGTTTAAATTAGGCATCTAAGCACATGAGGTTCAAATTATTCAATACAAAGACATATCTTACCTCAAGTCGACCAGGTCTCATTAAAGCTTCATCAATCATGTCACGCCGATTTGTCATTCCAATGACTAGAATGTTATTCAATTGCTCCACTCCATCTATCTTTGCCAACAACTGATTCACAACTGTATCATGAACTCCAGTATTTCCAGCAACAGACCCACGAGCTTTACATATAGCATCAATCTCATCAAAGATAATAATGTGAAGACCGCTGTTAGGTCCAAGCTGCAAAGTTATTTATTTTTATATCAAGAGGAGGAATCAACAGAAATTTTATTTCCTTATACATAGAACAATTTTCTAAGGAAATGTAATTTAAAAGCAATCTCTTTATTTGTTGAGAATTTCAGGTTATTGCACCCCCTTTCAGCCTTCACTTTCAATAATAAATGCTTAGTCTACAATAACTAATAAACGAAACAAAACTCACTCTTTTTTCTTCCTCTTCAGCATCAGCAAACAGACGACGGACATTAGCTTCAGACTCTCCAACATATTTATCCAGAATCTGTGGTCCATTGACAATCTTTGGCTCACGAGCATTCAACATTTTCCCAATCTGTCGAGCCATTAAAGTTTTTCCAGTTCCTGGAGGTCCATACAGCAAAATGCCCTTCACGTGCTTGCAGCCTGTAATGGTATTCAGAAGGAAAGTTACTTATAAACATTAGGATACTTACCAAATATCTAACTTAAAAGTAGTTTTTCCTCATATAATATGATTTACAAATGAAAATTACGTTATTATTAATAATAATAATAACAATAATAATAATAAAAATAATAATAATAATAATAAAAATGTCTATTTCTGGCAAGGCTCAGGCCATGAGGCCTGCTCTTCCGCCTAACCACTATTTTTGTATAGAGCACCACGTTATTAGCACCACAAGAAGTCCAGGACTACCAAAATAAAAAATGTGTTCTATTCTACAGTACAATTATGTTTCAACAGGGGGAAAACTGTAGGTCCCATTATAATACCCTCACTACGCTCTTGGGGCTTGAGACCTCCCTGTCCCTTCCCGAAGCCTAATAATACACACTGTCAAACGTCATGGAATAAGTCATGTCAGTCTTCCTTTTGCCTAGTAACTTGATGTGGCACAGTCTCAATTAGTCATGGGAAGTCCCCTGCAGAAATATTGAGTCATACTGTCTCTATAGCTGTCCATAATTGCAGAAGTGTTGATGGTGTAGGATTCTGTGCAGGAAATGACCTCTTGATTATGTTCAGTAAACGTTCAATGGGATTCATGTTTGGTGATCCAGGTGGCCAAATCATTAGCTCAAATTGTCTAGAATGTTCTTCAAACCAATTGCGAACAATTTCTACTGTCTCTATAAAAATACCATTGTTGTTTGAAAACATGAACTCCATGAATGGCAGCCAATGGTCCAAAGTAGTTGAACATAACCATTTTCAGTTAACGATCACTTCAGTTGGACCAGAGGGCCTGGTCCATTCCATGTATAAACAACTCACACCATTATGAAGCCACCACCAGCTTACACAGTGCCTTGTTGATAACTTGGGTCCTTGGTTCTCAGGGGTCTCCACCACACTTGAACCCCTCCATTAGCTTGTACCAACTGAAATCAGGACTTATCTGACCAAGTGGTTTTCCAGTCATCTAGGGTCCAATCGATATGGTCATGAGCCAAGGAGAGGCACTGCAGGTGATGTCGTGCTGTTAGCAAAGGCACTCAAGTTGGTCTTCTAGTGCCATAGCCCATTAAAAGCCAAATTTCATCTCACTGTCCTAATGGATGTGTTTGTTGCATGTCCCACTTTGATTTCTGCGGTTATTACATGTAATGTTACTCGTCTGGAAGCACTGACAACTCTATGCAAACCTCGCTACTCTTGGTCATTAAATGAAGGCAGTCAGCCAGTGTCATTCCTGGTGAGAGGTTATGCCTGAAATTAGGTATTCTTTGACACACACTTGACATTGTGGATCTTGGAATATTGAATTCCCTCATAACTTCCGAAATGGAATGTCCCAAGTGTCTATTCCTTCCGAAATGGAATGTCCCTAGTGTCAACTACCGTTCCTTGTTCAAAGTCTGTTAATTCCCTCTGAATGCACTTAATTAAGTCAGAAAAGCTTTTCATGTGTGTTACTCTAATACAAATGTTATCTCTTGCAAAACATGGCCTTTTGTACATGATACTACTGGCATCTGTATATTTGCATATTGCTATCCCACGACTGTCACTTCAGTGTATACTAAAAAATGTAGCTTTAACTAATTTTCTATACTAATGAAAGTCATTCAATATAGGTTGCTTAAGTTTTAAATATTAACTATAAGTTGATAAACACATTCTACATTAAGCAAAATGAACACACTCTTATAAGAAAACAAATTCAACTGGACAATATAAATGTAGCCCCCACCCCCACCAAGAAAAATCCTGTGTGTACCGCGGTTTATGTAGCATTTAATTTTTTCAAAAGTCTTTTGTCTAAAGCTTTCATGTTTAATAAATATAATGTACATACCCAACTGTTCCACAACCTCGGGAGGAAAAACTCGAGAAGCAAATGCTCGTCTAAAAATTGCATTGAATTCTTTGTCTAGTCCTCCAATACCCATTTTCTGAAAGTCCCAATCTGGATTAATAATGGACTGGCGGGGTTGTTTCCTGCGAATAAATTTTATTTTCATAACACCTGAAATGTTATCTTTAATTCTACTGTTCGTCTGAAATAATAGGTGGTGTGTAGAGTAATTAAACAAAAGAAACCAAATTTTCATTAATCGGCATACACCTTGAGTTTTGTATTCTTAAACAATTTAAATGTGCATCTTTCAATTAAAACATACTTAACACTGAAGATACATCAAGTCCATTTTAAAACCCAAGTTCAAAAGATTTGAACAAAAGTAAACCAATTCCATCGAAGATAGTTTTTGTTATTTTTTACCCTACTTTCAAAAGCAACTTTTTGCCAGATAACATACGCATCAGTGAGCTAAGTATACATCAACTAGTGGTGTTCCACAACATGTACTCTCTCACGTTATTTGCAATTTTCAAGAATACAGAATTCAACTAAAATTAGAACTGCACCATTTTTCTCACAATCTGTGAAACTATTAAAGAAAAATTTGGAGCTATTTTTGAGAAAATCTTGTTATTAAAAATACCTTTATTTCAAACACAATTAACCAAAAAAAGCCTCTTATTTGGAAATTTTGGGTATTCTCTCATTTACAGATCAAAAATTCTAAGACTTTAATGAAAATTATTTCTGCACTATTTTTATAAGCATACTTTGCTCTGAGGAAAAAAAATCTAAAAAAACATTGGAGCAATTTCCATGAAAATTTTGAAAATGTCCTTCAGACTGCATATAAAGTATTCAAAAAAATTAAACCATCCATCTCAAATTCAAGGGGCCATGAAATCAGCCAGACTGGTTGGGATTATCAATTTTAAAGAAAATTGTGGCTGAAGTTTAGCCACAAGCAGACAGACACACACTGACATTTGCCATAAACTAAATTGTGGGTATCATGGCCTGACAAAATATGGATTCTGACTACACAATGTGTTAGAGGAAGTTATTTATTGCATTTAGGAACAATATTTTTCAGTATCAGGTACCCACAAAGGTACACACACACAACTATATATATAATTTGCTGCAGCATTACAATAACTTTTTCTCTAAACTTCACAAGTGTTATGCGAGTAAGTGAAAAGTAACACGAAATGAGTTTGTCCCTCTGACAGATTCTGAGCAATAGAAAAGTATCACTTCCCATCATAATTTTAACCTCAAAATCTGTGTGATATCCATCAATATGAAAAACTACGTGAAAAAGTTACATTACTTATTTATATTGAGTCATACAAAGTATCAACATATATTCAACATACCCTTTTGCTTTACCAACCAAGTTCAGGGAAGAGCTTTCCGCTTTTTCAAATTGTACAATAGTATCCCCTAAGCAACGACCCATTTTTGTCTTTTTAGGCTTCGCTTCCTGACCAGCTTTTATGGCACTTAAGTCGGCCGCTATAAAAATACAAAGGCAGGTATGTAGTAAAAACCAAAACAAAAAATGTATGTATTAAGTGTTTTTCACAAAGGAAAATTATTGAATGAAAAAGTCCAAGTCCATTATTGAATGAATAAGTAATGAAATCAAATACCTTCCAATGACTTCACAACAAGGCCCAATAGTTTCTTTTCTTGAAAACTGAATACAAGCTGTTGGCCAACAGTGAAGGCTTGACCAGAAAACTGCATTAAGAATTCCTTTGCCATTTGATCAGTATCATAGGGATCCAATGTTGTCCTAAATGTTATGAAAAAAGGCACATATGTTTTTATAAACTTAAAGTTAACTGCACATACAGAAGAACGGTTACCTGCTCCAATAGTTTACTTACGTTTTCTTCTGAAGAAAATCTGCTTCTAAAGTCATTGTACACAAACATTCTGTACTTGACATGGGATCAAAATCATAAGGTTTAACCTCTATATCCTGGTTAAGTGATAAAGTAGCCCATTTTCGCTGAGGCAAACTAAAGCCAACAGAATTCTCTGGCACCTCTGGGTGGAATCGAACTGTGAATACATAATGCTGTGATGGTCCTGTGCTCACCTGAATATGCCTGTACAGAAAGTAATTTCCATTAGAACAACACATTATAGTTGTCAAATTGGTGCAGGGAAGTATTGGGAAGTGTCATCTCTGTTTATTAATAATGATTAAAATATAAATAACTCACTTAACATCATCTGGAAAATCCTTTCTGTTCACAATAGCGCAGTTGGTAAGTGACAGTTCGTCTGTGGGACATCTGTACACTTTCATTATCTTGGTCCGCCTCTGAAAATGAATATTTAACATTGATGTCCGTATAACAAGCCCTTAACCTAAAAGGAGCATCAAAGTATTTCTACATTTCACATTTTAATCATGTCAAATCAGTTTTCAAAGTATTGACTCGATATCGGACTGAAGGGTCCATTTGACAGTACTTGCGTATTTCTCATTCCGAGAAAAAAAACGGATTGAAAAATTGTTTCACGAACAGTTAGACCACATTTATTAAATTCAGAGAAAGAGCTTACCATTGAAGCCATTTTATATCAAAATATCAATACTTCGCGCAGCTGCAATGCAGGTTCACAATCCGCACCCTCTTTCACCCTTGCACCCCGACCAAGCTAGGGGATCACTGGGTAACCGAAAGCAGCCTGTGGCAGTTCTCCGAACCCCTGCCGAACCCCACCAAACCCCGTTCGCGACTCTGCGCCAGCGCCACCGGTACACGTCACTCATGTTTCCGCACCTGCTAACGCATCGGACACTTGGTAACTCTCACTTTTTTTTTTTTCAAAGAAAAAATGGGAAGTTAATTAATGCTACTAACGCTAACTCGCGACTTACTTCTAAATATATTTATATGTGTATATACGTAGGTATGAAGTTACCACCCCTGAACAACACTCTGCACAAATGAAAATTACATTCTCGTTTCATCATCTTTATCACTAATGCCGACTACAAAAGATTAAAAAATATCATTTGTATCAGCAGTGTCAAATTTCGAAGTTTTTAATTCGAAGAAAAATGATTAAAGCTTTAAAAAATATGTTCAGGTGTGAAATGTACACAAATCATTAAACAATGGAGCCAATTATTCAAAACCAAAATAGATGGTATAATTGTGCAAATAGTAAACGACCTTCGCCATTGACTCGCAGATTACAACAGATTTCTGCGATAGGGTTTCTATGTTAAAGTACGACCAAGACCGAGCAGCTTAGTTCGTTTTCAGTACGCAACCAAGTTCTATCGACGTAAGGTTATTAGCAGGTATTGCTTTTAATGTATGTTGCTTGTATTACTAATATTGATGTACATTTGACTTTAATGAATAATTTTATTGGGCCTAGTGGATAATTTGATCAAATTGAATAAATATCAGCCAGGAATCAATACCATCGACGGATCGATTTTTGTTTGTTTGAAGACCACCTGCTTATGCCGCCCCGAGAAACACGTGGTTTAAAGCGACAAATAGCGCAAGACAATTTTGTTCGGACAGCCGAGTCGACGAAGGCTTGAGAGATTTCTGTTATTGCTATAAAAAACATTCCATTTCTATTTCTGGCTAATTCCTTATGACTCTTAGAAGCAACGATTCCTCTTTTTGTATTTGAACTCCTTTTTCTTTTTTGTTCCCGTCTAAAAATTCTTGCGTAAGTTAACATGAACCATGACAAGTCGAAATAAAACTTTCCTTATCTAAAATTCTCGGAGTATAGTAATTAGTTTTCTTACACCTTACTCAATTAAAAAAAATATATATTGAAGGCACCAGTGTCAGGGTGCAGAGTGCAATAAATAACATTAGATTTGGATAGTTTTATTACTGCTGTGTCTTTCTGTTTCAAGTAGAATAATGTCTGTAGAAGGATATTTGAAACAAGAGCCTGGATTTGCTACCAGAGCAATCCACTCTGGTTATAAAGCAGAACAAGAATCCTCTTGGGCCGTTGTACCACCAATTTGTCTGTCTACAACTTTTAAACAGGAAAGTCCTGCCCAACACAAGGTAAGGAGTTCTTCCTTTAACAAATACCAGGTACATTAATTTGTATAAAAAATAATTGATTTAAATAAAAAACTGAAAACAATTCATCACATTTATTTCTAGGGTTTTGAATATGGGAGAAGTGGGAATCCATCCAGATTAACTCTGGAGAAATGTCTTGCTTCATTGGACAATGCCAAGTATGGATTGTGCTTCTCCTCAGGACTTGGAGCAACAACTGCTATAGTTAATCTTTTAAATTCTGGAGATCACATAGTAGCTGTTGATGACCTATATGGTGGTACTTACAGATTACTTACAAAGGTAATGCTTCTACTCGTAGTTATGCTTTGAATATTGTATAAAAGTTATTTCTTTCTTGTGAATTTGGATTAGACTTTGTCCATTTGATAATATTTGAATAGATGTTTCCATAGAACTGTTGCAACTTACAGGTGCGGATTACACACCTCTCTGAATTGGACCATAGGCTTTTGTTATAGTTACAAAAGCATTGTCTCCCAAACCTTTGAAATTGTATGTGAAAGTGGTTTATTTATATGAGTCACAAAATTTATTAACCATTAAGTCATTGTTCTAAAGTTCATCATTTGAGTATCCATGTGCTTTTTGGCATTATAATTGAATGGTTGAAAAAATATATCACTGTTACGAAAACAGAAAATCATAAATTTACCCCCTCACTTGCAATTGTGAAGTTTGGAATCTCCACCAATGAAATTCTGATTTTTTAATTTTGAGGATAAATAAACATTTTTGAATGGACCTTTAAATAGAGCAATTGGTTAAAATGATCCAACTTTCACTTACTTGCTCATGGGTCACATTTATGCTCTTTCAAAGACACTCTGGAATCAGATTTGGTTTTTTAAAGCAAATAATTCAGAAAAATTTAATTTCTGAGATGAGAATGAACTGATTCAGAAATTCTTATTTTCTTCTTAGGTTGCTGAGCGCTTGAATATAAAAACCACATTTGTCGATGGTCGTGATCCTCAAAATGTAGAAAATGCTATTACAAAAGACACAAAAATTGTATGGCTTGAAACTCCAACAAATCCATTACTGAAAGTAATAGATATAGCAAAAGTTTGTGATCTAGTTCACAAACACAAAGATATAATTGTTGTTGTAGACAATACATTTCTCAGTGCATACTTTCAGGTATGTGTCAGCGTATAGAACAAGAACTAGATTATATGTGGTAAAATTATAATTGCTCATTCAGAATACTAATTTAATCCAAACAAATTGTGATTATGAGATTGTATTACTACTGAAGAAATGTTCTTTGTAAGTGATTTTTTGTGTTGTAGCGACCTCTCAACCTAGGAGCTGATGTAACTATGTACTCTTTAACAAAATATATGAATGGCCATACTGATTGCATAATGGGATCTATTTCTACCAACAATGAAGACATTTATGAGAGGCTTAAATTTCTTCAAAATGGTAAAATTCATATCAATCTTACATTTCTATTCAGGGGTAGGGGAACATCTGTCATATTGTACACTATGAAATTAAATGATGATACATTAATATCCTAGAGTTGTCCTGTAGATTATGTAAGTCTTTTTCAGCTTTTCAGACTTTTAGAGTTGAATTTATTTGTTTGAGTACTACTTTTTAAGAATTAGTGTTTTTTCTTTTCCCATTTTTACAGCAATTGGAGTGATACCGTCTCCTTTTGACTGCTTCTTGGTGTATCGCAGCTTGAAAACATTAGCTGTGAGAATGGAACAACATATGAAAAATAGTTTAGCTATTGGCCAGTATTTGGAAACTCATCCACTTGTAGAAAAAGTCATTCATCCAGGTAAAACTATAAACTTGAAAGAAATGAAAGTAAAATTTTCTTAAAGCTCAAAATTCATCCACTAAGAGCCTTTGTGCTCCTGAAGTGTTAAAGTATTATTTAAAGTTAAAGGGTGTTCCTAACAAATTAACATTGATAAAAAATAACTAAAATTTTCATATTTTGACTAATTTATGTTAAACTAAATGTACATTACAATATTTATTGCATTGTTGAAGGATTACCATCTCATCCACAGCATTCATTGCTAAAGAAACAGTGTTATGGATATAGTGGAATGGTTTCTTTCTACTTGAAAGGTGGATTGGAAGAATCTAAAATCTTCCTTTCTTCACTTAAATTAATAACTCTTGCTGAGAGCTTGGGAGGCTATGAAAGTTTAGCAGAACTACCGTGAGTGTTACTTTATAATATGTTGTGAAACTTTATCAGTGTATAAAATGTTTTTGTTTTTTTGTTTTGTTTTTTTTAGTTCCCTCATGACGCATGCGTCCATACCTCCAGAAGAACGGGCAAAATATGGAATTACTGATAATTTGATCCGCATGTCAGTGGGTTTGGAATCAGTTGAAGACCTTACTGCAGATATTGCTCAAGCATTTCAGGCTGTGAAGAATTTGAACAAAAAATAATTCATATTTCCATAAAGTTGAAAATTGAAAATTTTGTATGGTTCTTTGGAATACTTTTCCAGAAATGTGTCATTAAAGTATGCCTTCATACATTTGTCTAATTAATTTTTACTCCTGTACCATTCATTATCTGCCTAATGTATTTTCTATTTCTGTGGCTCTTTTATTTACAATTTAAGTATTTCTTTTGGTTCTTTATATCTTCATTCACTTTCAAATTTTGGAAATTAATTAACTTTGTTACTTGGTCTCACATGATGTTTTTGTAATAAGTTGATAATTACAGTAAAATACAGGAAAGTGTAAATTTCAGGAAAGATACAAATAAAAACGATAGGCTAGGCGAATTTTTAAATTTACTGCAATGGAGGCTCCATTTTTCTTTTAATTTCTCGCCCTTCGTCAGAAGAGAAAGCGCAATAATGAGCCGGATAACGGCGAATTTTCGACACAAAATATCTTATTGGTTCTGGTAACGAAAAGTGGATAAATCATGATCCTGATTATGGTAAATTACTACCTATTAGCGGCAAAATTGATACTCCAATTAATCTGAACGAATTCGAAGTTTTGCGAGTTTGCTACATAGGTCTACATACATGTATGTAGTACATGTTTTAATTTACTATATATTGGAGCAGGATTTATCCGCTTTTTCTGTATTGTATGCCAACGAGTTTTCTGTCGAAAAATCGCCGTTTTTGCCGCACCGTTACATAACTCTCTGCGCTCCCTATATTTCTCCATATAATACGCACGTATAAGAGAAAGTAAAAAATAAAGAAAATTATGTAAAAGACGGGAAGCACTATTCCTATCAAGTTGTAAATTATGGGAAAAAGAATGCATTGTAAGTATATACTTTCCGGGGGGGACAAAGAAAATTTACGTAAAATGCGGGAACGTAAAACCGGGCTTTCACGTGCTTTACTTATTCCTACGAGCTACTGCGGACTACAGTTTTTTCAACTGAATTAATGTTTTCTTTTTGCTTAATTATTTTTACATTCCTTTACTATACAATTATTACCTATTATTATTATTATTATTATATGCTTATAATACAATTCTGACCACGCTACATGATATCTTCTAAGGCCCAGCCATATTTACTCCGGAGAGATTCATGTCATTATGGGGATCAGCTTTTCGTCTGTATCCCTTGGTAAGACAAGGTTGTTAAGCCTTGAATTTGAATTATGAGGTGATAGGATAATGATGAGACGTGATCATGGCCCTTTTTAACCATTGCAGAGGTCGCCTACACGGCCAAGGGAAACAACGAAAACCACGGCCAGGTTGGCCGGCCCGGGGATCGAATTCGAGCTTCCCGACCGCGAAGTCAGCGCGCTACGCACTGAGCCACTTCACTCGGTTGTTATTTTTATAATTATTATTGTCTTTTTCGGGCGATTTAGAAACTAGGTAGGTAAGAAATCATATCATCCACAGTTCAAGACAGTCTGGGGGACAGTGACAAAAATTGTAGTGATTTACAGATTTCTAGTCTATTGTATTAGTTTTATAGCTAATTTAGGCCAAAACGAGAGTCAGTCGCCCTATGTCCAGTGATAACCCTAATCGGAAGTGGAGGGGGAAACGTGTGAAAAGAAATGCATTACCTTGTTTGCCGTAATAATCCTTGTTACAGAGCTGTAAACAAACGCATTGTTGAATATTCCTGGAAAACCTCCAGTAACATTTTTGAACTGTTATTACTCAATGTGTAATGACATCTTTGGAATGAAATTAAAAAAAACATTTAGTAGGAAATTTTATAAGCTAAAAAAAGGACTGTAATGAATTTTAATGGGTTTCCTCACCCACTTCAAAATATTCGCAAACATCTCAAAGAATGTACACTTAAATTTTCTTACGAGGTGTAAATGATTAGGGTAATACTTTTCTTTTCACATGCTCGCCCCCTTTTTGATAAGGGTTACCCCTGGAGATAGGGCGGCTGCCTCTCGTTTTAACCTTAATTGACATTAAAACTAACTAAAAAACAATAAATTACCCGTCCGTTGAACACTTCAAATTGTCTGTCCCAGATTGTGCTGTTCCCCAAATACTCTTTAAAGCATCGCCAATATCGTCATGTGGTGGGAAATTGTAAACGAAGTGAATCAAAAGGCCATTGAAATTTACAATCTGGCAATTCATCTCTCTACTGGAAATCAGTACCCTGCGCCTACAACGACGGACAATATGCATCCATAAAGACCTCCAAGCAAGAAGGGTTGCATTTCTTTCCCCAGGAGGCTTAGTCGGACGTGACCTCGTGGACAATTTGCCCTCTCATTTCACATAAGTTGGGGATTGCAATTGCACTACCTTCTCCTCTTGGAGACCACAATGCTTTGGCTCCACGTATAAATTGTAAAGGCCGTTGAGCGCCAATTTGACTAGTCAGTTCAAGACTACGAACAAGGAAGTGCGGAGTGCAAGCAGAGGCATATCTAGTTATTCAGGCGCCCCTGGCAAGCTTAGAAATTGCGCCCTGACAGGATACTTCCAATTAGGATAGTTGTTACTTGTTTTAGCGGGCATAATATAAATAGCGCCCCTTATGAGTGGCGCCCATGGCACGTGCCATGTCTGCCACACCGTGGATACGCCTGTGGCTGCAAGTCTTAGAGTTCCAGAGCAGTTTCCTGAGAATTCACTTACCTATGAATATGTTTGAGGACAGGGACCAGAGAGTATAAGTGACAGGGACTGCGTTTGAGACTTACACTCAGAAATAAGTGCTTTAATAAATTTATTTAACATTACTATTATATTCATGTCCGATATTGGGATGCCTCAAGTTGAAGCTCGAGAAAACGTGCGTGAAGTGATACGTGAAGTGAAGGAAAACCTGCGTGAAGTTTCAAGGAGAGGGAACCCAATCTCCAAAACTTCAGAAATCTCGAGTTCTTCTTTTTGTGCTATGCCAATATTTCCTCTTCCACCAACTCTAGAAAGTAAATCAATTTGAAATCGTAAACAATACACCAAATAATTATGGATGTTGGATGCACAAAACGAAACGGAAGAAAAATCTTAGAATCGGAAACCTGTTTATTCCGATCCCGATCCCACTACTAGTGTCAACTCAGGAGTAGGAGGTTGGAAGTAGGATGAGCTAACGTTTGTAAAAATCACAAAGATTATATTTTACGCGGCCCCACGACTGTATTCAAAGATCACAAACCACATTTATCTCCATCGCAACTACTATCTTATCGAAAATCAGAGGAACATGAGAATGCAGTGCGTTCTTTAAAAAAACAAAGCCTTACTTGAGCAAATGGTAGACGACCTTCGCAAACTATGTACAATTTAGGTGGGAGGTTTACTATTTAAAGATCCTCAGAGCGTCTTCTGTACAGTAAGCGACAGTATAAGTAGTGGGTTCGCACGATAGCATTTTTCTCCGAACCGGTGCATTATTATGAATGTGTGAATATTGTTGTTACTTACAGTTACAACGGACAATTTTATAAGTTAATAAGGTAACATATATTATAAGATACTCCTCCATTTAATTGGACATCGGGATATTGTTTCGTAATGTTAAGATTTTCAGCAAAATATGCTCAGGAACACATAAGATCAAAATTTACCAAATTTGCGGTTGGATCCTATTTGCTACCTACCCAATAAAATATTATTGTCCTTCATTTCCTTTCAAAAAAAAAATTCTGGATGCCATTCACACCCATTTGTACTTGCTTAACTGAGAGATACACTTATATATTTGTATTATAATCATCCTAGGCCTATTTGTTTCTACATTCATTCAGAAATATATGATTATCTTGGATCTTAATTCATAATGATAATAAACTTCATTATTAATGCATCAAGTGTAAGATGTTATTTGGGTTGTTATGTGTTAATGGTATTTCATTTCTTCAACATTCTGTTGAAGTTCAGATAGAAGTGCATTAAATTCATAGAATATAATTTTTTTGTGTAACTTATTTTTTCTTGAAACAGAATTATGCCAGGGGAAGGATACCTGAAACAAGAACCAGGGTTTGCTACCAGAGCTATCCATTCAGGTTATAAAGCAGAACAAGAATCAACTTGGGCTGTAGTGCCTTCAATTTCACTTTCAACAACTTTTAAGCAGGAAAGTCCTGGTCAACATAAGGTATATTTTGCAGGTTTTTCAAAATCAGTGTTCTTTATTTTTCAATTTTATGATAAAACAAGCATACTGAGAGAGAAAAAATATTTAAGGGTTTTGTTTATGGAAGAAGTGGAAATCCTTCAAGATCTATGTTGGAAAAATGTCTTGCTTCATTGGATAATGCAAAGTATGGATTATGCTTCTCTTCTGGGCTTGGAGCGACGACAGCCGTACTTAAACTTTTAAAACCTGGAGATCACATAGTTGCTCTTGATGATCTTTATGGTGGCACATACAGATTACTTACACAGGTAATACCACTCTTATATTGCAAATCGTGCAGTTGAAAATTTAAAGCAGTTCTTTATCAATGATTCTGTTGCTTTTTATTGTGAATCACAGAGGAATTATCTTCTGGCCAAATGGGATTAGAGAGTGAATAATGGGTTATGAAATTCATCAAGAAGATAATGCGTAAGCATTCTTTTTCATATAAAGTAAAGGTCTTCCATCTTTTTTTTTAATGTAAAGTGAAAAAGGTTTGAATTTCTTTTTTCTGTAGATGAATATTCAATTTCAACTCAGAAATTATGAAATTGCATGTTAAACAAAGTACATGCAACTTCTCTTGACGGATGTGTAATTTACAAGGGGTAGTACCAGGGCTCCTCAAGAGAATTTGATATCTTTTGCTGGCTAATTATTCATTTTTCACTGTCAGAGACAAAATTACTGTAATTTATTTCATGTATGATTCCACATACTTATATGTTTAATTAAAGTAATTAAAATAAAGAAATTTATTCAGGAAAACTTTCCCCAAAGCATTCTTAGAATTCATTTAATTAAAGTAATTAAAATAAAGAAATTTATTCAGGAAAACTTTCCCCAAAGCATTCTTAGAATTCATTCAGACTGTTTATTTGCCAAATTGATCCAATTGGACCTACTTGAAAAGTAAAATCTGAGGCCATGTATGTATATGTTATTCATCACAGACACAGTATAAATAAGGAATACACTGATTTTGTCATGGCATATATCGTTTTATTTTATTTTTGAGCTTAAGTCTATGTCAGAGCCTCATAACTAATAATTTTCTATGAGTGTCTCACCAAATAATTGGATATTAAGTTGTAAACTCATCAAATATGATATTGTTTAATGTCATTTTATAATAATGGCCACTCTCGCATATCCTGAAAACATTGGAGGTGGGGAGACATTTCAGTTCTGACTTCCATAAATATTTTTGATGCAACATTTTTAATTGTTAGAATGAAAAAAAAAATAGTAGTATATTTAGAATATGAATACTGCTTTCAATGTGATGAGACCTATATATGGTACATATTTTTAATTAAATGAGTAAAATTACAATATACATTGGCTTGGGAGATAACACCACACCCCCCTGACACCTTAATCAACCACCAGTCACTTGTGATGAACTAAGAAAATTTTCAAACATGTTAAAGATGCTCAAAGAAAATAAAGAAATTAAAAATTATATCTCACTATTGGCAGAAGTTAAGGAGTAAGGATATTCTTTTCTCATTTCATAAGAAATGTTTGTGTGCTATCTTGGCTGAATCAAAATAGTAATAGAACTTGGATACACATGATTAACAGTATTACACAAATCATTTTCTTCTTCTTTTTCTTCTTCTTCTGCTTCTTCTTCTTCTTCTTCTTCTCCTTCTCCTTCTCCTTCTTCGTCTTCTTCTCCTTCGTCTTCTTCTCCTTCTTCGTCTTCTTCTCCTTCTTCTTCTCCTCCTCCTCCTCCTTCTCCTTCTCCTTCTACTTCTTCTTCTCCTTCTTCTTCTTCTTTTTTCTCTCCTCATTCTCCTTCCTCTTCTTCTTCTTCTTCTTCTCCTTCTTCTTCTTCTTCTTCTTACTCTTCTTATTATTATTTTTAAGGTAGATATAATAATTAATATCATATTTTAAAATACATATTAAAAAATTATATATTATTTTTAATAGGAATCTAATCCTATTGCTATTGTTACAAACAATATTATCATTACTCAAATATCACAAAAATTACAAATGAAGGAGTCATATTTGACATACTCCAAACTCAGAAAAGTATAATTGAATTTGCTGTCTGTCAATTTTGTATTTAGTGCATTATAATATTCATGATTTTAACTAAATCATATGAATTCATTACAATTTTGCCTTATTCCTTTCCAAATCAGTTTTGAAATATTTCATTTCTTGGAGTCCTGAGAAATTTATTCATTGTATTGTGTCTCACAAAGTTAAAATTGTATTGTCTTAAATGCAGGTTCTTAAGAGAAAACTCATATTGTCAATACTCAACAACCTAGGCGACTAATGTTTTCAGGGCTGAAAGAAAGAAAGAAAAAAAGAAAAGAAAAAAAGCATAACAAAACTCGTTTACAAAAAAAAAACAACTTGTTTTAAAATAAGAAATCCTAATCTGCACAAATACGTAGGTTGGGATTGTCATCATATCTACGTAATTGAGAAGGTAGAGTCTGAAAGGGTTACAGAATTTATGCAAACAATTTATTCTCCCTATCTTATTGTAGGTACTTTGATTAATGTATATAATTATGCAAAATCATCAAGCAGTTGTTCATGCTTTTAGTTGAGTTTGAGGAAATCTAGTTGGAAGTACTTTGCAATCTTAATATCCATATTTATTTTATTAACAATATTATGTATTGAAGTTTTGGTTATTATGAGCTAAGAATCAAAAGTGTGGTAAATAACTGATTTGTTTTATAGATTGCTGAACCCATGGACATAAGAACAACATTTGTTGATGGCTGTGACCCTATGAATGTGGAAAGTGCCATCACAAAAGATACAAAAATGGTATGGCTGGAGACTCCAACAAACCCCTTATTGAAAATTATAGATATAACAAAAGTTTGTGAATTAGTTCACAGACATAAAAATGTAATTGTTGTTGTGGACAATACATTCCTCAGTGCATACTTTCAGGTATGTTGATAAACGTAATTGTTTGAGCTTTATTGTTTAAACATAATTATTTAAGCTTTTTAAAAAAGACACAAACAAGATAGATTGATGATTGGTTAAAAGATTATTCTTAAAAGAATATTCATTTTTATTAAAAAGTGTTTTCTCCTTTTATTTTTTAGAGACCTCTCAATTTGGGTGCGGATATAACTATGTACTCATTAACAAAATATATGAATGGCCATACCGATTGCGTAATGGGATCTATTTCAACCAACAATGAACAGATTTATGAAAAGCTTAAGTTTGTTCAAAAAGGTAACGTTCATTTGTATAATTTATTAACTGTATGTGGTGCAAAGGGGATATAATTCAATATTTGTTTGAGAATTTATTTTGGAATACATGAACTGAAGAAATAATTTTATAAGTTGCTCACAGATTTCACTTAATCATTCCAATTTTACTTTCTCGCCGAACTTTGTAAGAAGGGAAAAAGTATTGTAATCACGCGCTGGTAATCGACGATTTTTTTGACACAATCGCCGGGCCCTGGTAAAGAAAATGGATAAAATTTGCTTAAATATGTAGTAAATTACTTACTCTAACTCATTTTGCAGTCACAAATCAGAATTAATGTTTTGTGAGTTCCTGATATCGAAAATTCTATTGACGGCAAAACGACTGTCCGTCCGTCTATGGTCAACTCCAGTGTCTAAACCGATCAGACGATTTTTTCTAAAACCGATATTCCACAATAAACTTTAACGAGCTCGAGGCCCTGCGAGTTTGAAATGGATATTTTGATTTTGGGTAGTTCTTTACATGAAGCTTCAACACAATTTTTTCAAAAATAGCTCCCACTTTTTTTATCAAACTTTGTCGAAAAGCGATGTTAAAGAAATGCGCGCGTCTCATTTTAGTTGAAATCCCTGATTTTCCCGATTGCAAGCGTTCAAAATTAATTCGGCGTCTTCCTGTAACCGCAATATTGAAGATAAAGATTTTTTTTCCGTAATGAAATCCATTGTTCAATGACAGTTCTTGAAATAAAGTCATGAAGATATGAGAGGTTTTCGCGTAATGTTGCGTGAATACTTTTCTAACAATTATTTTCTCAACTAGTGTACGAGTCAACCATACGTACGATTTCTTCCAAAATGGATATTCCCCGATCGATCTGGTTTTAGTCAAAGCTTTGAGATTTTGAAAAAGATTCTTCGAAATTTGGGGGTACTTTATATGAAGCCCCCCGGACATTTTCTAAATTTTCTCAAAAACGGCTCCAAATTTTTTCTTTAAATTTCTTGTATGAATAGAGTAAAATACACTTTTTAACATGGCATAGGTCCGATTTTCAAGTACAGCTCTGAATTTTCGAAAATTGTGAAAGCTTGAATTTTTTTCGGCGTCTTTCTCCAACTACAAAATCGAAGATAGAGACTTTTTCTTCCAATAAAATTTGTTCTGCTTATTGAGTTCTTTAATAAACGTCATGTAAATGTTTTTCAAAAGTTTGGTAGTTTTAGTGCAATATTGCGTGCAATACGTGCAATTTTAAAAAATTACAAAAACAAGATTTTCTCAAAAACGGCTCCAAATTTTTTCTTTGAACTTTTGGTAGGGATAGTGGTAAATGTACTCTATCAATGACATAAAAACCATTTTGGTCTATCAGTTGGTTTTTTCACAAATTACAAAACTGTAAATTTTTTTACTTGTCTCTCACGTCGTTAATATTTACATTATCGACGATTTTTTCACATTATTATATTTACGAGTATATATGCTTTAAATAATGTCAAGTAAAGTTTCTCGAAAACAACCGTTTTCTGTGAAAAGTAGCTCAAATTTCGGCATTTTCAGAAATGCTTAAACGCCATTTTCTCGTATATGGCTGCAATTCTTTTCTTGAAACGTTTGTAACGGATAGTGCTAATTACACTCTTTAGTATAGCGTCAAGTTTATTTTGAGTTATTTTTTTTGTTTTTTCAAAAATTATATAAATGTAAATGTTTTGAAAGATCTCTCACATCTTTAATATGCACATTATCCGCAATTTGTAAAGATTATTATATTTGTGAGTGTAAGTGCTTCAAATAACTTCAAATAAAGTATTTTGAAAACTCAATCATTTTCTGTGAAAATGAGCTTCAAATTTCGCATTTTTAGTAGTGCTAAAACGCCATTTTCTCTTAAACGGCACATAATTTTTAAAAGAAAATTGCCATTTACAGCGAGGTTTTTGTGTTCTTTAATATTCTAAAATTAATATTTCCGTTCTACCAATAGGAAATCGAAAAATTAAGAAAATGACAAAAAATGTACTTTTGGCGATGATAGATGGTTGTTGGCAAGAAAGAGTATGTGGCAATTCCGAATAGCTAGCGAAGACCCAAGAAAATAGAAAACTAATACGGGAAAGTCTGTGCCATTCTTTAGCACCACTTGTTTTCCGCAGCATTACATAACTTTCCCTATACATATACTTTCCGTATATCACTCCGTGTATACGTACGTATACGGGAAAGTAAAAATGGCTGCAAAATTTTACTTTCCCGTATACGTACGTATATACGGAGTAATATACGTAGTATAGAGGAAGTTATGTAATGCTGCGGAAAATCGATTTAAAGATTTTAACGGAAATACGTTTTGGGGTCCCCTGATACCGAAAAAGTTTTGTTTTTTTTCAAAACATCCGACCGTCTATCCGTCTGTCCGTCCGTCTGTGAACAACACTAGCGCCTAAAGCATACATGCGATTACTTCCAAAATTGATATTCGTTGGTCGATCTGCGTCCACTCAATGCGCCGCGATTTTGAAAATCTTTCTTCAAAATTTGGGGGTACTTTACAGGAAGCCCTCCTTACATTTCCAAAATTTTCTCAAAAATGGCTCCAAAAGTTTTTCTTTAAATTTCTTGTAAGAATAGAGTACAATACCCTTGTAAAGGTGGCACCGGTCCCATTTTTCACTGTTAATTATGAATTTTCGAAAATTTGCGAAAGAGAATTTTTTTCGGGGTCTTCTTAGAACTACGAAATTGAAGATAGAGATTTTTCCTTCAAATAAAATTTGTTGTAAAAACTGAGTTCTTTCATTAAGGTCATATACATTTTTTTTGAAAATTTTAGTAGTTTTGGGGCAGTATTGCACGCAATATTTGAAATTTTAAAAAAATTACACCAGATTTTCTGAAAAACGGCTCCGAATTTTTTCTTTAAACTTTTTGTAGGGATAGTGCTAAATGTGCTCTATGAAATGATATTAACGCCATATTTCTCTATTATTTTGTTTTTTCAAAAATTGCAAAAATGTAATTTTTTTGACTTGTCTCTCACGTCGTTAATATTTACGTTAGCGGCGATTTGTTCACATTATTATATTAATGAGTACATGTGCTTTAAATAGCAATTTTCGTTAAAAAATTTGGAGCCGTTTTTAAGAAAATGGCGTTTAAACGTTACTGTAAATGCGAAATTTGAAGCTCTTTTTCACAGATAATTTTTGAGAAAATTTGGGAGTATTTTGCATGAAGCCCCCCGGACATTTTCGAAATTTTCTCCAAAACGACTTTAAATTTTTTTCTTTAAATTTCTTGTAAGAATAGAGTAAAATACACTTATTAAGATGGTTTAATTAGATCCAATTTTCACGGATAACTAAGAATTTTCGAAAATGGTGAAAGTTTGAATTTTATTCGGCGTCTTCCTCCCTCTACAAAATTGTAGATAGAGCTTTTCCTTCATATAAAATTTGTTCTTCGTAGTGAGTTTTTTCTTTAAGGTCATGTACATTTTTTTTGAAAATTTTAGGTTTCGCGCAGTATTGTTTGCAATATGTACAATTTAAAAAAAATACAAAAACAAGATTTTCTCAAAAACGGCTCCAAATTTTTTCGTGACAATTTTTGTAGGAATAGTGCTAACTATACTCTATGAGATGACATAAATGCCACATTGCTCTTTTCTTTAATTCTTTTCAAAAAATTACAAAAATGTAATTTATTGACTTGTCTCTCTCGTCATGAATATTTGCATTCGAGTTGAAAAATAATTGAAGTCGTTTTTGAAAAAAAATTGTTTTTTAATTTTTTTAAATTGCAAATATTTCGCGCAATATTGCCAGACAGCTACTAAAATTTTCAAGAAAATCTCTTTCTTCATAATTGTGGTTGTAGGAAGACGCCGAAAAATTTTTGATTTTTTTCTATTTTCGAAAAATCAGAATTTTCAACCAACATGACACCTGCGCCATTTTCTTAAATGATCTTCAGACTATGCAACAACAAAATTTAGTGAAAATTGTTGGCTCATTTTTTTTGAAAATTTTGGAAATGTCCCAGCGGCTTCATGTAAAGTACCCCCAAAAATTAAAATATCGGTTTCAAATTCAAGGGATCACGAGATCAGTCAGATCGATCGAGCAATATCAATTTTGGAGAAAATCGGCTGAACGGTTTAGTCGTTAGCGTTGTTCAAAGATAGACGGACGGACAGACGTTTTGTTTTGAATTCGTTTTTCGGTATTAAGGATCCACAAAAGAGGGATTCTGGTTGCACTACATATTAGGGGATTTTTTCTTAATTTAGCAAATGGATTTATCCACTTTTTTGTTGTCAGGACCCGGCAATGAATTTTTTTCTGCCCAAAATCTGCCATTTTTTTTGCGCAGCATTACATAATTTCCATACACTAGGCATATACTCCGCATATACGTACGTATACGGGAAAGTGAAAATGGCACAGATCTCATTTTTGTTGAACTCTTTGAATTTTCAAAAATGACAAAAGTTAAAAATGATGTGAGAAAGTATGTGCTGTTATAGCACCACTAGTTAAATGTAAGGTGAATTGCTCTTTAACACACTATTTTAGGAAAGGGGAAATTTTAGTGTTCTTTAAACATCTTATGATTTTCATTCAACAGCAACTGGAATAGTACCATCTCCATTTGACTGTTTCCTGGTATTCCGCAGTTTAAAGACCTTATCATTGCGAATGGAACAACATATGAAGAATAGTCTAGCTGTTGGACAGTTTTTGGAAACTCATCCACTGGTAGAGAAAGTAATTCATCCAGGTAAAAGGAATTTTCCATGTTGTTTATTATTTTAAGCACTTTCCCCAGTTGTCAAAGTATGCAAGTAAGTTGCATGAGAGAGGTAGGGGCAGGGGAGAGTAGGGGATAAGGCGAGTGAGAAAGAAATACAAAAATATGCATTAGTAGCATTAAAAGAATGCATTTAATTTAAGCCTTTAGACTAATTGTTTGCCTTTTGGCAGGTTTGCCATCGCATCCACAGCATTCTCTTCTGAAGAAGCAATGTTATGGATACAGTGGAATGGTTACTTTCTACTTGAAAGGGGGATTGGAAGAATCTAAAACTTTCCTTTCTTCCCTTAAAATAATTACTCTTGCTGAGAGTTTAGGAGGATATGAAAGTGTCGCACAACTGCCGTGAGTATTACCTTTTCAATTCTTTTGGCCTTGTGTATGTAGTATACTTATATTTTCAGGAATATATTTTTCTTCACAGGTCATACATGGCACATGCATCAGTACCTCCAGAAGAACGTGCAAGAATTGGTATTACAGATAACTTGATTCGTGTGTCAGTTGGTTTAGAATCAGTTGAAGATCTAATTGCAGATATTGATCAGGCATTCCAGGCTGTTTATGCACTAACAAATAAGTAAAAATGTATTCGATTTCAATACAGTTGAAAATTTGTAGCTGGTAATTAAAAATTTTTTCCATTAAAATATTACAAAATGAAACTTGTAACAATATTGTTTTGCTCATAAAAGACTGATATATTTAGTGTAATCAATTTAATGTTTGTACAGTGAAACTCCGTTTATACGTTCCTCACTTACACGTTTTACACGTTTATACTTTTTTTTTAGACGGTCCTGAATAAATTCCTATATTTCCTGTGCTAAATGATTTCAGTTATGCGTTTAACGTTTATACGTTTTTCCACCTTATACGTTCGTAATAAAAGTCCTTTTAATACCGTACAACGTTCAAATGATGCCCGTGAGACGCGGGGCGACCTGCGCCAAAAGCCCGGAATTTGCATGTTACTCGAGTCGGCACGTTCCAGAACGCTCCCGCGGAGCGACCTGTCGCTCGGCCTCTGAAGCGACTTCCCGCTGATGAAACTTGTTATATAGAAGCTCGACTCTGCCTAACTGAGCGCGAAGTCGGCTCCCCGGCCGCCTCCAGCAGCGGGACATCGAAAAATTTCAGTCGGGTGCGTACGGGTCGTGTAATTTTGGCCAACTAGCTGGAAAAAATTAAATTTTCGACTGAATCAAAATAGTAAAATTGTAATATTTCTGTGTAGCAGTATGTCTGAACTATGTGGGAACGTCGTTAGTTTTCTCTTGAAGGTCACATGGACCCCATGTGCATGTTCAAACACGTCTATCGCCGCTCCACCAGCGCTCAGCTCTGAATGGCCCTTTTCAGTCCGTAAAGTTCTCTTGGTAGGGATACACTGCTTGTCTAATTCTGTGATTTGTGGGTTTACTATTAGTAATGTACATGCTTTTACGATTGTTTTTATGTGGATAAAATTTAAGTATTTATTTTTGTTGTGCCTAAAAACGTTAATGGAAAAGGCGAGGGATTTATATTGAATGTATTACACGTTCTCTAAATTCAATTAAAGTTTTAGTTTGTTATACACCATTATACACCTTTCGGGCCATATACATTTTAAAACTAGTACTTTTGGGTTCTTAATCGTGAATAGACTAGCTGCTTATATCTGCTTATCTAAATTATATGTAAGTTTTTACAGAAAGGCTCTTCAAGTTATCCGCAGGTTGTTATTTGATAGATAAGTAAAAAATTCAATTGACGAGAGATTTGAAGCTTCTTACGTGAATTAGGAATTGTAGAACCTCAAAAAGCATTGTTGGACAAAATTAACTCTTATGTTAGATGTATTTGCCAAAAAATCGAAACCGGATTGCAAGACTCCGTAAGAAGTAAAGAGTTGTTCTTGAAATATAACTCGTCCTGATTGCAAGAAACTCTTAGCCTTCATGATTAAATGTTAAAGGCAGTCCCAGGTCCATCACACATAAATGTACACATTAATAGAGCTAGAAGAACTAATAAGTCCTTCAGATACTGTGGGATTAAACCATAAAAAGGGAACCGTTTTTTAGACACTACTACCTCAGAAAAATTATTCATAGCTATTGAAATCAAACTAAGGAAGTATGACAAAGATATGTGGCAGCTATAGATAAGGAGCTCTGTGAAGCCTTGTAGGAGAACTACAAATAAGAAAGCTCGAAGATCCATTCTTCAAATGGATCATTGTCAATTGATCAGGCACTTGCTTTGTTGGTGGACGTCAATATTTCAACCCGTCAGTATGTACACATACGCTAACAAAACATTTTTCATATTTCTAATCGTTTAGAAATACGAACATGGCAAGTGAAAGCAGAAAAAATAAAGCGAAAGTGGCGAAAAAGATCTAGAAAAACGTCGCAATTATGAATTTGCTCCACCAGCTGCTTATTAGCTCAGATCCATTCATGTCGAGCATACGCGCCAAAACTACAACTGCACCCAAAAAAGTGAAATATGAACTTTGGTGTTATTATAATCAAGTCAATAAGGCAAAAAAGAGACGGTATATTTAGAAGAATACGCTAGTGGTGTTTAAAACTAATTTGTAAGTATTTGTTGTACATTCTTCTCATTTTATTTTTGTTTTTATTTTTCATTTTCGGCTTTTTATTTTTGTATACTTTCATTTTATTTAATTTTTTTGCAATGTTTTGTAAAATTCAAATATTTTGTCCAATAGAGTTAAACAAATGTAAAGTTTGAAAAACAGATACTGTCATGAGGGTATTACAAATATTCAAATTTCCTAAATAGTTTACAAAATATTTCGTAAAAATATAAGTTTTACGAGCAGAGTTGTTTATTTGGACATTATTTACACAACAGACCTCCAAAAACTACGAGAAATTCATTTAAAAGAGAGTTATTAATTTTTTCCTCCTAGATCGTCAAAATTACACACTGTGGGGCGTTTCGTTTATTTGCACACAGCCCCGCCGGAACTAATACTAGTAGCAGTTCGATTTTGCCACCACCAGACAGAAGGGCGCCTGCACAACTAATTCAGCCGCCGTACAGCTAGAAACATACTCAATACTTTACGTGTGATCTACGTGTCCCAAAGTCGATAACTTCGTTTGATGGAAATAAGTATGTGTTACTTATTTGTATGTATATTTTTATTATTGTGGAGAAGGTTTGTCGTAGATGGCGCTAATCAAACCAGTTAATAAATTGCATCTCTGCTTGTAGTCCATTAATGAGACCCGAAACATTCCGAATTTTACTAATGCTATGAACGTAAAATAATTCGTTCACGAGGGCGAGGATAAAACAATTTCACTCTGGATCAAGTAATGTTCGTAGAAGATATATTTAATTGATTCGGAACAGAGAATTGCCATCCGGTAGATAAGCCAATAATGTTTTTATTTATTTCACGATTTTGATAAATCCAATGTGTTACAATGTCAGGAGATGCTAAGCCGCTTGGAATGTCTTGTAACCGCGACACGTCCAGACCTGTCACTTACATAAACTATCGCAATGGTCTGAAGATCTTAGATTAATACACATGCCAAAAATTAAGAGGATTCTAGGATATTTTAAAGAATTTAAAGGAATTAAATTAAGAATAAATAATCATGTCCTCTAACAACTGTTCAGATATCAGCTGGTGTACAACTAACGATAGCAAGTCATTCCCAAGAAACCCAATAAAGACAAGAAGATATTGATAAGTTGGAAGTGGCGAAAGGAGAAGATGATCGCAATATCAACTAGGGAAGCCGAGCTAATCGCAATGTGCAACGCACTTTTCGATATGTACATGTGTACAATGTGCAACGTACTTTGAAGGGGAATTGGAGGAATAACCTGTAGATGAAATTGGTATCGAACAATTAATCCAAAGACTAGCGATAATCTATCCATATATTAAATGGGTCATAGATTGAAGGAAGTATTTCAAGATCATAGTAAGAAAAAAACACATTTTTGGAAATTCAACTTCTCAGGAGGAAGTCAGAAAAGAGGAATGTTATTCTACAACACCTTAGAACACCTTTGATACCGATATCTACGAGACATTACTAATTTTAATACGGATTATATGGCTCTGAGTATCAACTGATGTCTCATCGGGAGGTCCTAGGGTTCGAGCCCCAACGGTGACAGGATTTTCGATACTAAATAAGTCCAGACCAGCCACTGTCTAGAGGAAATTTCTAGCGGCCGGCTGCTCTGATCGGTAGTTTTCCGTGGTTTCTCCATTCAACACCAAGTGAATGCTGGAGGAATACCCTTGCAAATGGGTCACGGACCACGCGCGACCTTTCCTTCCTCTTCCTTGTCCCCCCTTACACACATTTACACTTATGTGCAATACACTACAATACATACCGGGAGACCAGTCGGGAAATTAGACCTTGCCCTTGCTGGGAATGTGCCCCGCTGTTGGGAGCTATACGGCTGGGTACAAAAAACCGCCAGCTGACGGGTAGGCCGCTAACCAGCGGGGGAAAATAAACCGCGATAAAAACATCCACTACATTTACGGTACTAATGACCTTAGCAGTTGACACGCCCGGAATCACTAATCATTGAGTCAATCGACCCTAGGTAGATAGCTATGTCGAATTCAGTCGTTACCTGAAGGGGAATTCTAGCGAGGGTCTGCTCTAATCGGTAGTTTTCCGTGATTTCTCCGAGTATCACCAGGCGAATGCCAGAGAAATACTCTAAGAAATGGGTCACGGGCCGCGCGCGATCCTTACTTTATCTTCTTTGTCCTGTCCTCATCCCTTATTTACACACACTTGCACTTACATGCACTACTCTACCTCACAAGTCGGGAGACCAGTCAAGAACTTACAGCTTGTCCCGTCTGGGGCGATATCTCGCTGGAGTTACCTGGATGAGGGAAATCCCACAAGCCTGTATGTAGAGCGGCGACGGATCCCATCCAGCGAGGGAAAAATTGTTTCCTGCCGTGATTAAATATACACAACACTTTCGGGACGAACGGCCATAGTTGAAGCACCCGGAAACTTGAAATAATCAATCAATCAAAAGTTGAATGAAAACTATGCAGTCTCCGGCCGTATGAGAGGTGTCTATGGATGCCTTAGATACCCGGAACTCGGGAAAGATTAAACTAGTGGTGCTACAGAATGGCACAGACTCTCCCGTACTAGTTTTCTATTTTCTTTGGTCTCGGCTAGATATTCAGACTCTCCACAATTTCCTGCCAGTTGCCATCTATCACCGCCCACACTACACTGTTTAGACATTTTATTAATTTTTCGGTTTCACAATATATGAACGGACATATTATTTTAAGAATATTAAAGAACAGTAAAACCTCTATTAGACACCTTAAATGGCATTTTTGTTTGAAATATTTCGAGCCGTTTTTTAGAAAATGGCGGTTAAGCGGTATTGTAAATGCGAACATTCAAGCCCTTTTTCACAGGAATCTTTTCTGATTTCGAAAAACCTCATTTGAAGTCATTTGAAACACATTAACTCAAAAATAAAATAGTGGTTACAAATTGCTGTAAATGTGCATATTAACGGTGTGAGATATCTTTCAAAAATTACTTTTGGTAATTTTTGAAAAAACAAAAATCTACCCCAAAATTTCCCGGGGGCTTCATGTAAAATACCCTAAAATTTTTCACAATCTTTTAGTTTCGACTGAAGCGAGATTGACTGGGGTTTCTTCAATTTTGTTTCTGCGCAATATTGCGTGCAATATTTAAAAAGTTACGAAAACAAGTTTTTTCTTAAAGTTTCTTGAAAGAATAGAGCAAAACACACTTATAAAGGTGGCATAAGCCCGATTTTCAGTGTTAGCTCTGAATTATCAAAAATTGCTTAAGTTTGAAATATTTTCGGTGTCTTCCTAAAACTACAAAATTGAAGGCAGAGCTATTTCCTTCATATGCAAATTTTTCTCCATATTTAGTTCTTTCATTAAGGTTATGTAATTTTTAAAAAAAATAGTAGTTGGATGCACTTTAGTAGTTGGGTGCTATCGGGGGGATCGTGGGTGCAAAATGTGCAGTATTAAAATAATAAAAAAACAAGATTTTCTCAAAAACTGCTCCAAACTTTTCTTTAAACTTTTGGTAGGAAGCAATGTACACTATGAGATGACATACACGCCATTTTGCTCTATTCTTTTGTTTTTACAAAAATTAGAAAAATGTAATCTTTTTCAATAGTTTCTCACGTTGTTAATATTTACATTAGCGGTTATTTGTTCACAATACCGCATTTAGAGAGTATTTGATTTAAATGATGTCTAATAGAGTTTATAATGATGTCTAATAAATTAACAAAGAAAACTCAATAATTTTATATGAAAACGAGCTCAAAATTTCCGCGTTTTCAGAAACGCTCAAACCCCATTTTCTCAAAAAAGACTCCAATTTTTTTTCTTCAAACTTTTCATATCGATAGTGTTTACTGCACTGTTTAAGACGACGTAGGATTAACTTTGCTGTATCCTTTTGTTTTTTCGAAAATTACACAAATTAATTTATTTAAAATACCTCTCACGCCGTTAATATGGACATTTCTATTGATGGCATTGGTGAGTGAAAATTCTTCAAATTACTTCAATTGAAGTTTTACGAAAACACAAAAAATTGCTGTGAGAAAGAGCTTCAAATTTCACATTTACAATAGGGCGCAAACGATATTTTTTTTAAAACGGCTACAAATGTTTTAACGAAAATTTCTATATAGAATGAGGTTTTACTCTTCTTTAATATTTCAAAAGTAATGTTTCGAATTTACCATTAAGAAACCGAACAACTGAGAAAATTTTTAAAAAAATGCATTTAGAACAGTGATAGATGGCAGCCGCCAAGAGGATGAGGGGAAGGCCGTAAAGCTAGCTCATTCCAAGGAAATTAGAAAATTTTACTACGAGAAAGTCCGGGCCACTCTAGCATAACTAGTTAGTACATAGGTTCAAGACGTGAAGTCAGTAGTTTTGTCCTCAATATAATAATCTTATGTTTATCAATTTCCATTAATAAAAACTTCATTGGACGTTATCTGGTGTTTTCCTCCCTACCCTGGAAACTCATTCGTTGATTGCAATGTATCAAGTGGTCAGATAAGAGCAAAGTTATGTAAAATAGTGTTTTATCAGGAACTACAGATGATATAACGAAGATAAGAAAGAAAATACTTTGACAAGGACACGATCCAGACCAAATTTGGACATACAGCCATCTGTCAAGCTAGGTCTCAGGAGACTTGTCACTCTTTCATCCTCACTGGTGTCTCATCGCATCTGTGCTTTCAGTATTTGACTAGTAGGTGAGTGATATGTGAAAGCAAAAACATCAGAATTTTGATAATGACTTTCGCCTATGTTTGAGTATATTACATGTAAAACTGGAAGGGCATAGAAGGATTCAACTAGTAGTGCTACTGAATGGCACATACTTTTCTGTATTAGTTTTCTATTTCGTTTGGTCTCAGGTCGCAATTCGGACTTGCCACATACTCTTGCCAGTTGCCATCTATCGCGGCCCAAACTACATTTTTTGACATTTTCTAATTTTTTCGGTTTCTTAATGGTAGAACGGAAATATTAATTTTAGAATATTAAAAAACAGTAACACCTCGTCCTAAATGGCAATTTTCTATGAAAAATATGGAACCGTTTTTAAGAAAATGGCGTTTAAGAGTTACTGTAAATGCGAAATATGAAGCACTTTTCACACAAAATATTTGAGTTTTCGAAAAAATACATTAGGAGTCGTTTGAAGCACATTAACACACAAACACAATAGTCCTTACAAATTGCTGGAAATGTGCATGTTAACGGTGTGAGAGATCTTTCAAAAATAATATTTGTGTAATGTTTGGAAAAAAATACCCCAAAATGAACTTAACATCATATTAAACAGTACAATTTGTACTATCCGTTCCAAAAGTTTCAGGCAAAAAAGTGGATCCATTTATCAGAAAGTGGTGTTTGAGCGTTTCTGAAAATGCGGAATTTCCAGCTAGTTTTCACAGAAAATGATTGAGTTTTCAGAAACTCTATACGAAATTATTTAAAGTGCATCTACTCATAAACATACTAATGTGAACAAATAGCTGCTAATGTAAATATTAACGACGTGAGAGACAAGTCTAAAAAATATTTTTTTATAATTTTTGAAGAAACATAAACATTGCGTTTATGTTCTCTCATAGAGTACATTTAGCACTTTCTCTATCAAAAGTTTAAAGAAAAACTTTAGTGCCGTTTATGAGAATCTCTTGTTTTTGTAATTTTTTAAAACTGCATTTATTGAACACAATATTGCGCGAAAACTAGATTTTAAAAAAAATGTACATGACCTTAATGAAAGAACTCACTATGAAGAACAAAATTTATTTAACGGAAAAATCTGTATCTTCAATTCTGTAGTTATAGGAATTTGGCGAAAAAAAATTCGAACTGTGCGTTTCGAAAATTCAGAGTTAACCGTGAAAATCAGGCCTATGCCACCTTTAAAAGCGTATTTTACACTATTTTTACGAGAAATGTAAAGTAAAATTTTGAGCAATTTTTGAGAACATTTGAAAATGTCCCGGGGCTTTCATATAAAGTACTCCCAAAAATTAATGATTTTTTTTTTTCAAAATCGTAGAGCCTCGACTCAGGCCAGTTAGACAGAGGATTCTGATATTTGGAAAATATTGTACGCGTGGTTTAGGCTCTAGTTTTGTTCACATACACCAGACGGACACACAGACGAACAGGCAGACGGATGGACGGACGTTAGAAAAAAACAAACTTTTTTGATATCATGACCCCAAAACATGTATTTCCGTTGAAATCTCGAAATCGATTTTCCGCATCATTACATAACTTTCTTTATATTACCCCGTATATACGTACGTATAAAAGAAAGTAATAAAGATGTAGCGTAGGGTAGGGTAGTGTAGGCGTAGGGTAGTGTGAGTTGTAATGGGATCCACCTGCAATCGTTTTACTGGATTTACAATGCAATGTTATTTTCTCAAGGGAGCATCTGATAAAATCCATCGCTTGTACGTAATGTCAGGGTCAAAAGTTTCCGAAAAAAAAGTTTATTTGTAAAGCGAAATCCTTTTACAGCTTCTCACGACACGTTTCACTGTGATATTACGCACTCACGTACTTTATATCGTATATTTTTTGGATTCCAGATAAAGCAGTCGTGCACTTTCGTTGCTGTGTTACTGTGTGCCAATTGCTACATTTCCTACCAGGTAAGTAATCATCTAAAAAGTGAAAATAACGTAAGAGTTTTGCGTTTACAATAGACGAATATTTCCATGTCAATTATTTATTGCCATGGTGTGCTCAGGAGTGAACTTTAAAGCTAGAGAAATTGACAAAAATTATTCTTTTGAGAACGAATTATGTTGAGTGTCATTGAGATATATATCTAGGTTTTAAACAACGTTATTTGCCATGTATGCATCAAAAACGTCAAATCCACAAACAAAAGTGGATTTTAGAAGATTCTAAATAATGCAGTGTGTTGCGTTTCAAGCAGTTTGGTGAAAAGGTAGTGCTTGCAACGAATATATACAAGCTCTGCATCTATGTTACTCTCTCGAAGCAGAGGACAGAACATATTTTTATTTTTGTTACAAGATTTGAGGCTACCTACATTTAATGTAACTTCGTTTAAGTTTTTCTAGAGAATAATAACTAAAACTATTTCAATAAAATTTAATAATTTATTGGCGATTTTCCTGTAATACATGGAGGAAACCCCGAATTGTATGTATGCATCTGAAAGTGTTTATATTTCTATTCCGTCCACTGTTGATTACATTATACTTGGAACATAATTTGAGTGTATAATTATTTATGATTTTCTATCGTCAGATAAATATTTTTCTTTTCAATGTTGGGGCCTATATTTTTAGATGTTTTGCTTTTTTGTGCGATGAAATTATTGATATCTGTAAATAATTGTTTGAGAGCAAGTTTCTTCACTCTAAATGCGGGTTAGTTGGTCGAATACGGGGAATCGGGAAAAAGACCCACTTGCTCTGTATTAATTTTATTATTTTCTCTTTTTAAAGCACTTTTTACTTTCTATAACTATACATGGAATTGAATAACAGAACCATCCCTAGTTATGATACCGTACAGAATATAATTAAATGGTTAACGATGACTACTAAAGTAGCTGATCCATCACGAGCAGGGCTAGGATTTGTATGGAAAAAACAGATATCTAAATATTATGTAGGTACATATGGCATACAAATGTTCTAAATATGGGCTAATAATTTAATAAAAGAATTCAAAGAGTGAAAATATTCTATTATCAAATGTTCAAATATTAATTAAGTTACACAGCCAAAGAACTTTTTTAATTGTTGAACGAGATATACTCGTGTACTGAAAAGCACTAAATTGATGTGTTGTTGAAAGTACGTTTCTCAATTATTTTCTGCTATTTGGGCATTTACAAAGATGTAAATTGCAAAACAATATTCAAATAAGGAATTCTCTTTTTTCTCTTAATATTTCTTTGTCCTAGCTAAAATTCCGCACAACATCAGAAGTAGTAAAGGAGTTCTTCTATATTTCTAAACCCGATTTACCACATGAAATTGCATTGTACGTTAAACATTATTTTCCAAGAATAATTATGAAACTCTTTAATATGGAACATACTCCAAGAAAATGTTGAAATACGCAAAATGTAAATTTTCCTTATATGTGAAAATATTTACTATACCTCGATATTAGGTCAAATATGGATAATCAAATAGGATTAAAATAACTTCCAAACTTGTAAACATGGCAAACGTTTGATCGTAACTAATAAACAAACAAATTTGTAATTACAAACAAAACCAATTCCCATCTTGAGGTTTAGGTGAACTAAGTGAAGAAACATCCGTCCAGTTGTTTCAGAGCCGAGTCGAAGAAAGGTCAGATTCAGTGCATTATTTCTCAGAATCGATTGACAGAGATTGATGAGACTAACTACTTATTTAATGCTAACAGTTTAACGACCACAGTCTTCACCTTCTCGGATATCGAACTTCGAAAAGTTGAAGGAAACTCCGTTTCTCCAGTTTTCCAAGTTTCCCAACCTCGATCAACTTAACTCATTAATAGAATACATTATGCGTTTCTAAGTCAATAAATGGATGTCTTAGATGGTATTGGAAACTCATTTGCCCAGATTACAATATCCAAGTATAACTTACAACTTAAATGTCACAAGAACGGCAAGTTCAAAATAATATACTTTTTGTTTCGTTTTGTAACGTTTATATTTTGATAATATCAGATTAAATTGTAACCGTATTATCGTCCGTAAAATCGCAAGAAAATTAATGTTAATATTAAGATAAAGATAAAGTATGTCATCATCAAGGTGCCCTCCCACCTTGATTTCACGTTTGTCTTATGTTAAGTGATCTTTTCAGACCTACTAAGCGGCAATAAAACTAGTGTATTGGATATTATTCATTTATTGTTTCTTCTGTTTTATGAGTAAATGTATTTAATTTGTAACACGTTAAAAACGACTTCTAAAAGATGAAACTACACTTTCTCCTTACATTCCAAATTAATTGTAATAAACCGGTGAATAGTAGTTAGAATGATGGAGAGAATAAAAAGAACAGCAATATTGGCACTACAATAATACTTCAGTTCCAAGTAATCGTCTGTAACCCCCATCAATCCACGAAGCTTTTTCACAAGGAAGTGGAATGTCATACTTTATAATATCGTCTCCTATATTATTTCAGTATACCTTTCCTTTGCAGCTCTCACACGCAACCAATATTTATTAATGAGGTCTCTAAAGAAATAGAATTTCACGGAGACGTGACGAATTGCATTTTGACTTCAAAAATGTAAAGGAATTGTTGAAAATAACGCATCTAAATATTCATTTCAAATGCAACCCGCATCACACGACAGCATGTCAAGATCTGTATAGTTAAATAAGTCCTAAAAGAAGCGTACTAGGGCCTTAAAAACTAAAAAATTGACGCCAAAGGCCTCATAGAAACGTTCCTCACACTGTAATATACAGGATGAGATACTTTTGAACATTACATTACATTTTTGCTAGTCCGGCGCTTATCGATTTTATCCAATACCAACTATATTACTCGGCGCTGAAGGCGATCTTAGTTTGTGACGTCATGTTGGGAAGACTTAGATTTCTTCATTTTACATGTATGATTTCTGTGTACATTAATTCAATATTATGGAAATAAAAGTAAATGCTCTCGCAGCAACAATTGGACGTATTAATATTTGCTTGATACCGATGAAGATTGCTTTTTATGTGTATAGTGCAACTGTTCATCTATCGAATTATTGACAGTCTTGTTTCTGTGAAAAGTTTGTGTTATACAGTACTCATGCACGTGGTATGGTTAATCACTAAACGCTCATATTATTCTTATTCAAAATTATATTGTCCATTTGTATCGCTCAACCCACAAATTTCAAACTCCGCTAATTTAAGTTAATATACATTCATGGACATAGCTATTCAAGAGGGAATTTTTTTAAATCACGAATTAAAATGGAATTTGATGAAAACATAGGCGTATATTTCTTTCACAATATTGTTTATTTTTTCTGATGTGGTTGATTTTAAAGACATAACATAAATCATTCAATAGAAATAATTCTTATACCTTGTTTATTCAATTTCATTTCTTTGAAGGTGGGTACAATTCACTTTGGTTAAAGGGTAAATTCGCTGCAAGTTCTTACACTATGATGAAAAGTCACGAAAGGAGTTACAGTGTACTACGAGACGACCGAGACTCAAGGAACGAGCCAACTCCACGAAATTGCCAGAATGTTCTGAGTGTGAATGCAAAAGATAAGGCAGATGGCTCGAGAAAATTTGAGAAGGGCATTTCAGAGAGCTTAGAAACTAATTCAAACTATGATGGAAAGAGAGCTGAAATCTTAATTGTTTTTTGTACATGTATGCTGCTATATCTAATATCCTGCTTATAATTTCTTTAAAAAATATATCTTGGAAATAGTTATAATTAGAAAAATATGTAGTATTAAACGTCAAAATATGTACATAAATATGCCATGAAAACCATAAGAATATGTAATAAATATGTAAAATCGGATATAATATGTAATATTAAAATTCTCTCATTAAAAACCATTTGCATACCAAGAAATTACTTTTAGAAAAACTGCTCAATTTATATCAAACAACTTTCTTGTCAGTAGTAAAAGCTTAATCTATTGTAATCCAGGACCGTAGTTTAGCAACCAGACTAATCGTAATAGGAGCCATCGCACAAACTGGCGAAATCTATGACCAGCAAACATACACTGTAGCATCTTCATGGAAGTGTTACACGTCGGCGATCGCAAATTTTTCTCGGAAATTAAGGTTACAGATCACAAAACGCGGTGTCAATGATATTTTGGACACCTGGATTTCCCCAATAGTGTAGGCAAAACGCTGATTTTTTTTAAAAAATACAAATTTTCATAAAAATATATAGAATTAAATTTTAAAAAAATGATAAAATAAGAAAATTAATTGTTCAAACAGCAAAATATGTCAAATACGTAATATACTACTAAATATGTAAAAATATGTAAAGAAAAATTCGATATTGTGTTACGAAGGCTATGATTCGCCAAGATTACAATTTTGAGAACGGTAAGTAGAAAGATAAAAAATATGTAATTACATATAAATCCGGTCTCTAGTTATAATTTACGATTTTCCCTTACATTCTGAATTCTTTTTGAACTGATAGTATGCACGTTATGTAGTACCAAGAGCCAGCGGCCTCTCTCTCTCATAAGGTCTCATGAGTGAAAATAAACTGATCTCAATATACGTAGAACATTAAAATGGAATTTTCGACCACCCGCAAGCAGGGAATTGAAATAAAACGATCCATCAACATAGCGACTGGCGGATATCTCATGATTTTGAAATGATTGGACAAATTTTATAAGCTAATAAGCTAAAGCGATTTGAGATTTTTCACTCTCCAACCCACCCACCCCAAACCAATCATGATCCAATTTTATCATTGACTCTTCCATTTAAAACAATTATTCGCGCAGTAAAGAACATTTGGTTTTGTGGGCCGAACGGCCGGTATTCTGGAAAGCAACGGTCCTCCGCACCACGTAAAAATCAATTTTGAATTTATAAGCCGATATATGAACTCAATCGTCCACCACATTCGGTTCTCGCATACTTCTCCTTTTACTTACTATGACGACTGAGAGGAACATTTCTTTGATATTCAAGACATCGAATGCACTGTCACCGAGAGACTCATATAGGTAGTGTCGTTCAGAATGTCCTCCGTGTTTTTATGACAGTTGTAAATACTATGTGGATTTGAAGAATCTGTATAATTCAGAAATCTTTATTAGGTGCTTTGTGTAGCTACAAGATTTGTTTCATTACTTAGCAGGCGTGCGCCGACTTCTAGCAAGGAGTGATAAACACGAACAGTGTGTCAGTTTCTGTTGCCACTTCTTAAGGTTAATTGGAGAGTTAACCTCAACAAGTCTTAGTCCTTGACAAGGTATTAAGGAATATTGACATCAGTCATAAAACTCTCATACAATCTAAAAGGGTTTGCGTCGGGAAGACTAGGAGCCATTCTGATACTGCGCAGATTATTACTTTTAATTTCGTCGCATCTGGATACATTTAAGATTACAAATACCAGATTCCATTTTTTGTAAGAGTTGGTTATGTAATAAACGAGGTCCAGTTGATTATAAACTAATTTTCCCTTTGCTAGAGGTAATTGTGTACTGCTTTGAGACCTCTTTGTTACCATATGCTAATTATATTTTTCGTCAGCAGTAAAATGTCTGCAGAAGGATATCGACAGAGAGAAAACGGCATTTTTACAACAGCTATTCATGGAGGATTTGAACCTCAAGATGAATCCACTTGGCCCATTATGCCTTCAATCGTAGTGTCCGCAGTATTTGAACAAGAAACTCCAGAACGAAATAGAGTAAGTAACTGGATATCTGTAGATGGTCATGACCAAAAAAGAGCCATATTGATGACCAAAACAAGAGTCACGGAGCATAATATTATATTGAGTTAATTATAATATTTGTAACATTGTGAGCTCATTTCTTATTAACAAAAACACATTTACTTTTTATTGTTTGTTTAACACAAACACTTTTACTTTTTATTGTTTTGTGTAGTATGTATTAATTTTATTTTCCTTTTTTCCAGGACTTTAGATATTCACGCATTCGTAACCCAACAAGGACGGTTTTAGAAAAATCTCTGGCTGAAATAGAAAATGCAAAATATGCCTTGTGTTTCTCATCTGGCTTAGGAGCTGCAACAACAGTTATTAGTCTATTAAGTGCCGGAGATCATATAATTGCAGGGGAAGAGCTTTATGGTGGAACGTTTAGACTATTCAAAGAGGTAACGAACAAAACGTTTTAACATTCCCTATCAGGTTCTTGTATCATTTTATGTTTTTTTGCTGATGATGGAGGTGGTGCAGTGGTAGAGACAAATGTGTTTCCTTGATGTGTTTTAACATTCGTGTATGTATATATGGGTTGAAAGAGCCAATTTTTTCTATTTTAGGTCTCAATTGATTTCTTCTCAGGAGTTTTGTAAAAATAATTTTTTAAACAATTTTGTGCAGATTTTTTCGAGAATGGGTATGCAAACAACGTTTGTTGATACCCTGGATCCGAAAAATATTGAAAATGCAATGACTGACAAAACAAAACTTGTATGGATTGAAACTCCCACAAATCCCATTCTGAGAATTACAGACATTAAAAGCGTGTCAGAAGTTGTTCACAAGCAAGAAGGTGTACTTCTAGTAGTAGACAACACATTTCAAACTCCTTATTTTCAGGTGAGTAATTTATTCTTCGAATGATAAAACACTCGAATGTAATACGAGTTATGCATTACTGAATAATCAATGTGCGATAGTATTCTACTTCGTAGTTATTTAACTATTAGTTATATAAGTAGTTAACGTTATTTATCTTCCAAGTTCATACATGTACGCATTCTATTTTCAGTTCATTACATGGTAGATGCTGAACACTTAATTCACTGGCGTTTCTCTAATGTTTCAAGCAGATGAGCTTTGTGTTGCATAGGTAGAGACCAACTAGTCTCTAATATGTTTTCGCTGTTCTCTAAAGTTGAGTGAAGTATTTTTTTTTTCAAGCGACAATACGATTCTAAGGAATTATCCAATTTTGGAACAATCTATATGAAAAATCAAACCCTGTTTTGAAGTAGGATTACTAAGCATACAAAGTAATGTCACATATTGTCTTTGTTCGACGCAACAATTGCTGCAAAGATATGCAAATGAAGATGAAATCATGGAGATTCAATATAAAAGAACGCTCAACGAGAGAGCTGAAAATTCAATGTCTACATATTGTATGTACGGAAGAGGTAGTATTTATTCTGACAACTGTATTTTCGGCGCAGTATCCAACAATGTTAGGAAAATTTCAGGGGAACATTTCAAGCTTCTGAAAAATGTCTGTACATTGTACCGACATCAGTCGATGTAGGATATTTCTGGATACCAATCACCATCAATTCGAGAGCACCAAATTATGCACCAAGACCGTTATAAGGGCTCTAATAATCGAACGGCAACAAAACGCCTGGGGAACTTTGGCCCAAGGGCGTTTTGTCGCACGAGGTCCTTAGAACCAGTTAACGCCCGTGGTACATACGTAATTTTATTTTTAACTAATTTTATTGATTCAGATTTACTTATTTACTAATTACTAGATGTTAACTTGATGCGGTTTGTATTTTCATATTTCCCTCCCATAATTCCCTTTTGTAAGATGTAGCAGCATTCAACTGTCAACTACGGTGCTCTCGATCCAGCTGATTTATGCAGAGTATATCGAAGGCAATAACAAATTATAACGTATCAGTAAAAAATAAATGTAAGTTTGCTCTAAACCCCCGATTGAACTTCCATCACGCAACAATTTGTATCCGTGAAATTAAATTCATAACATGAAGGATGCGCTGTTTACTTTTACATATACAAGATATCTCAAAATAAATATTACAGTCTTCTAGAGCATATAGGCGTTTGAATATGATCACTTCTCCCAATGAACATGATGGAAAATTACCTATAATAATGTTACACATGCGATATTTGCTTATATTGGGTAAGCAACCCGTCTTACACTGACGTTCGGCAGTTACACGAAAACCCTTTACCACGCCACCTTGTACTATGGCGCGGTGGGAGGAATGCAAGTGTAATGAAAGCCAAGAAGTGTAAGAATGAAAAAATGAGGAGGATGAGATGCGAGAATCGTGGATAGGTCCGAGAGATCCGAAAAATGTCCCGATGGAGGGTTAAAAAAAGCCGAAACATTGGCAGTTTGAACTGGAGTTTTTTAATGGCCTACACTTAATAATCGGTCCGTAATATTAATCAACAGAGATCAAGAAATCAAGCACATATTTAAATTCAAGTTAAGAACTAATATATCTCGTTAATTTCTGTTGATTATATAGATCGTAATTGTGAAATTCATAATACGGAAAACTCTTCTGGGAAAGTAGTTTTGAAAAAGACTGGCAGAAAAAATCCACTTGGAGTGTGATCTGATGTCAACAGTGTTGCTTTCATTTCTAACTTGTTTATGTTCATCCACTTTTATTCTGAAAGAAGTTATTTAACTGAATGGATTTTGCGAAGCCAAAAGTAACATTTCCAACGTTCTCATGTTTGGTTTTCTGTGAAACGTTAAGCTGGATTTTAAGAAAATACTAAGATGACCTCTCCCCCTATCTCAATCCGATGCCACTCAGACACCAACGCAAATCCCGAGAACAGCATCAACCGCAAGCCGCAGGGCCTTCTGGCTTGGACTTCTGGCAGAGAGTTCTGGTGTTCTCGCGATTGTTGGTTGTTCCCTAAATTAATAGCATGGCCACAATTGAAATGATTACTTGAAAAAAAGTGATATTCTCATGGAAATATAATTGGATGAGTCTATTTCCAAATATTTCAGAGGATAAACTAAATCAAACCATTTCGTTTGAGTTATAATGTTTTAAATACACGTGTTCAGAAATTAAAAAGTATTACTAAATTGTAAAAAGATCATTTGCAAGTGAAGCTGGTTCCAAAATATATTTTGACGGAAAAGGACTGAATACTGCGTTGATATTTTTTCAAAGAAATGTAAGTCATTGTTTCCAAAGTATTAATCAAGTAGTAAATTTTCGTAAAGATACCTTACCTTCAAAATTATTATAATTTTAATAATTTAATTAGTGTTAATTATACATTTCTATTTTGTTATACTAAGAAATAATATTGTATTCTGTTTCATTTTTTCATAGAGACCACTGGAATTAGGAGCCGACATTTCTATGTATTCTTTAACAAAGTATATGAATGGACATAATGATTGCATAATGGGCTCTATTTCTACTAATAATGAAAGAATATATGAAAAGTTACACTTTCTTCAACATGGTAATGATTAAGTGCAAATGTAATTTGTCTCAAGTGAAATCCTATTATTGCACTTCTTACTTCCACAGAAACAAATTGAGGTATTATTTTCTGTATAGCCTTGGGCATAATTCCATCACCACATGACTGCTATCAACTGTACCGAAGTTTGAAAACTCTTCCATTGAGAATGGAGCAGCATATGAAAAACGGTTTAGCATTAGCCAAGTACCTAGAAAATCATCCACTAGTTGAAAAAGTAATCTACGCAGGTGAGACTGAGAAAAAAGATGTAATTTGATTTTTAGATCACTAAAAGATGTGGCATAGTCTAATATTTGCTTACTGAATTACATAAACCGGTGTTGGCCGCGTGTAATTTACGCTCTGCCCCAAAATAGAGCAAAGTGTAGAGTATAGCATTTTAAAGTATATAGCACAATGCACAGAATTCAATTAAAGAAATACCATTTTCGTTAAAATTTAATTTGAATTTTAAAATTAAAAAAAATATTTTTGAGTCTCTAGATAGTCGTTTCGTTAAGAATTTTTCAGAAGAGTGAAATGCTGTATAGCCTTGTATAGCCTGTACAACTAAAGATTAAACAAAGTAATATTAAGTGACCGTTACAATTAATATGACCAAATATAAACAATTGTGGTACCACTAGTTTATTTCAAGTAAAACATTAAAAAAAATTGGTAATATTTTGGAAAGTAACATTAAATGTCAAGAGATGCATTTTTTGTCTTTTACGTTACATTTGAGTCGATTCTTTCAAAATGATTGCATTTTCACAACTATTCCTTATTTATTACTATATTTTATATTTTATCTTTTAATATTTCATTAGAATCAGAAAAATTGTGAGGAGTGAAGTATTTGAAATTTCTGTGACTAACCTACACATTTTTAGTTACGCCGCAACGAAACATTCCCTCGCATTCCTCTATCATTTACGGCCAGAAACAAGGGTGAAATAGCAGCGTTCGGAAAAACAGGATTTTAACCCTAATGATGATGATGATGGTCATGGTGGTGGGAATGACGGCCATAATAACAAAAACGATATTTTGGACTCTCTAGGTTTGCCATCTCATCCACAACATGATTTAATGAAGAAGCAGTGTTATGGAACAAGTGGAATGCTTTTTTTTTTTTTTTTAATTTATTTATTTTAGGTCGCTTTTAAACTGCTCGGGTCATAAGCGACCACAGTAATACACAAGTACACTAGTCAGATATTTAGATACATAAATTACATAGAAGCAATACATGCAATACATTACATACTTGACACAATAATGCAACCTCATATGAACCAGTTGTTAACTGTTTGAATCAATGTAAAGATCCATTGTATCCCTAGGAAATTAATACTCAATTTCAGAATCCATATTAGCTTATTAATTCAGTTTATGTTACTGGAAAGTACAATAAAATTTAAAGGAAAAATTTAAATTTAGATTACATAACTTTCATGTTTTTAAATAGATCCCTAAGTTACTATTAATTCCCAGTACAATGCTCTAATTTGTACTTCTGTGGGTTTAAGTGGTCATTTCATCTATCAATTTGCCCGTTGGACAGAATTATACATAGAGGTATTTAAATTCAGTACACAGAATAGCAAATGTTATTTACAATATGTCAAAGTACATATACATAGACTTACATATACATATATACAGATACATACATATAATAAACATATACATACATATACATTCACATTCAACACATACACATATATATATTCATATCCACAATTTAATAAATAAGCCCCTTACTTGGTATCCCATTCATTTCACTATGCGGTTCTATATTAGTTTGTCAAATTCCGTTACTTTTAAATATTTGATAATTTGATCACACTTCTCTATGGTATTAAGAAGGTCTAATAAATTGCCACTGATTTTCATTGCTGCTCTTTGAGTGTTGGTTTCTGGGCATTCAAGTAGCAGATGTGGGGAAGAAATTCTAGCTCCACACTTAGGACATTGTTCTGGATCGGATTTTTTAATAAGATGTCCATGACTGGCTTTGAAATGACCTATTCTGAGTCTGGTGATAGTAACCTGATTATTCCTGTTAACCAACTTATGTGGAAATGGAGATTCATTTATTGATCTCCTAACGAGATGCAGTTTAGATGTTATGTTCTTCCATTGTGTGTCCCAGTATTTAACTATTTGAGATTTAAAAAGCTTTTTAATATCTTCATATGAACCATAAGCATTATTGTCAATATTTGGTAATTTTGTTGCTCTTTTTGCGGCTTCATCTGCTTTTTCATTACCTATAATGCCTTTGTGGGAAGGAATCCAGGTAAGAACTATTTGATTTCCTGCCTCATGGTGATCATACAGTAGTTTTTGTATTTTTTGTATATAGATATTCTTTGTATATCTATTATTTATGGCTCTCAATGAGGACAGGGAATCAGAGAAGATAAGTATGTTTGGATTTACTTTATTTGCAGAAATGGTTTCAATACTTTTTAGGATTGCCCAAGCTTCACAGGAATAAATTGAATAGAAATCAGGTAGTCGAAATATTTCTTCAGTACCCTCTGTGGTTGAAATTATAGCACAACCGCATTTACCATTACATTTTGACCCATCTGTGTAGATCTTTAAGTGATTATTGAATTTTGCTTCATATTCAGCAATAAATGGGAGAAGAAGGGTCTCAGATTGTGAGAAAGGGTGTGGAAGTTGATTAAACTCAAGATTTATGGTGGGATTGAATAAGTGCCATGGGGGGATGGGGTGATAGCTTCTTGGGAATATGAGGGGTTTATTTATATTTAGAGCGTTAAGGTATAAGGGAAGTCTTTCTCTCAGAGGCTTTGGAAAATTTGGATGTACATTATACATTTCTGTTTTAGGGGAGTTGAAGATATATGCGTTTGTTTGGTTTGGAGGTATGCTGAATGTTGCATATGCATACTTTAAACATTGTAGCTTTCTTCGCAATTCCAGTGGCATGAGACCTGCCTCTGCTAGAAGGCTGGTACACGGGCTAGTTCTGAAGGCTCCTAAGCTTATGCGACATGCACTGTGGATAATGGGATCCAAAGTGTTCAGTAGTGTTTTGGCTGCTGCGCTATACACCACTGACCCATAATCGAGTTTAGATTGTATTAGGGCTTTATAAATTTTTATTAGAGAATCAGACTGGGCTCCCCATTTTTTACATGCTAGCATTTTTATGATATTCAGTCTGTTTTTGCAATCGGTTTTTAGAGCTGCAACATGATGTTTCCATGTATGTTTAGCATCAAACACTAATCCAAGGATTTTGCAGGTATTTGATCTTCTTATTTCTTTATTCCCAATTTCCAACGTAATTTTTGCATTCTGTTCATGGGATCTTCTGGTAAATACTATGAATTCAGATTTAGTTTTGGAAATAATAAATCCTGTAGAACTAGCCCAATTGTCAATTTTATTTAATGTTTCTTGGATTATTTTAGCAGTTAACTGAATATTTTTTCCAGTGCACAGAAGGGTGATATCATCTGCAAATAAAATATTTTAGTTGGGCCTTTTACTAATGTACTGACTTCGTTGACAGCTATGAGAAACAGGAGAACACTAAGTACTGACCCTTGCGGAAGTCCATTGATCATTTCTACAGCTTTCGATGTTTTTTCTTGTAATCTTACTTTGAGATATCTGTGACTTAAGAAATTATTTATGAAAGCTAGTGTATTACCTTTTATTTCCCATATCAGAAAGGATATTTAGGAGTCTTTTTTTATATACCATCTCGTATGCTTTTTTCAATGTCTAAAGAGACTAAAATAGCATGTTGATTTGTAGCTAAGGCGTCACATATTTCTGTGTCTATACTGACTAAATGATCATTTGTTGACCGGAGTGGTCTGAAGCCACTTTGATACTGTGATATCAGATTTTTCTCTTCCAGGGTCCATCTCAATCGATTGTTAACCATTTTTTCTAGTATCTTGCATATATTACAGGTTAACGAAATGGGACGAAAGTTCACTGGGTTTGAATGGTCTTTAAGAGGTTTAGGGAAAGGAATTACGATGGCTTCTCTCCATTGGTTAGGAAGGGTATGGGTTGTCCAAATACTATTGTATATTTGTAAAAGATATTTTAGTCCATTCTCTGGGAGATTCTTAAGAAAACTGTTTGGTATGTCGTCCGGCCCTGGTGCTGAATTTTTGCTCTTGTTTAGTACATAGCTAAGCTCATGCATGTGGAATGGTTGGTTATACTGATCCTCATTGTTTTCTAATAGTTCTTTGTTGAGTTCCAAGTAGGGGGTAGAAGACGATGCAATTTGTGCTAAAAATGTTGGTTCGTAATTTGAGTTGCTAGAGTTTTTAGCAAAGGAATCAGCAAGTAAGTTACTCATGGCTTCTGGACAGAATTGTTTTTCTCCATTCTTGTCAATTAGCATTCTAGGTAGGTGATATGTGTTTGATCCGCTAATTATCTTGACTTTGTGCCACACTTCAGAAATTGCTGTCTTATTCGTGATGGATGACGTAAATTGTTGCCATGATTGGACCATTGTGGTCTTAAGTGTTAAGCGGGCCTTAGCTCTTGCTTTCTTGTAGGAAATACAATTTTCTATTGTTTTGCTTTTTTTAAATTTCCTGAACGCTCTTTTCTTTTCTTTTATAGCGTTTGTACACTCTTCATTCCACCATGGTACTTGACGTTTCATTACTTTTTCCTGTAGTTTGGGGGATTGCCTGCTTGGCTGCTTCTGTAATCAAAGTGATAAACTCACCAACTATCGTATTGATTTCATATTGTTGAGGCGAATCTAGCACTTTAAGATTGTTAATATTATTATTGATAATATATTGAAAAAGAGGCCAATTAGCTCTGTTTATTATCCATTTAGGGCGATTTCTTTGTTCTATTTTTTGTTGCTGGATTGACCAGTTTATGGATAAAGGATAGTGATCGCTGTCATATAGATCTTGCATTGAAGCCCATGAAAGTTTTGTTGCAATATCTGTGGACGCGAAGCTTAAATCTATGACACTTTCTGTACCGTTACTAACGTTGAAATGGGTCGGCGTTCCCGTATTGAGTATGACCAAATCATTATGATTGTCTAACCATTCTTCAATTAATTTTCCTCTTCTGTCTGCAGTTGTGGAACCCCACAGGTTGCTATGACTGTTGAAGTCTCCTAATATTATAAACGGTTTTGGCAGTTGTGCGAGGATGTTATCTAGTTCAGCAATATTTAATGAAATACTATTTGGTAGATAAATATTGCAGATAGTAATAGTACAATTTATTCTGACTTTGATTGCTACTGCTTCTAACGTTGTTTGAAGAGGAATATCTTGAATGAATACTTCGTTTTTTGTAAAAATTGCTACCCCTCCACTAGCGATTTGTGCTTGCCTTCTATTGTAGAAGGATGTTCTATATCCTCGTATTTTTGCATTGGAATTGTTTTTGAAATTGGTTTCCTGTATACATAAAATTTGTGGATTAAGGTTATTAATTAAGAGTTTTAGATGTGGAAGTCTTGCATAGAAACCATTACAATTCCATTGAACAATGTCCATGATGTGTTTGGTTGAGCTTGGTTTCTAGTTACGGTTCATCCGACGATGAATGATCAATTAATTCATGGGAAGTATCTTTCGAGGCCTCCAGTTTTTTAATAATTCTTGAACATCTATTTTTTAGACCTTTACCACGTAAGGTGGGATAAATTTCTCTTAGCATTGCTATTAGGGGGGAAAGGTCATTTGTGAAATCTTTCGCAATGTCTACTGTGAATTTAGTTCCTTTTGTTTTATCGAAAAAGTTTATTAATTGGTTGAATGACAGTGGATACTTTGTAACATTTTTCTCTACTAGTGCTTTTGTGTCTGCCCATAAATTATCTTGACTATTATCTGGTTTGATTTTTAATTTCTTTGGATTCTTTCCCGCATTAGGTTTTCGTGATGTACTAAATTCTTCTGGGTTTTGTATTTCTGAATCTGATCCAGAGTTGTAGTCTGTAGACTCAATATCGCTTTCAGATAACTGGTTTACTGACGTAATGATTGAGTCGGTAGTAGATAAAGGTCTTTTCATTCTTGCTGGGGTACTTTTGTCGACCTGTCCTTCTGTGAGCTTATCGGTGGTAGCGGCCTTCGTCGAGGTTACAGGAACTGAGACTGATTTTGGAGTTTGAATATGAGGTTCTTTGCAAACGGTTATAGTTTCAACTTGTGCAGGGGCGGATGTAGTAGAATGAAAGGCAACGTGTTGGGGTGTGCTTATGATGGGAGTTTGTGATATGGTATTGGATGTTGGATTTATCTCCACAAAATCTGGATTGATTTGTGGGCAATTTTTAGCTAAATGACCCTGTTGTTTACATTGAAAACACGTAGGGGTATCCGATGTGATGTAAATCCAGTGTGGTACTTCTTCAAAAATTACTTGAAAACATTCAGGTAGTTTGCTTTCATCTTCTGGGCTAATAAATGTTTGTCGACGAAAGCTTAGAATATGACTTAGATTTGGACTAGAAAAACCTGCTCTAAGAAATGACATTGGTGTTACTGTTTTAATGCCAAACGAATATAGCTTATTTTCAATAAGCGCATGCGGTATACTAGGGCTCACATTTGAAAGTATTATTCTTTTATTTCTGGATATTAAGGGTCTTATAGGGAATTCTTGCCTACACACTGTTATACTTTTGTGTTTTTCAACAAGTTCGTCAGCAACTTCTTTAGTGGCGAGATATACACACAGCCTATTATTTGAAATTTTTGACACAAATCTTATATGGGCTGGATTGATTTTTTGGGCAAGCACTTGTATGAAATCTAAGGTTGGAGCTTGGTTGACAGAGTCTATAACAATTGCGTTTTCTTTTTTGGGGAAAAGGTTCGCTGCGGTTACTGTAGCATAATTCTTACTTGAGCCATCGGTAGGTTGTTGGTTTCCTGAGGTTGATGCCATGGTGGAGCTTGTGCCCGGTGCCGAGCACCGAACAAGGGGAGATTTTTTACACTCACTCACAATTCACGAAGCACTCGTCACCAATGGTAAAATCACACGATAAATTAGCAAAATCAGTATCGATCTCCTTCGCGTACTCTCAAACCATTCACTTAAACTGTAGGTTTGGCCTCAACAGTCCACGATAAGAGCTGCCTCGGTTACGATGCTCACACCTCGGCGGCTAGAGCGAGACTGGAATGCTTTCTTTTTACATTAAAGGAGATTTAAAAGAAACGAAAATATTCATCAAAGCCCTAAAAATAATAAAATACGTTGGAAGTTTGGGTGGAGTTGCAACAACTGTCGTTGTACCGTGAGTATCAACAGTTACTGATTTCTTAAAAATAGCGTTCTTTATTTATCGTAAAAAAAAACATCGTATGTTACGCATAGAGAATCAATATAATCTGTGCACGTTTTCTTGAGCTCCAGATTTTCTGCCCTACGCTTTTACTACACACTATTGTTCAACACGTGTGGTTTGCAACATTTGAAAACTAGAAATTTTATTTCCTGAATAATAAAAAAGTAATAAAAATGTAATAAAATGCGAATACCCAAACAAAAAATATATTTTTGACTTAGAATACTTAACTGGATAAATTCCATTTAGTTTGTAAGTGATTGAACGTTTTGATGTATTGCGTAAATGTTTTGCTTCTTGGATATTTTCTGCTTATTTTATTTGTACATTTTGTACATAATTACAAATTAGTTTTTGTTTATTATCATCTATTTTATTAAAAATTAATTTTACAGTATCTGATAATCGCTTATTGCAGGTCATATATGAGTCACGTTATGCTGACAAATGAGGAGAAGAGGAAACTTGGAATTACAGACAACTTGATCCGCGTGACTGTTGGTTTGGAATCGATTGACGATCTCATAGACGATTTTGATCAAGCTTTCAAGCATCTCAGCTCCAAATAAAATTGGTTATGTCACATTGCAGAAAGTGTATTAATAAATTGTCAGTAAACAAATTGAAGCTCTACGTTTTAATGCATAAAAACTATAAACATGTATTTTTCCACCTTATTATCTCTATCTTCCCACACATTCCTTTTCCTCTGCATGACGTACATGAGGAAAAATGTGCTAACATACAATTCATTTTTTATAAGAAATTCCTCTACCTCTATTACTGCTAGGTATCTTCTAAGCGTCATTTTTCTACGAACAAAATGTGGTCTAGCAGATATCTCCAAAGCAGTTTTGGAAGCAACAGTAGAAAACGATTCTCTAAAGCAGGGGTCCTCAAACTATGGCCCGCGGGCCACATGCGGCCCGCCGAGGACATTTATACGGCCCGCTGGGTTTTTATGGTTTAAAGAATTTTTTCTTAAAATCCGCACATTTTTTTTATTATGTGTTAGGGTGTCTAGAGATCGCAAAAAAATCGATGGTTTTAAAACAACGGTGTTCTCCACCAGAAACATCGATATTTTGCTTTCGATGTTTTCGTCACATCGATATTTTGTTGCCAAAACATCTGTGTTTTTTAAAAAATTGTTTTTAATAAAGCAACATCGATGATGATGATTATCCTCTTTACCACGCTGTACATTTCGCCAGCGCAATCTGAGGAAGTTTGGGACCTGCTCGCGTTATGACTGTATGTTATCGGTAGGCCTGTCATTGCCTGAACTCTGCCTCTCAAGGCCTGTATTCACGATGGGATATGTCACAGTACCTCGAGTCTTACTCAGTCGTGCCGCTAGGTATCGCATGATCGCGACCGTATCAAGCAGTGCTTGCGACCATGCGACATCTAGCGGTAGGACTGAGAAAGACACGAAATGCCGTGTGATCGGCCAAAAGCGGCTTGAGAGGCAGAGTTAGAAAAATCGCAGTCGGCCCTCCGACGGCCGACCGATCGATCGGCCCTCCGACGGCTTGAAGGACAGTGAACTGGCCCCCCATTTAAAAAGTTTGAGGACCCCTGCTCTAAAGAGAACCAATTTCTTCCATTACAGTACTCATGTCTTGCCTGACTGCGTGATTCGTGATGTAAGGGAGAGTTCGGTTAACTGGACCGGTTAGGTTAAAAGGTCCATGCTTTTAAATGTTGGTGGGAAGTGTTTCCTGCCTTTTCCACTGGATGGAATTCGTAGGATGACAGGGCTGATAATCTTAGCCACAATCATAAGTTGCAGGTCTTGATTTGTTCAGTACAGTAAGGAATTTGTATTCTGAAAGGTCAGACGTTTTTCCTACCATTAATATACTTTGCATTTTTAATGCGATTGAATAACAATTACAAGAAAAATATTCACATCAAATTAATTGTTAGTATTTCTGCTCTATAATAGTGTGTTTTGGTTTTAATAATATGTTGTATGTTTTCGGGCATATAAAGAAAATATCTTCTATGGGGTTAACTGGACCGCCAGGAGGTTAAGTTAAGTGGACCTATCCAGTTACCCCCTTTATTTTTTTTCGGAAGACACATTTGTACATTTGCAATTATTAAATGTGGAATATTACATTTTATTCGCTTTTCACTATTTTGTTAATTTAATTCATTACTACTGTTATTTCCAAGTTTTAATTTTAGATGCCACGTTTTGGGAAATGGCGCGCGGTTTTCTCATTTTTGTGTGAAAAACGTTGTGGCAATGTGTAGAAGAATGATTTTTTTCATTAAAACAGTCTATTAAACGTCAATTTCACTTTCACAGCTTATTTCAATTTCGGGTCAAATTAACCTTCCGGTCCACAACCTCCTACAATAAAAATATACACTATGGACTAATGTAGGACTAATGTCCTTTGCAGTTGATGTGCCCGGAATCACTAATCAATCAATCAATCTAAAACTGATAAAATGAATTTATTGGTCGTACAATGGAATACAATGAGAATGTTGATCATACAAAATTCAACAGGCGTCACCAATTTTGGAGAGTGTTCGCACCACTTGGGACATATGTTTGGAACTTAAGAGCGTTACAGATCTGCCGGTGGAGGTAGCTACACAACCTATCGTGTTTTTTCAAGTATTCGGTCTTTGCTAGAATTGGATAAGCTAAAATAATATAATCAATGGTTTCTACTTGTCACTGGCAAATGCGCCATTTATCATCTCGCGAAATTATGAGAACCGCTTTATCATAATGTCGGTTCTCAACGCCTGTCCTGGGCAGCTATTAAAACTGATTCTGGCTTTATTCTTTCCCTTTTAAGTCACGAAAATGATTGATCTTTATTGATCTGCAACTTGCCTATTCTTTTTAAATATTGTTCATGGAGTGATTTGTCTCTTCACGATTTCTTTAACTTTTTTGTATTTCGTATTTTGTGTTAAGTAGCAATGGAAGTTCAGTGTCTATGTTATTTAGAATGTCTTATATAGTTTTCTTCACTATGCGTCTTCCTACACTTCCGCTGTTTCCCATTCCGCTACACTGCCGCTGTTTCCCATTCGTCGATAAGATTTATTGACCAGTATCATTAGTGTGTCAGCTTGATGACTGACTACATACTTTCCCTTCTCGACTATTGCTTTGTATCAGGAGGCTTCAAGTCTGAGACATCCTCCTCCTTAACATGGCACATAAAATGTAAGTACGGCAGGTCGAGGGTGGGCGACATGATGCTTTGTGAGGAGTTTTCTGGTTTTTGATCCATGTTTCGAATTTCTGGCTCAGTCCAGTCCACTAGTCCGGAACTGTATAGGCACCGCCAAACTACTTACTGTATTTTATTCGTGGAGTTCAGAGCGGACTGCAGGGCAAGTCTCACTCTTCTGTCATACTCCCTGGAACCCACCTAAAGATCTTGAATAACAATTTGCACCAAATTTGATACAGATGTAATTTCTAAAATCATCGACAACAGACAACTTTTGAAAAAGAATCGCTTCATTCTTACAAAAAATTTAAAATCATCAATTTACGAGTACTACAACGGTGATACTGTTCTTTCATCGCCACAGAGCTTGTAACCAAAGTTAGTATGCGACAACTGTCTAAAGAAATAAAACTAATGCAAAAAGCAGAGGATAGCGAATAACCTTGAAAAGATTCCTCTGTTGATTTATTGTTGTTGTTATTGTTATTATTATTATTATTATTATTATTCCTCTATATCACGACTAAATATGTCATGTGTCGGCTGAATATAAAATCTACTCCAGGATGCAACCAGCTTCCTAAGGAGCAGATCCGGTGACTGTCAGTGCCTCTACAATACTTTGCGCAAAATGTGGGCTGTTCCAAATAAAGCGATTTCTTGCACTTCCCAGTCTTTTGAATTACCTGGGAGTTTAGACAAGTTCTTACACAAATTTTGCGGAACAAATCCCAGAGCTCCGATAACTATCGGGAAGACCTGTGCTTTTACGCCCCACATTCGGCTGATCTCGATTTCCAAACTCTTGTATTTAAGACGTTTCTCTGCCTCCTTGGTAACGACGTTTTGATCGCAAGGTACAGCAACATCGACAAGTAAACACGATTTGTTCTCCAAATCCCGGATGACTATATCCGGTTTGTTTGCCGCTATCGAGCGATCAATTTGAATTTGTTAGTCGTACAATATTGTACACAATCCAACAGACGTCACCGGTTTCGGTGAGTGTTCGTACCACTTGGAGCATGTGTTCAGAACTTCGAGGGCGGTACAGATCTGCCAGTGGAGGTAGTTACACACCCTGTCGTGTCTTTTCAAGTATTCGGTCTTTGCTAGGATTGGACAAGCAGAGACAATATGATCAATGGTTTCTACGTGTTCTTGACAAATGCGGCACTTATCATCTTGAGAAATTTTGAGAACCGCTTCATCGTAATGTCGTGTTCTCAAGGCCTGATCTTGGGCTGCTATTACAAGTGCTTCCGATTCTGGCTTCATTCTTCCCCTTTTAAGCCACATAAATGATTTATCTTTATTGATCTGCACCTTGTCCATTCGTTTCAGATATTGTCCGTGGAGTGGTTTGTCTCTCCACGATTTCTTTAACTTTTTTTGTGTCTCAAATTTCATGTTAAATAGCATCAGAAATTCAGTGTCTCTGTCATTTTGGGTGTCTTGCATAGTCTTGTTCGCAAAGCTTCTCGCTACACTTACAATGCCTCTGTTTCCCAGTTTCCCTTCGGTCAGATTTCATGACCTGCCTCATTAGTGGGTCATCTTGATGGCTGACTACATACTTCCCCATCCCGGTTATTGCATTGTGCCAGGAGGCTTCAATTTGTCTCAGGCCTTTTCTCAGGCCTCTTCAGGCCCATGTACATCAGCTCGGGGGTAGGCAACGTGGTGCATTGTAAGCAGTTTTCTGGTTTTTCGATCCATGATGCGAATTTCCTGCTCAGTCCAGTCTACTAGTCCGAAACTGTATTCGGCTACAGGCACCGCCAAACTACCTATTGCTGATATTTTATTCCTTGAGTTTAGAGCAGACTGCAGGACAAGTCTCACTCTTCTGTAATACTCCCTGCGAATTCTCTCTTTCATTGTGTCGTTCGAGATTGTCTCACATTCTTCGATGCCCAGATATTTGTAAGTTTTACTTGGCTCAAGATCTTGAATCACAGTGTGTCTATCAACTTCAATGTTCTCTGACGTGGTCATTTTGCCTCTTTTCAAGTTGGCTTTTGCACACTTGTCAAGACCAAACTTCATGCAGATGTCATTGCTAAAATCATTGATGACAGACAGCATTTGGGAGAGAATCGCTTCATTCTTAGCAAAAACTTTAAGATTATCCATGTAAAATAAATGTGATACAGGTCTTTCGTCACCATGGAGCTTGTAACCAAAGTCAGTGTGCGACAGCTGTCTCGATAGAGGAAACAAACTAATGCAAAACAGCAAAGGGGATAGTGGGAATCTCCTTGAAAAATTCCCCTGTTAATCTGAATACTTCTGGTTTCTACTACTCCCTTTCCGCTGTGGATTAGTAACCTGGTGCTCCACGACTTCATACTAGCCTTGCAAAACTCAACAAGTCTAGGATGAAATCGATAGATCTCCAGGGTCTTCAAAATCCAATCGTGTGGTACACTGTCAAAGGCCTTCTGGTAGTCAATCCAAGCCATGCTTAAATTACGTTTTCATTTCTTTACATCATTCAAAATTATTTTATTCATAAGCAAGATTTCCTTACAGCCATAGGAACCCTTACGACATCCTTTCTGTTCAACTGGCAACAGATGGTTCTTCTCTAGGTGCCTATACATTTTGTCAGCTATGGCTGCAGTTATAAGTAGCATTACAAGTACATTACTGGCAGGTAAGTAATTGGCCTGTAGTTCTTCGCCAAAGTGCTGTCTCCTCCTTTGGGTAGCAAATACGTGATGCCGCGACTGAGCCATTCGGGGAGTTCCTTAGGGTTTTCTAAAGTTTTATTAACAGCCTTTGCTAGATGAGAATGTACTGCTGTTAATTTCTTAATCCAGTAAATCTGGATCTTATCAACCCCTAGGGATTTCCAGTTTCCCATATTCTTAATTGTTTGGCATAGGTCCTCTTTCGAGAATCCAAGAACATGTTCCACTGTTTCCACGAGTCCATTGGCAGCATCAACTTCAGATTGAAGCCACGATGCGTCTTTGTTGTAGGATCTGGTTTCCTCCCATATTCCTGCCCAAAATGTTTCGACGTCATCTTTTGAAGGAGGGACAGCATTGCCATTCGGTTTTTGAGTCAGACTTCAATAGAATCTCTTCGCGTCTGTTTCAAACAACCGGTTCTGTACACGGAAATCTTCTCTACGTTTGTACCGTCTTATTCGTTGAGCCCATGCTTGGATTTTCTCTTTTAGCTTTTCAGCTACCATTAGCCTTGTTGTGTCATTGTCAATTAGGTATTTTTGTTCAACATGGAGTATTTTTAGTTGAACTTTATACGTGTGGTTTGACTTAGAAGATGCCTCGACTAGGAGTGATATTTCACGCCGTGTGTCGGCTATCCGTTTCATAATTCTTTTCATCCATGGAGGTACGGAGCTTTTTACTCTGTCTGGCTGTCGGCTATCGGTGTTCTTGGCTGGCCCCAAGATTATCTGAGATACTAGATATCCAGTTGCATACACGATGTGATTGATTTCAGTAATATCTAGATCTCTACTTGAGGTCTGTACAACCTCATTTAAGAGAAAATTCGGTTTCTGTGATAACTCTCTTAGCTTTAGCGTTTTCGTAAATTCTCCTCAACGGTGCACGAGATTCGAATGGAAGTAGACGAACTCGTTCTATCTCGCGTCGGAGGAGGTCCCGCATCATGTCCTTATCGTGTGACTCATGGCCAGATTAATTTTCACCACTGGCGGATGTTTCATTTGGAAGAGATGAACCTTGAAGGGGATCATCGTTTTCAGGGATATTAGATGGTTCTAAATGTTCGTCATGTGGATGGTTTGATCGAAGAACATACTCCGCGTTTCTCTGGATGTCTACAAGTTGTTCTGCTGTGAATTTTCCACTGCTGAGTATGTATCGTCGTTGGCTGGCAAGCTTCTTTGAGTCTAGGGTAGGTCTCATATATGGGTTCCGCTATCTCCATATCTTAAAGACTTCTATTTCTGAGCCCCCATTTTTCGCTTTTGCATAGTAGAAGCACCACATCACGTCCTTTAATTCATCCCGTGTCCATCTCTGACGATGGCTTCGAGCTACTGCCGGCTCTGGGTCCCTGGGACTAACATCCGTGGGATGGCCAGATGTCGACGAGGTGACATTAGCTCGGTTTCTGAGGAGGTATGGGACATTGGTAGAACAAGGCACGTTAAGGTTCATTACATTGCTTGTTCTATCCATTTTGCTCATTGGTTTCAAGTGAAGATTCGCAGGTAGCAAATTCGAGTTCACAGATCACACTTAACCTTTGGGTTGTTTCCTGTCATGCGTTACTGCGACCCATAGTGGCCTCGGGGCATCCCCCCGCAGGGCCCAGCAAGGGGTCCCTCCGATCGCCAGTCGGCATTACTAAACCCCACGGGATTTTCACTGACTGCTGAAGGCCGCCTCCTTCGCTGGCTAATGCAAGGTTCGGGCCTCCACTCTAATCAGTGGCCTAGTGTGCTAACCCAGTTTCTCTCCTGTACCCTCCATGGGCCAATAACAGGAAGTCCAAAGGTTCATGACCCTTCCCTCTCTACTTACTTCCCACTCTCCTCAAAATGGAGTACTTCTTCGTCGGACCCCTCACCTTCAACCTATTCAGCAAGGGAGGCCCTACCAGTACCTAGGCTACCACTGACATAGCTTTCAGGCTCATGGGGGTACTCAAGCTCCACCACCAACTGCAAGGTCGTGTACTCCCTAGGTGGAGTTGTTGTTGTTATTATTATTATTATTATTATTATTATTATTATACAACATTGTTTTTTTCTCGGTATTCGCCGGATATATGTTTGACTTTGTGTTGGGTTAGTAACTAAGACACAGGTCAATTCATGTTTCATCGTAATTTAGGAATTTTCGCACAATCCTGCATGTGTTTAAGATTATTGACATTTGCATAATTTTGAAAGTATATTTTGGCATTTGAATAAGTTCCAGATTTTTATGGATTTTATTTGGTACAACTCCTGTGTACGAAATGACCAGAGGAATAATATGGACTTTTTGGAGATGCCATAGTGCAGACCTGCACAACGCCTGCTCCCGCGGGCATTCTTCACTTGCGAGCCGATCGTCTGCCCGCGGCAGCGCCGAAAGAGCAAGTAGTGGGGAGTACGAAGCTTTGCGGGGGGGGGAGAAGTCTGACGTGGTACGACGCGGCGCGTAGATTGAATGCCTGGGCATCGAATACAATGATCCATGCTTCAAAATTATATGCCCATTTGTTTAAATGGATTATGTCTAGTATTTCAAGTTACAAGAGCCACAATTCACTGTTTACGTTCTGTGCAGTGAGGTATATACACCTTTGTATCCACCACTGTATGTATTTTCATTTTCTATTGTTGTAAAGAAAAGAACATGCTCATTGTGACTCTTAAGCATTATTTTAATCGCTTTAAAATATGCTTATATATATATATATAAGAAAAAAAAAATTATCCAATTCTAACAAAAAATTGCAATTTAATAACTACTTGTTTACCAGGAATGTTATAATCTCCAAATCATAGAAAATGAACAAAATCATGAGAGCAATCTCTCACATCAAGATTGACATAAAAATAGAATATGGGGCAATTCCAAGAAGAGTAATGTTTAATAGAACATTTGTCACCATTTTCCCCCAATATGAAACTGAATAAAAGAGATCAACGAGCACACTTCTGTGACGATATGTTACGGACAATCATAAGATAATCATGGGTATTGTTAAATTGAATGCAAAGGGCTTTATATTTTTATCCGATGTCGTAAACGACTCTACACTCTTGTCAGAAATTAGAACAGAAAATAATCATGATTTGTTTCAAAAACAATATGTTTTAGCTTTGAGAGAACTGTCTTATTCAATTAAACATAGTTAATAAAAATAGTTTATTGCTATCATCATCATCATCATCATCATCAAACAAAAATAATTCAGCATCAAAATTTTGTGTTTAGCACAACACTAAATTTGTGATTACATCGTAGCAAAGCGAATTACATTACCAGCCCTACAAGCAATTATAATAGTTCGTGTCGAAATGTAATATGTATAATTCGTTGTGGTTTCATATTTTGCCCTGTCATTACCGAAAACAAACATTTGCTATATAATACAAAGGTAATATTACTTGAACTGTATATGCCCGTCATGTTCTTGTCGATTGCTCTTTAAATTTACGCGCTTTCGAATTGCGCATTCTGATTGGTGATCCCCACTCCTAGATTGGGTCTCATCCCCACCCTTCATCGATTTTCTCATTTGCCCCGGAGTTGCCCGCGCGCTGCTCCTGACGTCAGTGAATGTGCAAAATGCTGTGCAGGCCTGCCACGGTGCCTTGACTTCTGCTGCTAGTTCTGTGTACTTCGTTATTTTTTCTGCGTGTGCTGTTTGAAGATTTGCTGTTTGTGGAATAGTGATTTCAATCAGGTAGCCAATCTTTTGCCGTTTGTCTACGAAGGTTATGTCAGGTCTGTTGTGATGAATGGTTTTATCTGTAATAATTTCTCTGTCATAGTACAACTTATAGTTTGAACTTTCAAGTACAGAATGGGGAATATATTTGTAGTATGGACAGGTTGTTTCTTGTAGTTTGGATTTCGCCGCCAGTTTCTGGTGGATAATATTTGCAACTTGATTGTGCCTATAGGTGTAATCTGTATGGGCCATTAATTTACATCCTGATGTGATGTGCTGTATGCTCGCAACTGTTATATGACATTTTCTACATTTGTCATCTATCGCTTGTTTGAGGATATGTTTTTTGTAACTTTTAGTGTTGATCACTTGATCCTGTATGGCAACCATGAACCCTTCTGTTTCGCCAAATACATCACCATATTTTAGCCAAGCGTTTGAGGCTTTTGAGTCTACATGAGGCTGCTTGAGATCATTTGCATGGCGTCCATGGAATTCCTTTCTTGACCACATGTCTATTTTGTGGTTATTATCTGCAAACTGTGAAGAAATGTCCAGCTGTTTGTTGTTAAGATCAAGAGGGGTTAATTTGGTATCTACTTGAACTATTGCAGCGTGTAGTTCTGAAGTTGCCTGTTTCTCATAATAGAAGTTCCTTAATAAATGGATCTGTTTATAGCACAGATTCTTTAGATCTATTAGGCCTCGTCCTCCCTCATTTCGTGGGAGTGTTACGCATTCTATTGCGCTATTTGGATGGTTATGTCTGAATTTTGTTAGAATTGTGCGAGTCAGTCTCTGGATATCTTCGAGGTCTGTGTCGCTCCACGGTATGATTCCAAATGAGCATGTATACACTGGTACTGCAAATGTGTTAATTGCTTTTATCATGTTCTTGCCTGTTAATTTGGTTTTCAGGAGTGCCGTGATTCTCGATTTGTACAGTTTTGTCAGTGATTGTTTGATTGCTTTGTTGTCTGTGATTGCTGCCTGATCGAATCCTAAATACTTGTATATTTCTTCATCATTCATTGCCTGTATCGTCATTTGATCACTGAGGCTATTGTCTATCTTCTGTAACTTTCCTGTTTTGTTTACGTGAAGTGTCTTACATTTCTCAATGCCAAAACTCATATGGATGTCTTCCGAAAATGTTCGAGTTATTTCAAGGAGATATTGAAGCTGTCTGTCTGTCGAACTGTAAAGTTTGATGTCATCGATGTACATTAGATGTGATATGGTATGGATGGTTTTCTTATTTTTACGAATTTTGAATCCATAGTGAGTATTATTAAGTTGTGTTGACAAGGGGTTTAGAGCCAGACAGAACAACAATGGGCTTTAGGAGTCCCCTTGGAAGATTCCTCGCTTAATTCTGATGTCTTTTGTTGTGATTGTGAAGTCTTGCTGCTTTAAGGACAATGTTGTTCTCCAATGAGTCATGATCTGCTCCAGAAAGCTAATGATGGTTTCATTAATTTTGTATAAGCGGAGAACTTCAATAAGCCAACTGTGAGGAACGCTATCGAATGCTTTCTTGTAGTCAATGTAAGCCAGGTTCAAGTTTCTACGGTTTTTATGTGCTTGCTGGAGAATGACCATATCTGTTAGGAGTTGTTCTTTACATCCTTTATGTAGTCGTCTGCAATCTTTTTGTTGTTCTGTCATTATTTCTCTCAATATAATCTCTCTTTCTCTCAATATAATTTCTCTTTCTCCTCAATATAATCTTGGATTTTACTTGTAATGCATGACGTCAAGTTTTTGTACTTTGTGGAGAGGCAGGTGATTGGACGGTATTGAGAAGGGTTCTGTGTGTCTCTACTTTTGGGTTTCATGTATGTAATACCTTTCGTTAGGAATAAAGGCATGTCTTCTGGGCTGTCAATGACTTGTGTGAAGCACTGGGCCAACATATGGTGAAGCGATGTAAACTGCTTGTACCAGAAATTTTGAACGTGTTCTGGGCCAGGGGCTTTCCAGTTGTGGGTTTTTGCAATTGCAGTGCTGACGTCTTTTACTGTGATCTCCTGATATAACATTGGCTCTAGAGTTTGAGCATTATTTATTTCTTCCTTAATCCAATGTGCCTCACTATTGTGATGATGAGTTTCTGACCAAATGCCTGATCAGTACTGTTCCAAATTTTGTTGATCTGGTGCACCGTTGTTCTCTTGTTGGAAATTGCAATTTGGTCTGAGTTGTTGATAGAACACTTTTTCATTCTGACGAAACATTGAATTTTGTAGTTTACGTTCTGTTGTTTCTTTGTATCGTCTAAGTCTTCGTGATTTAGCTGCAAGCTTCTGTTTTAGTTCATCTAAATGTTCAGCTATTAAATTTGGATCAACGATTTTATCACCCTGGTCCTTGTGTTTTCTTAATTCAAGTTCCTGATGACCGTGTTTTCTGATAAGTGTTTTCTTAATCTTTGCAAGTGTTTTCTTAATTTTCTTGGCTAATTTCTTGTTGTTTGGTTGGTTCAAATATTGCGTTACTCTGCCTATTTCTTGTCTAAGATATTGGATTTGATTTTGGAGTCTTTGCTGCCATGGCGGTTAAGTATTTGTCTTGTTTGACGTCCTTTTCTGACTTTCTGACTGATCCTTTAATTTGAAACCAGCTTTTACAGCTACGGTAGCAGCTGCACAGTAAATTATAGAATGTATATCTGTTAAAGTGTCTTCTTCTTTGATCTGGAAGGGCAAGACATGTTCATTTACATATTGGATAATTTGGGTGAGCCTGTCCTTTCTATTGATGTTGAGTTTAGGAATTCTGGGGCGAAGTGTTGGATCTAATCCTGAGTACTTGAGAAAAAGTTCCTGGTATATATCAATTATGTCTGACATGTTATCTTCCTTGGCACCTGCTGTTGATGGATCCTGATTTGCTTCATTTAATTGGGTTGAATTTGGAACTACGTGTGAATCTGCGATAGTTTGTGTCTAGGGGCACCCATTGTTGGAGGAAGAGATTTCTTCTGCTACTTCCTGTTTAATTTGTTCCAATCTTACTTTTGGGATTAAATTGTTTGTGAGCTCTTTTCTGATCTACAAGCCTTGGTTCTGTGACGACAATATGGGGAAACATCTCTCTAAATTTAGCATGCAGAGATTGTCTGTATCCAGTCATTTCTGTTTCTAAACGTGTGGCTCTGTAGTAGACGCGCATTATATACTCATTTAAGTTACTCGTCCACTTCATACGTTGCCTCACTTTCCCTGCTTTGGTGGTTGCGAGCAGCTGCTCGAGCAAAATACTGTCGGCAGGTGAAACCACAGATTGCGAGTTGCTTCTTTGGGATTTGGCTGTAATTTGTTCGGGTGACCCGGTAGGCGCCCGCCTGTTCAGCGTCCTACCACCGGTGGCTCGCATGGTGTCACGTCCGGCACCGGCCCCAGACGTGCCCCGGCGCTCCCCGGGCAGCGGCTCTTTTTCCGAGGCCTTATGACTTCTTAAACGTCTCTCCATTTCAGAATGGGTGATTGCCATTGCCCCTAGCACCTTTGTAGTCGGTGACAATTGCTCATCTTCCACGCGGCACAGTTGTTCTTGCTAACACGTAGGGTTGGACTTAAGAAGACTTAATTATTATGAAGTCTTCTTCTTCTTCTTCTTCTTATTATTATTATTATTATTATCTCTAATGTTTGCACATAAGGCTTTTTATGGCATTGCAACTTATATATTGACTTCAAGGGTTACACATAAGTTCAAATGTCAAGTCTTTTGTGTTGTGTAACTGTTTTTACAAAAATAGACATTATGATGAGTTGCATGTATGAAGCAATAGTGGCAGCAAAAACAAGCTGCTGGGGTGAAGCAACCTTGAACCAACTCCATAACGGATGCTGGTCATCGTTCACAAGGCTTACATGACATTCATAAAGTCACATTTTTATTTGTCGCGATAAGACGATGCCACATTGGAATGTTCTATCTCGCTCTCTGTGACAGAATTAGAACTCGCAAAAGCAGCGGGTATGCTCGGGCGATCTACTTAGTTTTTACAGAAGTTGTGGTTGAAGACATCTCTTCCGAGGAAAAATAGCTGGTGAGTTGAAACCAGAACTCTTCTGCCTCTATTTACATAATCCGTATTAATTAAGGCATGTTAATGCGGAATTTCTTAATGAAGCGAGTAAAAATATATTTGTTGAAATATGGACAGCTGGATTATACAACAATATATTATAAACAATATATTTTTAAATTGTGTACAAGTATTTCGCTTTGACACGCGTCTATCATTTGAGGACATATATTAAGTAATGATACAGCTGTCTATTATTTCCTGTTTAGAAAAATGTTTCGTAACAACGTGAGTTCCATGACCGCAAGAATTTGCGAAAGATGAGTCTCATGATGTATCTCTATATAGTATATTTGAGCAACTCCGAGTGTGCGAGGATGTGTACGCAAATCACTCACGGTTAGATCTCTTCCCGTGTACCAATCGAGACATGGTGTCATTCGACACGTTTCGTCCTTCTGGTGGGGAACTGATGATTTGTTTTAGGATCCGGAGAGAATATTTTAAAACATTTCCAAAAAGTGTTTTGCGTGTTTTAGAGCTGCGGTATTAGTAGATAGATCGGTAATTAAATAAACGCCACATAAATAGATCCATGTAGATAAACCCCCGAATCCAGAGGCAATTTTCGTTCTACGATGCCATACTTTTCTTGAACGAGAATGGCAACGCTGATTGTTACCTTTTATAAGTGAAAAAAGTAAATTGCAGAAGAGATTTCATTTTATTTTGTGCTGCATTACCATATTTTTAAAAATAATTTGCAAAAATCAAAATTCAATATTATCTGGAACTGGAACTACTGCCGGGATCTTATTGAATTTGAAGAACTTCAAGAGAATACGGAGAAAATCAAGCTGATGCTACAGAATGAAAGTAGTTTACGTACTTACGTTTGATTGCTCACATTTACGTTCTAAAGCGTGCAAATACCGATTTTCAAATGAATGTGACAAACAGCTTATTTTTATTAAACTTACAAACACCTTATTGACAAACGCACAAAAGAGTCGCCTTTTAATGTTTAAATAGATCCGCCTACAAAACTATTAATAGAGCAAGTGCAGAAATAGAAATGAACAGAAATTACTCTGAGATTGTGAAGTTTTAATCTCTTCAAAAATTAGAGGACAAAAATACAGAAGTGTTAGGCAAATCCGGGGAAGAATCGAATATATTTGTAGAAGATGTTGCGACAGAATTTTGAGAACTAATTGAGAATGATATTATAAGAGAGTACCGCTGAAGAACAGCTTACAGGTGATCTTCAATGTGCATATTTGTGCCTATTAGCAAAGAAAGCATACAAAATGTAGTTGTACTAAAGTCAAACTATTCGCATCATCCATGCCTGCAAATATTTTTTTACGGCGTTTAAAATTTAGAAACTGAAATGTTACCAGTGCATATTCCGTACGGACAAAACATACAAGGCCAATGGGTGTTGGGAAGTTTTGAACGGGAGTTTAATGCCTTCAGCAACTACGATTCATTGGTATGTTCAATGCCAGAGACTGTAAGAACTTATTTGAACAAAACTATACATGACATAAATTTTCATCACATGAAAATATTTTTAAAACAATTTACATAGTCGGCGACGCCACATTGAACTAGAACGAAAGAATTGGGCTTTGCAAGAAATCACAATGGTATAAACTTCAGACGTACCTACGTAAGCTTATTCACCTGTGTGTGTGAGAGTGCTCTACAGCTCTCTTCAATAAAAAAATTTCATCGAGAAATGAAGAAATATCTACATGACTTTTTAGACCTTATTTCTAAATTTTAACGCGACTAAAGTTTTGAAAATGTAATCTTCTACATCTGTTTCATAATTATCTACAGGTTCAATTAATTATTGAATGCGAAATTACACTGACGTATTGTCACTTCGCGGAGAAAGCGAGATCACTTGCAAGAAACTGTTAACAATATGTACGAACAAAAAAGTGTTTCAACAGGTTCAGGTAATGGCAAAGAATAAATCTGCAAAATATTCAGGCCGTAGGATATATTTGGTTTTACGTTTAGATAATGATTTGTCGTTGCGGGGTCTACTATATTTAAATGTGGGATCCAACTAAAACCCAAGATACAAATGAAGTGTTATTACTTTTAACATTCAGTGTAGGTAAACTGACAAATATTTTTTATGAATTCAGCCATGTCGGAAGAAGGATATCTGAAACGAAAAAATGACATTTTCACAAAAGCTACACATGGAGGATTTGATCCTGAACAAGAATCAACTTGGCCGCTAGTACCTTCTATTGCTGTTACTACTTCTTTTGAACAAATAGAACCAGGAGAACATAGGGTAAGTATATCAACTTTTCTAGACGATTTTTACAAGCGCATTTCTTTCTTTCTTCTTCTAACCCGTTGTAATACTAAGCAGGTGGTTCCTGGTTTCTGCAGTACATAATTGAAGGGTTGTGGTACATGGTAACCCACATGAAGCTCACTTTGCATCAACAGAGATGCTACTGTCAATATTAAAGAAAGCAAAACTTTAATTTTGTTTAAAAGGTTTTTTTTTAAGAACCACTTGGTTTCACTCTCGAGATACACATCCCATGACGAAAACTTTCGATGCACGCGACATTTCTAAGACACTATTCATAACTATTCTTTTCATTTATAACTTGTGGGTTACCATGTTATTGCCCACAACCCTTCAATTGTACAAAGGGTAAAAAAATGAAAATGCACTTGCTTTCATGGCTTTTTGGAAAACAAATCGCGAAAAAAATAGTAATTTGTTACAAAAAATCTGTTAACGAAGAATATGGGATTTGTGTGCCATTGTGTTGGCTATTTTGGTCAAATGGTGATTTTGTTAGTATAGTCATTTATGACATACTAATGTAATGGCGTAGACACGTACCCCAAGTATTCTGATCACTATAAATGATTATGACATAGAATAGTGACACATTTCAGTAATGTTCTAATTGTTTTTAAACTTTTTATGATACATGTGATTTTAAAAGAAGTCACAAGATAAACATTTGACAATAATTTCGACTACATTGAAATGTAATTATTTTTATTAATTGTAAAACGTATTGACTGTAATAATAATTAATGGCATAAGAGACTAAAATCTTTTTACTTTCGACTGAGTACATTATTTTATCCATTACTACATTTTTCAAGATTTCATCACATATTTAAATAATACTAATTGATTCCGTACGATAACATCGTACAAAAGGAAGAGCTATAGAAAAATTTCAACAGACGTGTACAATTACTTATGCACTTTAAGGAAAATCGAAAACCTCCAAAATATTGTTTCATGTCGCTCAGTATTTATATTTCAAGACTAATAATATTACCAAAGAATCACTATTCACTGGGAGCACAGACTTAAACATGTTTCTGAACATGTTTTATATTATCAAGATATTTAGCACATGTACACGTATGTACTACATGGATGTTTTATGTTACCTACAGCAGGAAATCTCGCTATCTATCTTAATTGAAACATGCATTTGCATTTTTATTATATTTTATTTCATTTTTTTGAAAAAGGATGCATGCATCAGACGTTTTCTCAATACCCGCCTTAAATACATTCACATTCGAAGGCACGTATAACCACTAATTGATCAAACCTCGGTCTCTTCGTTTCTTTAACTATAATGCACTCCAGACGACGAAACGATAGCTCGATTGCATTTCGTGCGTCAAGTCAAAGCAAGATCAAGTATTGTTTTGGTCATGAAAATGACGTAATGAACAAATGGGGCAGATAAACGTTCATTAAATTAATTTTAAAATATGATTAAAATGTACATTTTAATTACACACCTAGGACTCATTACCTTCATTAAAAACCATCGAAATTTGATTGAATAATAAGCTCAATCTTATTTTATTAACGAAAATACTTGTATATTAGTTAACTCTAATCCTAGATGCCATTTCATTGTTTGCTGTTTCGTTGTCAAGGATACATAAAAAAGTACTACATGTTACTTTCCCGTATATGTAGGTATACACGGAGTGATATACGTAGTATAGGGAAAGTTATGTAATGCTGCGCGAAAAAATGGCCAATTTTCGGCGGAAAAAAATTAATTGCCGGGCCGTGAAAACGAATAAGTGGATAAAACCAGTTGCTAAATTAAGAAAAAAAATCCTCTATCTCGTGGTTGTGTTCAAAATCCATGATTTGATGCTTCTTTATACTTAAAAATCGATTGACGGCATTCCGTCCGTCTGTCCGTCCGTCCGTGGTCAACGCTAGCGCCTAAACCGTTCGGTCGATTTTCTTCAAAATTGATATTCCCCAGTCGATCTGATTCTAGTCAAAGCTTTGTGATTTTGAAAAAGATTCTTTAAAATTTGGGGGTACTTTATATGAAGCCCCCCGGGGGTTTTCAACATTTTCTCAAAAACGGCTCCAAATTTTTTCTTTAAATTTCTTGTATGAATAGAGGAAAATACACTTTTTAACATGGCATAGGTCCGATTTTCACGTACAGCTCTGAATTTTCGAAAATTGTGAAAGTTTGAATTTTTTTCGGCGTCTTTCTCCAACTACAAAATTGAAGATAGAGATTTTTTCTTCAAATAAAATGTATTCTGCATATTGAGTTCTTTAATAAAGGTCATGTAAATGTTTTTCACAATTTTGGTAGTTTTCGTGCAATATTGCGTGCAATATGTGCAATTTTAAAAAATTACAAAAACAAAATTTTCTCAAAAACGGCTCCAAATTTTTTCTTTAAACTTTTGGTAGGGATAGTGGTAAATGTACTCTATCAATGACATAAAAGCCATTTTGGTCTATCGGTTGGTTTTTTCAAAAATTACCAAAATGTAAATTTCTTTTCTTGTCTCTCACGTCGTTAATATTTACATTATCGGCGATTTTTTTACATTATTATATTTACGAGTATATATGCTTTAAATAATGTCAAGTAAAGTTTTTCGAAAACACTACCGTTTTCTGTGAAAAGTAGCTCAAATTTCGGCATTTTCAGAAATGCTCAAACGTCATTTTCTCGTATATGGCTGCAATTTTTTTTCTTGAAACTTTTGTAACGGATAGTGCTAATTACACTCATTAGTATAGCGTGAAGTTTATTTTGAGTTTTTTTTGTTTTTTTTTCAAAAATTATATAAATGTAAATTTTTTGAAAGATCTCTCACATCTTTAATATGCACATTATCCGCAATTTGTAAAGATGATTATATTTGTGAGTGTAAGTGCTTCAAATAAAGTATTTTGAAAACTCAAACATTTTCTGTGAAAATGAGCTTCAAATTTCGCATTTTTAGTAGCGCTAAAACGCCATTTTCTCTTAAACGGCACATAATTTTTAAAAGAAAATTGCCATTTACGGCTAGGTTTTTGTGTTCTTTAATATTCTAAAATTAATGTTTCTGTTCTACCAATAGGAAACCGAAAAATTAAGAAAATGACAAAAAAAAATGTACTTTTGGCGACGATGACAGATGGTAGCTGGCAAGAAAGAGCATGTGGCAATTCCGAATAGCTAGCGAAGACCCAGGAAAATAGAAAACTAATACGGGAAAGTCTGTGCATTCTGTAGCACCTAGTGGTGCTTCCAACACACATACTTTCTCGCACTGCTCCTATATGGCCCTAAATGCTATTCTTCTACTTCAGAAACCAGAAAAAGTGTTTACTATCAAACAACTTTTTTACATTCGAACTTTTGTTATACACTTACACATTAATATTTTAGAAATTGTTTATTTTGAAATATTTGAAATTAGTAAAAAGAATTAATAGCTCTCAGAATTGCGACAATGCAGGGTCTGCAACAATGGAATTCACTTTTGCGCTCGCAAATATCTGTGAATTACGTGTCATTGTTGTGACCTAATGGAACTGTATGAAAAGGAGTTATAATTGTCTAATTTATGTTGATATTTGCATGAAAATATTTAATTTTCACACCAAATGCTATACCATTTTTAGTGAGTAGAGAATTTGTTGCATGGTTTTAAAATACTCTTTTCTAATCATGGCCATATGGAATGTATTTCTATATTCTCCAGGGTTTCAGGCTTCTTTTTCCAATACAGGTTTACAAAACTTTTGTATTCAATTTTTGTGCAGTTGTAGAATTCACATAGTTCTTACACTGCAATGGAAACAGTCAGTTGTAAGCTAAGATGTTAGTAGCACATAAAGTGCAATATTTCAGTACTACTTAGCTGTTTCCTCTAATACGGGAAAGTAAGTGCTGTTGTAGCAACTGGTTTTATCCACTTATTCGTTTTCACGGCCCGACAATGAATTTTTTTCCGCCGAAAATTTGCCATTTTTTCGCGCAGCATTACATAACTTTCCCTATACTACATATATCACTCCGTGTATACGTTGTATACGGGAAAGTAGAAATAACTAGTACAAGAAAATCTGTGCCATTCTGAAGCTTCACAAGTTTCCTGTGCTAAACTAGATCGTAATGTTTTTCTGGATTTAAATGGTTAATTCCAGAGAAATTTAAGCAACAGCAAAAAATAAACAATGGCTGTAATAGATAAAAGAGGTTTAAAATGAATTCGCTGCGCGAGAAAACTGCCAATTTGCAGCAGAAAATCTCGTATTACAGGGCCCTGGTTACGAAAAAGTGTATAAATTCAGTTGCAAAATTTAGAGAAGAATCGCCGAATACGTGGTGTAGCCAGAATCCATGTTTTGTCGGTCCTTGATAGCAAAAAATCTACGGCAAATACTGTCTGTCCGTCCATGCGTGTGTGAACAATGCTAGCAGCTACATCGTTCACCCGATTTTCTTCAAAATTGATATTCCCCTATAGATCTTGCTGATGTCACGACCCCTTGAATTTAAAACCGATATTTTGATTTTGGAGGGTACTTGATATGATTTGCAAAAATAGGATTTGCAAAAAAATTGCTCTAGAGATTTTTATTTATTTTTTAGTTGAATAGTGTGAAGGACATATAAGAGAAAATTGCTGGACTCATGTTCGTTAAAAACCCTATTTGTTCGAAAATTGCAAAAGTGCAAATTTTTTCGGAGTCTCCCTACAACGAAAATATTAAAGATAGAGATTTTTCCCTTAATGAAATTTGTTTCATAAATAAAAATTTTGAAATATGGTCATGAACATTTTTTCGAAAATTGAGTACTTTTGGCGTAATTTTTCGTGAAAATATGGGCGAGAAAGTATGTGCTGTTTACCACCTTTAGTTTTTGCCAACTCGCCCTTCCTTTATTCAAACTTTGAACCCAATGTTATTGTCAGATGTAGACCGCATAGCCAATTAACTTTTACTTTAATTATCATAAATTTTGATATAACACAAATAAAATTAATACAAATCATTGTTACTGCTTTGTAATTTATTTAAATTGTAAATAGGGGTGGGGCTTGTCGCATGCGTTGCGTAAATATTTAGGGAGGTTCGAGCGCGGGCTACGGGTGAGTTACGAGGGGGACAGTATTTCTCAGAATACTCCAAACTTGTGTTATGTAATTTAGGAACGGACCCGAAATGATGTTTAATCATTTCAAATAAATGCATATGAATTTCTGAATTAATGTTGGAATACAATGCTCAAAAGTAAATCAATAAAAAGAAAAAAATATGTGCGTTTTTTACTTTCTCGCTAAGGCGTAGAGAGAAGGTTATGTGATGCTGCGGGAAAAAACGACGAATTTGGGCAGAAAAATTATTGTAGGGCCATGGTAATGAAAAAATGGATAAATTCAGTTGCTAAATTTTGAAAAAATCCTCTAATATGTGGTGTAGTCAGAATCCATGTTTTGTGGGTCCTTGATACCGAAAAATCGAATCTCTGTAAAACATGTCGGTCTGTGAGCAACGCTAGCGGCTAAACCGTTCAGCCGATTTTCTCCAAAATTGATATTCTTCAGTTGATTTGGCTGATGTCGCCGTCCATAGAATTTGAAACCGATGTTTTGATAAATTTTGATGATGAATTTTGGAGGGTACTTTTCATGAATCCTTTGGGACATTTTCAAAATTTTCAAAAGAAATAGCTCCATCGTTTTTTATTAATTTTTGTTGTTGGATAGTGTGCAGGACGTTTAAGATAATGGTGCTGGACTCATGTTCGTTGAAAACTCTGATCTTACGAAAATTGCAAAAGTTCAAAATTTTTTTGGAGTCTTCCTACAACTAAAATATTAAAGATAGAGATTTTTCCCTTAATGAAATGTGTTCCTTAAATATACATTTTGAAATAGGTCAAGTAAAATTTTCCAAAAATGTTAGTACTTGTAACGTAATTTTGCGTGAAAATATAGGGGAAAAGTAGGTTCTATTTTAGCACTACTAGTTAAATATATGTGTCGTCAGAATTATTTCATTATCATTATATATGTAATTGAATCTTCTTTCCAAATTGCAGCAATTCATATACACACGAATCAAGAATCCAACAAGACAAGTTCTGGAGAAGTGTCTTGCCAAATTAGACAATGCAAAATATTCGCTATGTTATTCATCAGGCTTAGGTGCAACAACAGCCATTGCAAGCATACTAAGTGCTGGAGATCATATCATTGCTGGAGATGAGATGTATGGGGGAACAGCAAGGTTATTTAAAGAGGTAACAAGTTTTCATTTGACATTTTGCATTATTTTTTTGAATGATTTGTTTTCTGTTTTAGGTCAAATATAGTAATTATTTTATTTTTTTCTAAATTGCTTGTTTCAGGTCTTTGGAAAGTTTAATGTTGAAACAACAATAGTTGACACCCGAGATGCTAAAAATATCGAGAAAGCTATTAAATCCAACACAAAACTTGTGTGGATAGAAACTCCAACAAATCCTCTTCTCAAAGTCGTAGACATTTCTAAAGTAGCAGACATTGTTCATAAACACAAAGATATAATTTTGGTAGTTGATAATTCTTTTATGACACCATACTTTCAGGTGCGTAAATAATATAGGTTAAATTATTCATTTTGTTTCATTATACATTTTTGTTGAGGAAAATCTGGTTCTTCCATCAGTCACAACCTTATCTACTTCAATTTTTCAAATTGCAAGTTTCAAATAAATTCATGATAATATTATATTATTGTTGATCATGTAAGTAATGCACAATTTTCCCTCTAGCAACCTCTAAACTTGGGAGCTGATATATCAATGCATTCGCTGTCAAAATATATGAATGGTCACATTGATGTTGTAATGGGAGCTGTTTCTACAAATGATTTTGATTTATATGAAAAATTACGATACAATCAACACGGTAATTATATAATTTCTACCTTAATATATAATTGATTGATTGATGTTTCCGGGCGCGTCAACGGCTCAGGTCATTATTCCCGTAAGTGTAGTGCGTGTTCCCCCCCCCCCCCGGGATGTGGCGATGATATTTTCCCCGCTGGATGGCGAGATCTGGCGCCGACCTACCGTCGACTAGCGGGGTTTTCCCACGAACCAAGTATCTCCCACCAGCGGGGCATCGCCCCAGCCGGGACAAGTTGCAAGCTCCCGACCGGTCTCCCGGCATGTGTGGTAGTGTAGTGCATGTTAGTGTAAGTGTGTGTGTAAGAGGGAGAGGATAGGACAAGGATGAGGAAGGAAAGATCGCGCGCGGTCCGTGGCCCGTTTGTTAGGGTACTGCTCCGGCATTCGCCTGGTGTTGATCGGAGAAACCACGGAAAACTACCGATCAGAGCAGCCGGCCGCTAGAATTCTCCTCCAGACAGCGACTGAATTCGACCTAGCTGACAAGCTAGTGTCGAAAATCCTCCCGCCGTCGGGACTCGAACCTAGGACCTCCCGGTCAGAGGGACTGCAGTGACATCAGGTTGATGCACTGAGCCATCTCTCCCGGTCTTAACATATAAAAGTGTGTTGTCATGAGGGTATGTATGTTCAGGGTATGCATGTATAAGTTTTTATTCCACAAAACTTTTAAACCACGGGGTCAATTGCTCTCAAATTTTGCAAGGTCCACCCAAGGGTTTGCGACTTTTACCCCAAATCGGCTAAGTTAGCGTACACTGTCAGAAATTTCCGCATTACTTTTAATGTAAAAGTACATTAACGTAAGTATCATGTACGTAAATGAAATTTAACGTACACGTACAGTAACTTTAAAGTACGTGTGCATTAAATGTAATGTACGTGTACAATTAAATTTACTGTATGCGTGTACATTAAATTTACTGTACGTGTAAGTTAAATTTACTGTATGCGTAAATTAAATTTACTGTACCTGTAAATTAATTTTAATTTATGTACATGATACTTACTTTAATGTACTTTTACATTGAAATTACTGTATGTGTGCATGAAATTTACTGTACATGTACTAACTTCAATATTTAAAATTTGTTCAAATAATTATCACCCCGACCGGGATTCAAACCCGTCTTTCCTGGTTTACGCCCACTTGCTCTAACCACTGTCGAACCTCTAACCTCTATCGAGACAATCAATTCTTTGAACGTACGTCTACGGAACATATTTCTTTAGACGTAATATATATTACGTCTAAATATCTATTAAATATCTATTAACTCTACAGAATTATGTATATTATAATTGTCACTACTTCTTCACCTGTTTTGAACGCGTTTACGGTCGGAAATATGTTTCGTAGCCGTAAAGAGTACTAAATTCTGACATTGTTACAATGACAAATCTTTGAAAAAATTTAAATATTTCCGGAGAATTTGAAAAAATTGTTAACTAAAGAATTAGCGTACTATGTACATCACTACAATTCTTTATAAAGATTTTTACAATTTTATTTGTTACCAATTTGAATGTAAATACGAATTTTAAACATTTATATTTTTTGTATACATGTTGAAAATATATTTTAAATTTATTATACGTAAGTTGAAATAGCGGAAGAAAATATTTCTAAACTCTACACTGATTTTAATTTAAACATTAAATTTTATGTACAACACATTAATATCGGTTTAATTTACAAGGTACATAACGTTTAATGTAGTCCTACCTTAAATCTACATTGATTTTAATTTTAACATTAAATTTAATGCACAAACACATTAAAATAGCTTTAACGTACACGGTACATTAAATTTAATGTACTGCAGTACATTAAATCATCATCGATTTTAATTTACATAGTATATTTAATGTACATGTACATTAATATCGTATTGATGTACACGGTACATTAAGTTTAATGTGAAAAAGTGCTTTAAACTACATTAAATTTATTGTAATTTCTGACAGTGTAGATACAGCGTTGCCGTCGCCTCTGCAATATCTCTGACCAGGAGTCTCTACACCCAACGTTGACAGATTTTTGATACTAGCTACAACAGTACTACGTCCATTCTAGGTTGAATTAACCTACTCTTTCTTTCCGTAGGGATTTTTTTGCAGATCTGGAAGAGAATTCTCAGCGACTGACTGCTCTGGTCGGTAGTTTCTCCGATCAATACCAGGGGAATGCCGAAGCAGCACCTTAATAAACGGGTCATGGACCTCGCGGTATCTTTCCTGCCTCTCTCTTGTCCTATCCTCTTCTCTTATTGATACACATTTACACACACTACATATACCACATAGGTGTCGAGAACTTCATCTTGTACCCAGAGGGCGGTGCCCCGCTGGGAGAGATAGATCCTCGCAAGGCGAGGGGTTTTCCTATCGAGGTATCTCCTAGGTGGGCGCCTGATCTTAATACCCAGTGTGGTAGGCACACTGCCAACACCTCGGGACTCATTATCATAGTAATTGATGTGTCCGGAAATATCCATCGATTTTACCTCAAATTTCGGTTACATTTAATTTACTTCAGAAGAACTTTATTAATGAAAATTATTAGAATTTTCAGGAAAATATATCGATGAATGATAACACTTGCACTTAAAGTTAACTTCAGTTATAATTTTATTTTCAGTTCATCTATTAAATTATTTTTATGTTGTCTAGCAATGGGCTTATCTCCTTCTCCATTCGACTGCTACCAAGTAAATCGCAGTTTGAAGACACTTCCCGTTAAGAATGGAACATCATATGAAAAGTAGCATAGCATTGGCCAAATTTCTGGAAAAACAACCAAATATTGAAAAAGTAATTCATCCAGGTGAGATGAATGAATATTAATGTTTGAATAACTATTTCCCAGTGCACGAAATATTTTATTTTAATTTCAATAGGTTTGCCATCGCATCCGCAACATGACTTAATGAAGAAACAATGCTTTGGAACAAGTGGCATGATATCTTTTTACATAAAAGGTGGATTAAAAGAAACAAAGTTATTTATTAAATCATTGAAACTGATTAAATTTGCACCAAGTTTTGGTGGTTATACAACAACGTTATTAGTGCCGTAAGTACTATTTAAAATATAGTAATATACTGGAATAATATGTATAATTCGATTCTATCGAAGAAATATTTATTTTAGGTCTCTTATGACCCACACAACGCTGCCTGAAAAAGTCAAACTTGAATATGGAATTACTGATAATTTGATTCGCATGACAGTGGGTTTTGAATCTGTGGAAGATCTCATTGCAGACGTCTCACAAGCACTTGAAACAATTAAATAATGAAAAGCATTTGTTTTATATTTTCCTCTTGACATTGAACACATTTCATATTTGTATTACTACAAAAATAAAATTAACATGTTTTCTTAACATTTCATGGATAAACTCTAGGGACAAATCCTAGGAAACTCCTGGGGAAAGACGGAGGAAAATTGCCACCATGAGCTATTCCACCGCCATGATTTTCGTATTCCACACTATTCAAAAGTGACACAATGTGACAAAACCAAGAGAACGAAGTTTCGAGACATTACGATCCAGATCGTGCGTATTTCCGTCAAGACGCTTGTGCATACTAGTTTTCATGTATACTGAAAATTAGCTTAGTTCGATTTACACTGTCGTTGTACTTAAGGAGCGATAAATTCATTTAGTGTTCCTCAAGGAGAAAATAAACCAATTAGTTGCAAACCCAATAAAAAAAAAAAAAACTATTTTTTTCCCGTGTCTTCACATAACCTAAGAACATGATGTAACTGAATTCCATCCGCACCTGCACATACTCCCAATTTATTAATCATGTTTTTTTAAATTTATTTATTAGCTAAGGATATAAAGCGACCTTAAACATAAATTAACTTAAAGAACAAATTGTTTTTATGTATTTTCTTTGAAGAAATCCGCAAATCTTTTGAAAATTAGCCCAATTAGTTTTATTCTAAAAATATGATTTAAATGTAATCACGAAGAAAAATTGCTAGCCTTAAGGAGAAACTTAGACATGCGAATGTGACAATGGCATTCCGTCCCGCGACACGGCAATTGTAGTTCTGCATTTCCATCAACTGGTAAGACATGATTTGGCTGTACGAAACGCAGTTATATTTGTTGAATTTGTGTCGATCTATTGCATGAAATAATTTTGTACTCGCATCTTAATCCGTTGGTTCTACAAAAATTAACATTTTTCACAAGAAAAAAATAATAGTTCTCTCCAGAGTAATATTCATACTGAATATACAGAATTATCATTTCAGTTTTGTTCCCAGTCAGGCAGTAGTTTTGTGTGATATTCATTTGCAACTTTTAATATTTTTACCAAAATCAGTAACTTGCTATCATTAATCGTCTGACTTACAGTCTGTACCTAGAAAGTGCTAATGATGATTCTTTTGGGCACATTCTGTTTCTGGACATGTCTCTCTTGGTCCAACGAAGTCAGCCATCCATTTCAGAAATATACTTAGTAGTTCTATAGCCAACATATTAGAACTGAACCTCCATAATTACCTATTTTCGCGTGTCTGTGACAAATTTTGTGATAAAAAGGCCGCTAGAATTGCTGATGGCCCCAAGATATTCCGGGAAAGATCAAAGCCTAAGAAGTAGAATTTTTTCAAAGATCATGGAACTATCTGTCACTCTCATAGATTTGTAATAACGCAGAAGATCCATCAACTTAGCCATGATTAGTTTTCCTCCTGTATAGTTTCTAGGAAATTGCAATATAACTTTTTGAAAGACTTGCCAGTCAACTTGTTTCCGGTGGATTAATCGTTCTTAAAATGTGTCATCAGCCATTAATTTCTGCATTTGTAGTCCTACAAAAATCCCTTCTTTCAATTTAGCACTATTTGTTTGGAAAGTTTCGATTTCAAGTCAAGAATCCATAAGAAAGTTATGATAGCTTTTAAGAAAATGTTTTCATTCCTCCTCATTTAATATGCATGGAGATACTAATGTTTTCAGGACTCACAAAATGGACTGTGACTCTTTTTCTGAGCAATATATGATATTCCTTTAATATTTTTCAAACGAAAATAACAATCACTTAAGATGAACTTCGGTTCCTTCCAGTCATAGGAACTACCAAATGGCATATGATGTTGGTACCATTCTCTATCAAGGTAAGTCCTAACACACAAAAATATAATTCGGGCCAACACTTAGCATCAATCACCAATCTGGCAGCCGAAGTAAAGTTTTTACACCTTTTTCGCAAGGTGGCGTTAAGTTTCGCCGAGTCATTCAAGTCCAACTGACTATAACA